>WAAD01016756.1:16360-161536 GCA_013389945.1 Fregata magnificens
GAAAAAAAAAAAATATTAAGCTGTCCAGAGAGCAGCAGTGAAAACCCTGTGGGTCCTGCTGGCTTGCTGAACTGGATCCACTTCAGCTTCCTCATCTGAGGACTCCTGCTGAGGACTTCTGCACTCGTGCACTGGTGAGCTTTATCCAGAGGGGTACAGGAAGGCTCCTTCCTCTCCCAGGAGAGACAGTCTCTGCATTCCCCTTCAGGCAGAGAAATGCCTCAGTCCCAGCTCTTCTGCTACCTGGTTGCATGCTCCAGCCACCATGGCTATCCCTGAGTGAGTCATGTAGGAGATATGTCTGCAGCCTGTGAAGGTTATGTGTCAGGACATCACCCATGGCTTCAGGCAAAGTTCAGGCAGCTTTCTGGCTGTGACTGGACTGTGGTGGCATTAAAGTGGGAAGCTGGGACCTACCTTCTGAGAGCATTGCTTGTATCAATGTACCTGGAGGACTTAGAGGCTCACCACAGGGATGCTTGGTGGGGCTTTACATAATGGGTTGGGTAGGATTGAAGTCTATGGGATCTGATTGCTATCTGGCACTTAGATAATATGCTTAAATCTCAGTTTAGGTGGAATTTAAGCCTTATGGGTTTTACCCAAAATAAGTAGCTCACAAGCAATGTGTGTTACATATTGGTTTCTAGCAGATGGAAAACAGTACAGACTTTGTGGGAGTTGTGGCTCGCCTGACTGCCTCCTAAGATAAGGGCACTAGCCTTAAGTTTTCTGTTGGATTTACTGCTCTGTGTGCATGTGTGCGTGTATGTAACGGTGTGTGTAAATTAGGAGCTTCACATTCTCAATAAATAGCACCAGCAAATGGAAGCTGGAAATATTAACTCTATCAAGGATCAGTATTGATCCTCAACAGCTCAGTGAAATGCAAGCCTGAGACTGCAGCCCGCTAGCACTAATAATTAAACTGGTTAGCAATGTGGAGCTGCCACTCAGATTCAGACTTATAATGAAATTGTTTAAGAGAAAAAAAAAAAAGATAGAGCAAGTATGAGTACAAGTCTGTGGGTTGGATCTCCTTTGGAACCTGTTTCTTACAGATCTCAGACATTATTGCCTTTATTACTCCGTTTAACTCCTTTGTCATTAGATTTTGTTCCGTACAATTCCAGGTGGAGGCAGATGGTTGTTTGTGGTTTTTGGGGGTTTTTTTGGGTTTTTTTGTTTGGTTTTTTTTTTTGCTTTTCCCCAATTTACTGATTTGTTCAGTGAATGGAGTGCTTAACTGCCTACCGTTATGATGGTTGGAGCTCTTGTAGGCCAACCTAGCCTATTGCTTTCCAGTGGGGCAGCCCCATCTTTGGGTGTCATGAAACTAAAGTAGCCATAAAATTGAAGGAAGGTACCCACAGTTTATTTTCAGCCATTTATATCAGGAAGGCTGAGCTTTGGTGACATATCAAACAGCTGCCCTATAATGCTGGTGTGAAGTCTTTTTTTTTTTTGGCTGCCAGTGATTTTATGGAATAGCAATATCTTTCTCCAGTGTATCACTGCAATTTGGATTTTTTGCCTCCCTGTTGCAAAAATATGCTGGTTGATGTTGTCACATGTCAAAATATCCAGTGAGATATGAACTGCATCAGCAGGACTGGTCTCTTCCCTGGTGCTGCACAGTTTATGATACATTTTACGCAGATCAGTATTTAGTGGAGACATTATACTGTCAAGAGAAGAGGCCTTCCTAGTCAAATTGAAGTTACTTTGCCTAGAGACTGACAGGGAAAAAAATGACCCTCCTATTCAAGAGAGAAGCCTCATTCTTGCACGTGGGCTGTAGCAAAGGCTCCTTCATGCTATCCAGGTAACAAGTGATGCCAAAAAGTGTCAGAAGGAGGTAAGGCACCTAGTTTTGCAATGAAGCATTTGCATGTTTCAAACAGTAAATGTATACTGAGTGTAATATATAAATTAGCACCTGTACCCTTGCAATTATGATGACTGGCCAATGTGTACCTATGCAAAGACAAACTGAAGAAGGGTGAAGACCTGGGGCTGGTGGGTGAGAAATAAGTGGAGATGGAGGTGGAGCTGGTGAGTCAAGATGTAAAGTAGCAAGCTTGCCTTTGTTTAAAGAAAGAATGAGCCTGTTCAATGATGTGGGGAAAGCATGTTTTGAGCGAATGTAAAGGCCCTGTGTTCAGACGGGAGGCTCTGCCCTGTGAGCAAACAATAATAGGCATGAGTTTGCATGCGGCTTGTCGGGGCCATGTGTTTTTAAGTGCAATCAGCTTTTTCTTATGCATAAGCAGAAAGCGACCAGCAAAGAGATGACCTCCGTTGGCAAATTGACCCCTCCTAATGTGAGAGATGCTGTCCTGGTGACACCTAGTGACTTTGTCACACCAGAAAATTATATATACGCTGAGACCGGGTCTAGCTTGACACTAAAGCCAAAGTGTGCCGCAAGCCATCACCTTACCTTTGCTGTTGCCATCGGGTCCCCGAAGGATTGTGCACTCCTCAATGTTGCCAAATGCCTCGAATAGCCTGCGCACGTCATCTTCTGACTGCTGCTTATTGAGCATGCCCACAAAGAGTTTTCTGTCTTCTGGAACAAAATGAAGCCATGCTTACCATATTTCAGTAGGGATGAGAAAGCCAAGATGGCTCAGTATCACATGCAAAACAAACGGTGATTTCATTGAGGTGACATATTTCAGAAGCTGCTAGTCTTTTCAGGCGGCTGGCTCAAACCTTAATAGCATCTGACTTTCAATGAGTACTTGAAAATAATTTGGCAATTTAAAAAAAAAAAGTTTGGTTATATATAAAATCTTTAACTGCTTCCCAAAATCTAGGCACTGAAGTCTTCCAAATCAGCTTTTTCTGATCAATTTTTGCAGTCAGCTTGCAGCAACTGAAATGACAACATTGCTCAGACTGTGATCCAAGAGGAATGTGGATAAAGACAGCATATAGAAATAAAGTCCAAATGAAAAAATAATGTAAGTTAGTAGCCCTCCCAATACTAAATAAGTTGCAGGAAAAAAATGTTTAACATAAGCTGTTTTAAATCAGGATATAACAGAAGGCACAGCCTGTAAATGGAGATTTGTCATTCATACCCACTCACAGACACATACCTACAACTTTGGATGAGTTTTTTTAATATATTTTTAAAGTTCATTTGAAATAAGCCCAAAGTTTTTGAAACATAAAGTTAACATATGATTACTAATATCTGAGATAGTTCAAGCAGGTGGTATTTCATGTCAAAGCAGGACATGGTTTGCTAGTAGATAATTGTATTTTGAATGAGGAAAGCTATTTGTACTTGGTCTTATACCAAGTATGGGGATCTTCAGTCCAGAATGAAACACCTTCAGAAAATGTTAGTGAAAACAGACCGAACTAATGATTGCTGACTTGGTAGAAAGATCTCAGTGGGCACTGAGTGATCAGGTTTATGTTCAGAGACTAGTATCATTACACCAAGAAAAAAAAAAAGAAATTTACATACTGTATGTAAATAGGCCATTTGCACATGAATCATAAATGTCTTATTTATCATTCATTAGACACTATGTAAATGTGTGAACCAAGAGTTCTTTTCAGAGTAGTTTACAGAGCAGATGTAACCAATTTGAATAAACAAATGTAAATAAATAGTTTGATTTTTATTTTTTTTTATTTTTAATGCACACGTTAATGTAAAGCTGAACAAAACATTGGTTTGCAACAACCCTTTTCTGGCTAATTGAGTGATTTATGTCACTTGTTCACTGAGAAATCATTGGTGTAGGCAATCTGTTCTGCTTCAACCAGTGTTTGATCAAAATTCCCCTCTCCAAGATCCATCTGCAAATTGGCAAATTACTTTATAGCCTTGGATGAGGATAATTTTTCATGCAGTGGATATCGAGTGAGGATATTAGGAGCTTTCAGTCCTGCAGTGGAGTTATCCATGTGAACGAAAAGTGTACTGCCCACAGAAAATGAAGAGTTATATTGCCTTCAGTCAGGATGCTCAAATGGTAGGAAAAAATAGGTTGAGGAGAGTACATATGCATTTCTGATAGCGGAGAAAAAAAATGGGGATAGCCTTCCGATAGACATGTTAGAAGCAAGAAATATGCCTACTTTATGTTGGAATTGACTAAACAAAGGGACTTTTTGAGGTCTTTGCTGGCAACACAGAGTTCAGGCTTTAATGATGCACAAAGCCCTAACTAACTGTATGGCTTGTCCCCACTTCAAGAGTAGCTGCTTTGGACATCTGAAAGGTTTGTTTTCTTTATGGCCAAACTGATGTGCAAAAGAGACTCTCAGAGGTGAGTTGTAAGCCTTAGAGAGGCAGCTACTGAAGGTGAGTGTGCGCTCTGTAGGGGCGTCTTTCAGTCTAGGCCTAGACAAAGTGTTGGAAAAAAAGAGTCAAGTCCAAACTCCAACAGTTGTCTATATATCTGAGGAAAACCCACCTGGAAAATGAGACCAGCTGTCCTGGAAGATGGGAGACGTTTTAGGAAGGGGATAGAGAGGCGGGAGCGAACTGACAACACCAAAGGCAAAAGGCTTTGCCTAGAAAGTTTGTGTCTGGTAAATACTTCCAGCACAGAGGAAGCATCTGTTATCTTGTACTTGATACGGTTTCCCCTGTTTGAAATAAGCTGCATCAGCAAAAGCACTCTTATAGCTGTGTAACTGTATTTTCACCAGGCTTTTTCCTAATATAAATATATCATTAAAAAAAAAAAATCACATCCCTCCTCTGTCAGCAAAACTCTCTAGTGTGGAACTGGCCTGAAACTGCCTTGTCTGGTTTAGTTTATGCAAAGCTTAAACCAGGTGCTTTAGGAACCACTAAATTTTATATTCTGTTATATTATAATTTTTTTTGTATTTTAACCCTCTTTTCTGCATCTCTGCAGGATACTAGGAGCAGTGATGCCTGTCCCCAGCGCTGGCTGGCAGAAGTTGTGGTGCTTTGGTGAGCTGCCCACAAGGCCATCAAACCACCAGGAACAGGCTCTGCCAAGGGTGAGAACCACCTTCCCCAGGACTGCTGGTCCAGCCGCTCCAGGGGAGGTGTCATGAAGGGGCCCACCGTGGCCAGCCAGGGCTCAGCACTGCCTGGATATCACCTCCAGCCCATCTCCAAATCAGTGCCCTGTCTCCCTCCTGAAAAACTGTGCCTTGGGTCATCAGGGAAATAATTTGTCACATCTGCCATCTCTGAAATCTACACAATCACACACTTGGCTGATAAAAAAAAAAGAGTCAGTTTAACAAGCTTTTTTTTCTCTGAGAGGTTCTTCTAACAAAAAGTGCTTCATTTACCTTTCATGTCCCAGCCCTGCCAGGGAGCTCAGTAGCACACTTTAACAACACCCCTTGCACATCTTGGGTGGGAAGAGAGAGGGAAGTGTCCAGCAGCTGGGACCATTCAGCACATTCCAGATCTTGGCTAATAAGTTTATCCTCTAATGAGCCTCTCACACCCTATGTGCCCCCATATGCTGCTCTTCCAGGACCCAAACAAAAAGCAGACATGTCATGCACCAGGACAACTAGTTCTGCTTTGTAAATATGTCTGAACAAGGCCATGAGACTGCCAGAATAAAATGAAGAGAGGATGTGCTGGTGTCAGTGGGATGTGTCTGAGTATGTGTGCACACCACAGGTGCTCCACACTAGACTTTTCCAGTGTCCTCGAATGAGAATGGAGGGCAGTACCTTGCTGTACCATCGCTCATGCCACTCTACATCCTACAGAAACCAGAGATTTAGTCTGCCTGGAGCAGTCCCTGGGTCAAGCTGTCCATGAGCTCTGTTTGGCTGTAGGGTGTAGGGTCCACCCCTACCACCCATGGTCCACCCATACCACACCACTGAGTCCCATGCTTCCTCCTCTTTCAGTGAGGGACCATCCCAAATCTATGTATCTCAGGACACACATATGAATTTCAAAGCACTGGGCAGATTGGATCGCCCGTGCAACCCCATGGCCAAGCTCGATGCTATCATCTCTGTTTCAGACTGCAGAACTGAGGAGTAAAAAACCTTCAAGACCAGGCCCCCTAAGACCTGGGCCCCAGGGCAAAGCAAACAGACATGGAGAAGAGAAATATCATTGTCCAGGGGCAGAAGTGAAGGACAAAAAGAGGCCCGGCACAAGTTTGTGATCTGGGATGCCTCCAAAATGAGCTGTGGGCATGACTCTGTGCTCCAGCCTAAGCTGGCCCCTGGCCATGGGAGAGGGAGTGGTACCTCGCAGTACCATCCTGTCTTCCACAACAAAGGTGGGCAGCCATGAGGAGCAGCCTCTCTGTCTTCCCTATGAGGGAAATCGAGACAGTGAGCTTGCTTAGCATGCCTAAAGACAGGTATGATGAAAACCTATTCGATGCAGCTTCCTCAAGGCCATACGTGGCCACATGTTGGGTAATGATGCACATCTGAGCATCTCCCCTTTGCTTGTGAGGTAGGGCCTGTCCAAATTTCTGTCTATTACACACACCAAAGTGACAGTTTCAGTTTTTATCTCATACTCATATTTTACATGTTAGTGAAGAAACCTCGTTAGCCTCACTGTAGAGGCAGCCCTTAACAGCAGCAGTCTGAGCAGTGACGCTGCCCTGCAGCGTGGAGGCTGAGTGCAGTCACCACGTAAGCCTCTTCTCCCCACATTTTTGTTTTCCCTCAGTAACGTTCACCCCATTATCTATCTTTCCCCACAACCTGAGTCCATCATGACTGCTTGGCCCATGGAAATAACCATGGATGGCTATTTCTCTCTGCTGTGGTGCCCAGAAGAGCCAAGGAGGTTTTTTCTGGTGTACTGCGAAGTCCTCACCATGGGTGACCTGAGGCGCTCCCATACTATTGAAAATTAAGTCCATCTCAAGTCTATCCCATTTTGCCATAAACAAAACACAGCAACAACAGGAGCCAGCACTCCCCGTTCCTCCCAGGAAGATGAGTAGGGTGAGAAAAGCATCAGCAATGGCAAACCAGAGTCCCCAGAGATGTCCCCTTGGTGACATTTCCAATATTGCCATGAAACCAGGTTCCCCTCTTCTTGGCCACTCTGCCAGCTGCGGAGGCTCAGGAAAAGCTGGCTGCAAGGCACAGTCGTGAAGAAATTTAACTTGCCAGATAAATATACAGGGTCTATGAATCTCCCCACCAGTGCAAATAGGAGTTAAACTATTCCCTGTTCTATTTGTATTTAAATGTTATGTTTCTATGATAAGTGTAAGGCAGAGGTGTCAGATGGGCCCGGGCAAAGGAGACGGCACACGTGAAAGGTGAAATAATAGTGCGTTGCAAACCAAGTGCCCAGAGGAGCTGGGAAGGGGACACAGGAGCGAGGGGGAGAAGGGGGAGGATGAGCACTAATTAAAGAGACAGAAGGGACAATGAGATGCAAGATGGGTCACCCTCTGTGGAGCAAGAGGACAAGAACAAGAATCACAGCAATTATGGAGGGACTATGGGAAAATTAGGGTCACTCACAGAGAGACATGACACAGGTTTTTGTTTCTCCAGATAGCTCTCACTAATGTATGTGTGTGCATGGGGGTACATTTAGATAAGAGTATATAAATACACTTGTGTTCTTGTATTCCTCATGCAAAACAAAGAGGTTGAATCCTTGTATCAAGAAAGCGTAAGCCAGCTTTACCATTTAGAACATCACATCCAAGGCCTTGGAAATAAAGAGGGACAGATCTACCACCTTCGTGGCCCAGGCTAATCAGGAGGGCGAACTAGCAGATCACTACAGTCCCTTCTAGCAACGAAACCCCTTATTCTAAAAACTATGAGCCTCCCTATTTCATCCCGAGTTCATTACCAGGGCATCCCACACAGATAGTGTGTAGTTCTACGTGCAAAAGCAAAACTGCTGTTTGCATATTTCTGTGTGGGAACAAGCATCTTCTGTACACACATGGTGTTCACCACATCAGCTCTCTGATGTTACTTGATGCCTTTGGCTTTCTAAGCATCAGGACCAGGTTGCTGTATGGCTTTGTTTCAGAAACCACATGCTAATTAATTACATTATTTATATAGCTAATAATTATTTATCCCTGCTGCTATTCCACTCCTCCCCAAACATTGCTTGCACACACAGTGAGGGACCAGCCTCGGTCCAGGCACCAGGAAGGCCTTTAAGCTTATCTCCTTGGCACCATGACAGAATAAACGAGCAGCCTAGAGAAGTTTTCTGTGCAGGAGTGGGTAAGAAGAAAATACCTGTGTATAGGACCAAGTGGCACATCTACCAGAGAGGATGCAAGAGGCAGAGCGGATCTTCCTTGCCCGCTCTCCTCAGCAGAGAGGGGAGAGGAGGTGGCGTTGAGGGTGTCCATCATAGAATCATATAGGATCATAGACTGGTTTGGGTTGGAAGGGACCTTTAAAGGTCATCTAGTCCAACCCCCCTGCAATGAGCAGGAACATCTTCAGCTAGATCAGGTTGCTCAGAGCCCCATCCAACCTGACCTTGAATGTTTCCAGGGATGGGGCATCTACCACCCCTCTGGGTAATCTGTTCCAGTGTTTCACCACCCTCACAGTAAAGAATTTCTTCCTTATATCTAGCCTGAATCTACCTTCTTTTAGCTTAAAACTATCACCCCTTGTCCTATTGCAACAGGCCCTACTAAAAAGTTTGTCCCCATCTTTCTTATAAGCCCCCTTTAAGTAAGTAAGGCTGCAATAAGGTCTCCCCGGAGCCTTCTCTTCTCCAGGCTGAACAACCCCAACTCTCTCAGCCTGTCCTCATAGGAGAGGTGTTCCAGCCCTCTGATCATTTTTTGTGGCCCTCCTCTGGACCCACTCCAACNTTGATGCAGCCCAGGATACGGTTGACTTTCTGCGCTGCAAGTGTACATTGCCAGCTCATGTGCAGCTTTTCATCCACCAGTACCCCCAAGTCCATGCAGTGGGATCAGGAATCTGCCAAAGTTATAGTGGTGAAAAAGAGCTATAAACCTTTTCTTTATTTTTTTTTTTCTTCCCCTGGACAATCTTGGACAAGGTATCCTCCTCAGGCCAAAGAAGAAAGGAGGAGCTATAGAGCAGAGGGGTGAGCCACAGGTGCCCCGAACATTATGAAAGTTTGGGTTAAGCTCTGAACTCAAATCTGCAGGCTCAAACTGGCTCCCCTCTTGAGCCAGAGTNTGCGGCCTCAACCTGGCCCCCCTCTTGAGCCAGAGTCCCCCGCCACTCCCCTCAATCCATACTAATCAGGCAGATCAATAGGCTAAAAGCAGGGAATTTCCTGGGGCCTGGGCTGCACATTCCTATTGCTATTGTCACAGCAGTCCTACGGCTCCATGATGATGATTACAGCACAGGGGAAGCAATTACAAATTTTGTTGTAACTAATTGTAAATTAGCTAATTATCTTCTCCGTGGTANAAGGAGGAGCTATAGAGCAGAGGGGTGAGCGGGAGGTGCCCTGAAAATTATGGAAGTTTGGACTGAGCTCTGAACTCAAGTCTGCAAGCCCAAACCGGCTCCCCTCTTGAGCCAGAGTGCCCCGCCACTCCCCTCAACCCTTGCTAATCAGGCAGATCAATAGGCTAAAAGCAGGGCGTTTCCTGGGGCCTGGGCTGCACACTCCTATTGCCATTTTCACAGCAGTCCTACAGCTCCATGATGATGATTACAGCCCTTTCCACAGGGGAAGCGATTACGAATTCTGTTGTAGCTAATTGTAAATTAGCTAATTATCTTCTCCGTGGTACCTTGCTGGAAAATACATGAACCTTGTAAAATGGAGGTGTTTCAAAAATTAGGACGGGGAAAAAAAACCAACAACAACCAAAAACCCAACCCACTCTGGAAACAACGGAAACCTACTGCTACCTAACTCCAAACAATAGCAACCGAACCGTCCTTCCACCTGCATGGGGTCCTAATTCCCCCCTTTTCACTCCCCCTCCCCATATCAAACAACACCCACAAGTGGCTAATTCTGCTGCAGGCTTTAAAATGTTTCCTGAGTTCATCTATTCCTTGCAGCTTGGTGTTGTGGGGCATCCCTAATCACATCTTAGCAGGAGTGATTTTTTTTTGTGCTGATATCTTCCCCTCCTCCCCCTCGGTTTGTTTTTACTTAACAGATTTTTTTTTTTTATATCCCATACATTATCAGATATGATTGCACAGCTGCTGGTCTCCAACTGCTGGAGACAGAGGCTTTGAGACACGCGGGCTAGGGAGCATAACAGCTAATCTGAACAGCTATGTGATGGGACAAGCACAAATGAATATAAGCCCAACTGTGGGAGCATAATTCTCCTGTACAAAGAAGGAAGCTTCATCCCACAGGTGCATTACTCTCCACTGTTGCATCTAAAAAACTTAGTTTGAAGGATTTCTCTTATTTAATTGTTTGGCTGCACTCTGAGCCTTGACTTGGACATGGATCCTGTATACAGAGTGAAAGAACAGCTGTAGGAGAGACAGCGGGTCTGTCTGACAGTGTGCTGCCTCTGGCAATGGCCAGTTGTGGCTATCTAGAAAAGAGGACAAGAACAGGGGAAGCAATTTTGTTAATCCCCCAAATATTCTCCTAGACTCCAGTGCTCTGCAGTTTAGGGACTTCTGCAGCCTGCAGTGGGTTTTTTTTATATGTAATAGTTTTTGAAGTGTCTGTCTTTGATGTAATTGTTCAGTGGGCTTTTGAACCCATGTGAACTGAGCATCCACCAGATCCTGCAGCAAGATGTTCTGCAGCTTAATCATGCGTTGTGTTAGGAACCTCTTCCTTTTGTTTATTTTGAACATGCCACAAATNTGGCTTTAAAATGTTTGCTGAGTTCACCTGTTCCTTGCAGCTGGGTGTTGTGGGGCATCCCTAATCACATCTTAGCTGGAGTGATTTCTTCATGCTGATCTCTTCCCCTCCTCCCTCCGCAGGTTGGTTTTACTTAACAGATTCTTTATATCCCATACGTTAGCAGATATGATTGCACAGCTGCTGGTCCCCAACTGCTGGAGACAGAGGCTTTGAGACACCCAGGCTAGAGAGAATAACAGCTAATCTGAACAGCTGTGTGATGGGGGACAAGCGCAAATGAGTATAAGCCCAGGTGTGGGAGCATAATTCTCCTGCACAAAGAAGGAAGCTTCATCCCACAGGTGTGTTACTCTCCACTGTTGCAACTGAAAAACTTAATTTGAAGGATTTATCTCATTTAATTGCTTGGCTGCACTCTAGGCCTTGACTTGGACATGGATCCTATATACAGAGTGAAAGAACAGCTGTACGAGAGACAGCGAGTCTGTCTGACTCGATGTGCTGCCTCTGTCAATGGCCTATTGTGGATGTCTAGGAAAGAGTATAAGAACAGGGTAAGCAATTGTGTTAATCCCTCAAAATATTCTCCTAGACTCCAGTACTCTGCAGTTTAGGGACATCTGGAGTCTGAAGCATTTTTTCATATGTAATAGTTTGTGAAGTGTCTTTCTTCAATGTAATTGTTCAGTGGGCTTTTGAACCCACGTAAACTGTGAGCATCCACCACATCCTGCAGCAAGACGTTCTGCAGCTTAATCATGCATTGAGTTAGGAACAGCTTCCTTTTGTTTATTTTGAACATGCCACTAACTATTTGCAACTGACAGGTCCTAGATCTTGTTTTGGAAGAGAGTGGAAATCACTCCTGATCCAGTTATGGAAGAGCAGGCCCATGAAGATATGCAAGAGCTTGGCCAAAGCTTCTGTATGTGTATTTCAGACTGGTATTTGGGACTCCTGGGTCCCATCTCAAGCCATGATCTGGATATTGTGGAAGGCAAAATCACTTTTCCCTTAGAGTGATTTATTATTCCTGACACCAGAAAGAGATGGATGACCATGTAGTTACTGTTACTAAATACTTACAACACATCTCTGCCAAAGACAGCAGCCTCACTGGAAATACGGGCTACATAAATTGCCCAGTGCAAAAGGCAACCTCAGTCTCTCCATCTGCAAAAAGAATAATTGGTGCTTGCACCAGTCAAAATTGGGCATTTCTGAGGTTCCTCGGTGTTTTCCACAAGCCAGGAATACAGGGAGCTCTGGGAGAAATAATGAAAGGTACCTGGCAGGCTGGTGGTGAGCTCTATGGCTGAACCCTCTGATGGTTTCTGTCAGATTTAAGTGGCTGGAGCTTCCCCGACTCCTTGTTTGTGCAAGAGGAGTCCATGGTGGGGGTAAGTTAAGGCAGGGTTTAGTTCTGAATGGAAAGCCCTGTTTTTGCAAATGACCATGACTGTGGATCTTGGAGTTGTCTTCCGGGGAGTGATTTTCATGTCCTGCAGTGGTGTGATCCCTAAAGACAGTGCCACAGTGATCTAGGTGCACGCGTCCAAGAGAACACAGATGTTGACTGCTGTTGGCCCTACGAGCAACTGGAAAGAAATTTAACCTGTTGCCAACTGGTGAACCCAAAGTTTAAGATTACGTTTTTAGATTATATGTGTCTGGGCCTGTTCTCTACTCTCAGGGTCCTCATCCGTACTAGAGTCCTATCTTCCTGAGCAGAGAGGCTTGCTTGACAGAGAACTTGGAGAGGTCCTTGGTCTGCAGCAGCTGCTAAACCACGTCCAGAAATTGTTTGGGAGAGCAGGCACGTGAGCAGGATGGCTAAAGTGTAGATCTAGGACAAAAAATGGATGGAGATGGAGAAGAAAGTTCAGACCAGGAGGATGAAAGCTGTCTGGGCTTGGCTGACCTGTGCTACTGTGGCAAGAACTGCTGTCTACCTGCACTGAAGTGAAATCCAACCTTAAACCTACAGCTTCATCTGGACAGTTCAGATGAAAGCACACTCAGGCTTCCTCTGTGCAGATACAACAGTTTATGGACAAAACTTGGGCAACAGGCCAAGCAAACCCTGCCATGAAGACATAGCCTAAATGATTCTTTTAACAGCAGAATCTTCTTGTACAGCTGAGAATATTATAACCCCAAGACAAACATCAGTAGTTCTGACTTGCTGAACAGCGCCGTCACAACTGTCCATTGCCAAGAGATGCTATTCCCTGTGCAGATCTTAAATGACAGGTTTTATGGTGTTTGATATTGAGCTGGGAAAACAACTCACAATGACCCACTTTATTAGTAGCCCTTGCTTGTGAAAGCTGGTGGTGAGAGCAGTCTAAATCTTGGTGTCATGCAAAGCATAAAGACTCTGCCTGATTTGTGCCTGGCAGATCATAATTCTTCCAAGTTTATTCATTATCTGAAACACCCAGCTGGAATATTTCTGTGAAAGATTCATGAGGTGATGCTTTTTAGGAAAAGACTCAGGAGTCAAAATCTGATCTTTCTAAATTCAATGTGTAGCCCAAACCCCCACTTTCTCTTCACCATCCCTCCACGATAGGAAGAATATCTGAATTCAAATCAGCCTTTCAATCATGAAAAAAAAAAATCGTGCCTCTTTCCCTAGATATTGGCAGCAGGTGTGTACAGTTCCCATTTCCTGGGAACACCCCTGGAAATGTTCATGGGAGAAAAGCACCTAAGGAGACCCAGTAGCAAAGTGCGGAGGCCTGCAGCTGTGCTGTAATTAAACTTTGCAGGATTTTCCATGGCTGTTTGGGCTTCTTCCTCCCGCAAATCTATGGATGTTTCCCTGGCCCAGCTTGATGGATTTCCTGAAGAAGAAGGAAGTGAAGGGGAAGACTGTCTTGTACTATCAAATGACACCTCAAATGAACACTGATTTACATCACGCTTTTACAATCATCTTTCAGAGACAGCTCAGACTTGAATACAACTCCTACAGCCTTTGGTTTGGGAGAATTTAACACATCTTAATTCCTATGTGTAACATCCCCTTTTCACTCTGCGGCCACACAAGGCTGAGGCTGAGCCTGAAGGGCCATTTGGTTTTCACGCTCATTCAGAGCAAAGCTTAGAAGCTTCTTGACAAACTCTGCAGGGTCAGTGGTGTCAAGGCTGGTATGTCAGGAAATAAGTTTCAGTTCCTAAACTCGTCTCACTGGTGACCTGTCAGGACTTTGAAACCCTTTCCAGAAGCCTAGAAGGCCAGAACATTAATCTGTGGTAGCACTCCAGCCTTGAGCACCGAGGACTGTTGGAACAGCAAAGACATGGGCAGGAAGGGGGGTGGGAAGGACATATTTTCTCTTGCAGGAGCTGTGACGACATTTCAGATCAAATTAAACTTCAGTTTTTAAAGACTTCAGTGGAGGTAATTGAAGCACTTCCTCACAATTGCCTGAACCTAAGTGTTATCTCTCTTTTCCTCTGTATATCATCCCTTTTCCCCCAAGCCTGAGACAGCCCTGCACAGCCACAGCCTCCTTAATATTAAAGACGGTGATTAAATGGGATTCGCCAAAAGACAAAGGGCTGAAAACCTGCCAATTGTTAATCCCTCTTTCGCTGTGCTTAAAAATTCCATTTCCTTCATTTGAAGAAAGGGGGGGGAAAGAAAAGAGAATTATACGCCTGTGTCTAATTTAAATTCTGGTGTCGCGGGTCCTGTTCCCTTCTCCCTCTCTTGACGTCTGAATATATTCCTTTATTACCATTATTACAGCTTTCTGATTGCATTAAAATTCATCCACATGCTTCTCTCCACATTCCACTTTTCTTTTGCCATTTTTTTTGCTAATTCCCTTTTTCTCTCCCCCCTTCCCTCCCCACTTTCAAATTATACAGAAAGTCATTAAAGATCTCCACAAAATGCCTCAACTCCTTTCTTTCTTGCTTTTATAAACTTGCTGGCTTTCTTCCTCTCCATCCCCTTCTCTACAAACAAAGAAAATGAAGGAGAGGCAAAAGAATACAATAATAATAAAGGAATCCAAGCGGCATGTCTTGTAGGTCTCAATAACACCTTTCTTACATCATACAGCTCCGGGCCTAATGCTCACTTCAGTTATGAAGCCATATTTCACACAGAAGTTTTGTGTATTATTTGTTTGATGCTTGTACCTGGAATCCGCAACTAAAATCAGAAGTGGAGTGTGCCAGGCTGTGTATGCAAGCATGGAAAGAGACAGTCCTGCTTGTAACTATAAGCAAAAAAATAAGGAGATTGGAAATAGAAATATAATTTCACCCTGCTTTACAGAGCAAGAGCTGAAATCCTGCAAGGATTTGCCTATGGGTGTGAGCAATGGAGCTGGGCATGCAGTGCATATGCCCAGTTGCAGGTGATTAGTTCAAGATCTGAACTTGAACAGGATCCACCCATTTAATCCTTCAGACATCCCACTGACTGCAAGGAGACCTTAAAACTGACGGTTTTTTTCCACAAGGCAGATCACCTAAAAAGGTGGTATATCTTTGTTTAAACCAGTCCCACTTCATCTAGGTGGAAGTCCCAGTCTGGGGATTTTATAGATAAAAATGAAGGTGAGAATTGGGCTCCTCTCCTATATGGAATACCATCTGCCTTTTAGGAGTTTAAACTATCAGGTGGGGCATGACATAGTGCCAGTGTGATGAGGCTGGGGTGACTGATCCCCCAACTTGTCCTTGTGACTCTCCTAGCCCAGCTGGGAGGAAGACGCTGCTGTTGTGAAACTTTCATTCATTCTCTCCAGTTCTTCCCAGGGTGCCTAAGGAGGTTTTTCACTGGGTTTTTTTATTATTATTATTTTTGTTGCTGTCACCCTCAATTACACTGATACAATGAAATGACTGAACCCAGATGAAAACCAGATTTTTTTTCTGTGGGAAATACTGATGTCTCAAAAATGTGCTTCCACTTTGAATTGGAGAGGCCAAAGTTCTTGTGAAATGGAAATTCTTCAGTTGTGAAATGTTACAGAGTTTTGTCTCAGAGGAATAAAACAACTTTGTCTTAATAACCTCAAAACACAAAATATATAAAGCAGAATGGCTATGGTTTTCAGCCAGACAAAAGAGAGTACGTTTTCACACACTATATGAATAAATGAAAGACGTTTCTGCTATGGGATGTTGCTGAATGCAGAAGTTAGCTCCAATGACAATGAGACAGATTAGCGGTGGTTCTGTCCACTCACTGCTATTAAATGTGAAGATCCAGGTGGCAAAATCTATCTTAGTCACTAAACCTCTGTCTGCTGGAAGCCAGAGGATATTAAAGGAAGAGTCACTCTTTCTAAAAGCCCTGTTCTTACTCGTCCTAATGGGCACTGCTGGAGCAGAGGATGCTGGACTAGACAAATCCTTGGTCTACCCCAAAACAGAAGGTCTTATATTCTTAGTGGTTTAATACAATACAGACTTGAAACAAAATTAATCAAAAAGATCCTCTTAAAATGACAGGTTTGTACCTCCTGAAATGAGAAGCCAATGCATTAATTTAAAACAAATGTCCCCTGGCAAAAATCTCATTGAAATGGACCTGTTCCAGGGGAATGCTTTGCCTTTTACAAAACTACACATTCGGCTAGATAACTATTCCTTTGAAATGCTTTGGCCAGCTCAACAAATGACCCAAGAAATGAATGGGTCTGCTTCAGGATGCCGCCTGGCAGGATCTGGCTTGACTTATCCACGTACTCATTTAGACCATTACACCAAGGTGCGTATGTGAAGGAACATTATATTCCAGTGATGCTACACCAGTGTTTGAAATAAACATTGGGGATTCAGGGTTAGAGCTGAAGCTTATTCAAGTTAATGAAAAAGAGTGCCATGAAGCCTTGAAGGCTTTGGATCAGACCCTTGATTTGCTGAACTGCTGCTCAGTATGTCCCTGCTGCTGCTGGGTATTTCAGATTCTCCCTGATGCAGAACAGCATCTTACACCCATGCCAGGAGTGGTCTGATGAGGATGGAGAAGAAGGACAGCAGAGCCTGAACGATGCCGATCACACCTTTTGTGTGCTAGGGTTTGTATGGATTTCCCTGATTTGGCCTCTTTTCTTAGTCTCCTTTCACCACTCTGTTGCAATAAGGAAAAGAAAAAACAAAACCCTGTGAAATCTCCAGCACAAGCAAAACTCATCTTTCCTCTAAGTGGAAGACTTTCCTGCAAGCCTGACACCAGGTTTTAAAACAGAAGTGCAGAGCAGTGAGGGAACACCGGAAAACTGTGACCAGACAGTTTGGCCTGAAATGCCAGGCAGCAACGGCAGCGTGTGACACAGGAGTTGCAATAAAATTTACAACCAACATACTCACAGACAAACCTTCCTTTAGTGAAAGCAATATTCAGCACACACTTGGCTGGAAGCAAGGCCTGCAGGACCCAGTAAGAAGTTACCCATGGATGTGGGATGCCCCGTGCCCTGGTCTGGAGCCGCCCAGGCACTTTGTCTCCCTGGATTTGGGCTGGTTTCAAACTCAGGGGAGACCTGTTCCACCCAGTGCATTGAGCAAAGTTCTCTCCTCTCACTGGGGAAAGTCAGACTCCTTTGATGTCACTTAGCAATCCCCCTGCAAACATTTTATTGAAGATTATTTCTTCCACCCACCCTCCCACCTCCCCAACTCCCAACTCCGACTGGCTTTAAATGCCACTGTCATTTCCATCTGCTGACAGAGCTCTTTAACTGCCTTGCCAAATGGCATTCGCTAAAACCAACTAATAGAGGGAAATGAGGTTAATCTTTAAGAAAGGTGAAAATGAGCTGGGTGCTATGCCAGCAGTAAAGAATGGTTCATAAACAGCCTCCTGCTGCAGAGGCAATTTACTCCAGGTGCTGGCATTGCTGGTAGCTCCATTTGCAGGTGGGTTTCAGGGGTAAGCTTGGCCAGAAGAAGGCATGGGACCTCTCTGCTCACACAGTTTAGTCAGTCCTTGTCTGGCAGGCCTGTGGGGACAGTCCCATGACTCTGCTCTTGGGTGCTGTTGTCTGAACTCACAGCAAATGTGCATTGGCTGTAGTGGACATGTACAACATATCAGTGGCTTGCACCAGCAGAGGTTTTCTCCACCATTTTCTTCCCTAGCATGCAGGGAGATGGGAATGCTCAAGGCCAAATCCTGCCTTCCCTCTCTCCTTGCTGAGTTCCTTCTTTCCACTGGTCTTTTAAAATCCTTCACAGCTCAGCCCAACACTACCTATTAACTCTTACTGACTGACTTAGGGCTCTGCTTCTGTAAAAGTGGTATTGTTTTGTGGTCCTGCACTCTCTGAAGGACCATTATTGTCCTTTTGTTTTTCTTTAGGCTTAATGAACTTGCCTCCTTGCTCTTCCAAGAGTTAGATAAAATCATCTCTTTAAACCACAACTTGATGCTATATGTGCCATTCCCAAGCTCATACCTGACACCCTGTGCTGTGCAACTCATGAAGGAGAGTGAATGGGAAGAGCTGGGGACCAGAGACTGTGCACTTCCATACAACAACTGCAAGAGGAGGGACGTCTCTTAGTCTACGCAGAACATTAACAGCAGGTGACTCTTATAGGAGAGAACTCAATACCTTACAAGTTTGAGCACCAGAAAAAGGAGATGCAGCACAACGCCATGATGGGAACAAGACAAACACTTGTCAAGTAGTGTCCTGTTGTCAGCACTCTGCTTCATCTAATTTTAATTAGACCAGAGAGCCTGAAGGATACATATACTACCAACTATACTAACAACTGGTAGTACAGGACTGAGTCCATACGAAGTGGGGATGTTGGTCTCCTGTTTTCAGTCAATTTTGTCCGCTCACTTTATATAGTTGCATCTCTATTTTTACAGAAGTGGACTGAGGTTGGTCCTTTGTCTTACCCCTGCACAGTGCTGACCATACTATTGTCTTTCTCTTGCCATGGTATATTATCAATGTCAAAAGTACTTGAAACAGAGAATTATACACCTGGACCAAATGAATTGTAAGCATAAATCTACAAAGCTTCCTGAAACAAGGTCTTCAATACGTGTAAAACAACAATACAGGCATACGCCATGCAATGATAGAATTATTTCTCCGACCAACACACCTACGGCCAGATCAGCAAATATGAAAAGCAGTTACCCCATTCCTACCTGAGGTTAGTATCTGGAGAAATTCATTCCCTGATTCAGGGTAGAATCTGAGTCTCAGAAAGGCGAATTGCCAGCCACTGGAACTTCACTGTCCGTGTAGGAAAACAGAACCCTCAGTAGGCTCTTTCCACCTCAGATTTCGTCACCACTAATAATGCTTTTTGGCTAACAATGCTTTTTGGGGTGTGTGGAGAAAGCAGGGCTGTGCAAGCCAGATCTGAACCTGGCTCCGGTCCCTATTACTGCAACAGTACTGTAACTGTGCTAAGGGGAGTCATCTCTTCCCTTCATCAGTAGCAAGGACTCAGAGACAGAGAGAGAGACAGAGAGCGAAGGCGCTGTTTTATACGAAGCCTTTTCTGAGCTTGAGAGCTCACTGTGCTATTATTTCCCACTTTTTCCCTCATTTCAGGCCTTTTTTGTGTTTCATGTTTGGCCCTTGGCAGGCTGAGAGACGTGCTGACAAGTTGTAATTCTCACTCGGCTCTGCAAGGGCTTTGTTCTCTGTGTGCGTGGCACAGACTCGCTTCCTCTTTCAAAATGTGACAGGGAGTGATAACATTGACAGAGGGAGCCAGCGCGTGGTCTCGGCACGCTCCCTGTGCTAAAGACCCTCTCCAGTGATCTACAGTGTCAGGAAGCAAAGATGGACATCGTGCAGAAAAAACCCTAGTAGTAACGACCCCTTCTTCCTCCCAAAACCCCCTTAACCCCAGGCTAGTCAAAGACTCACAGGGCTTATTGTCAAAAAGGGATTTTCGGTGATCTGGTCTCTCCCCCTGTGTCTTGGAGTTGCCCACAGAGCTACCCCCAGGAGCTTCCCACACCACGGTCAAACTGCTGTGCCTAAGCCATTCTGCTGCTGGCCCGCAGCTATCCCCATAGGTTCTCTTTTGGTTAAAATGTGCATCCTGGAGAGGGGTCAAGTCTTACTACGAGGACAACAGGCAGAGCAACTGTCAGCATCACAGTCTGCTTTGATGAGCATCCTCTTGTGACAAAAGCCCGTCTCTGACTTCTCACTTTAATGTGTTTGGCGTTGTGTTCAAATTAGAAAAGTTTCAGAGAAAAGTTCAACCTCTCTCCAGCTGATTACAGCACTCTTTAGTATATAGGCTTTTTTCCTAGAAAAAATACTTCCATAAAGATCGAAGTCTCTTGGAGCTCTCTCAGGCAAGGATGAGCACAGCTTTTTAAGCCTGACACTTTGAGGCATCTGTTTCATTTATACAGGTCTCTTCAAAATCTTTTACAGTTTTTAAAAGGTGAATGCCAGGCTGTGATCAGTTTGCCGGAGTACCGCCCCACCAACGCTACCTACTAAAAAATCATCTTTGTCCTCCAGTTTCCTTGTTTATACAGCAAGAGGTCCCATTAAATGGTTTTGCCCACCACCACGCTGGGAGTTAACGTTGACTTCCTCAGCCGTGATAACCACTTTTCTAGGTCATCGCCTAGGTACTTTTCTAGGTTGCTGTCATATGAAATATAACCCCTCATTCTTTAGACCTGTTTTTTAGCCTTATTCATCCATGAGTCAGCTTAGATTTGGTTCTGCAGAAACACGCACATAACACCTTAGCCAGCCAAAGCTGGTTCAGAGTGACCTACGTGACTCAGATGACTCGGTATCAGAGTCCTCTCCTTACAATTTTCCATTTTGTGTTATCCACAGATTTTATCAGCCGGGATATTTAATTCCACATCATTCATGACAACGCTGACTAGCATCAGAGCTGGTACTGATCCATGCAGAACCCTGCTACACATACCCTCACTCTATCATGCTTTCTCTTTGACAACTGTGTTTTGAGATTTGTCCATTACTCACTGCTTAATCCATTTAATGTCCGCCTGCTTGAACACTGTACTCAGCAGGAACTACAAGGAAGTTCCAATTCTAGAGATCCAACCTTTGCACCTCACGATAGCTTCTACTGATAAAGAAAACTCAATCAGTCAGTTTTGCCAAGGGGAAGATACGATCTCAAAGACACATAGCCCCTCTCTTCCCTTCTCTTGCCTCTGGCATTGTTGCTTCTCGCTGGCTTGAACAGCAGGCTTCCACCTCTGCTGCAGCACAGTTGTCTAACACTGGCATTTAAGGGATATTGTATTTTCCTAAGCACAGGACATGTTCTCCACATAGTGTCACAAAAGCTGGGCAAGGTCCTCAGTTATGCCTGTTCTTTGCTCTTGGTTATTATCACTCAACTACCACAAGAAGGACCCTGTTCTTCTTCATCATGTCCTTACTATTATTATGTCAGCAGGACCCTGGGATGAAATAACCTCTACAAGCTAGTCCCACAGAGAGTGTGAGAGCTGGAGAGACCAGCAACTAAAGGAAAACAAAGTCACATTTCTGAAGAGTGTTTCATGCAAGGGGAAACGCAGGACAGATTTTTCCTTTCCCCACCTCAACACCTTTTTCATGGGAGCAGAAGTAATTGTATTGAATGCACTCAGAGTTTTCCCTGCATAGTGAAGCTGAAGCAATATAAGGCAATAGGATTCTTATCATTCAGCTTCCCTGAACATTTCTCTGAGCTAGAAACAAAGCCCAGGTCCCAGTTGGGATGACATTTATTTAGCATATGTAATGTTAACCAAAAGAAAGTCAGGGAACATGCACTGAACCCTGCTTTGGCTCTTCCACTGTTTAACTATTGGCTTGCCCTGACTCATTTTTGGCCTGTTCCAGCCACTTTGTCCCAGATGGAGGAAGGTCTAGCCCTGGGTGATATGGTGGTCCTTGGTCTTACAGGCAGCTACTTGACCTGTCTTTCTTTCAGGTGGCAGCATGCACCTTGTTTGAGTGGAAGCTAGGACCCAGAGAACAGGGACTTGAAGGATTTGGTGCAGGCTTTCCCAAATTTTAACAAAACCACTGAAAGTTTGCCCATCAATAATCCACTCATGAGTAAGATGCAACAGTTTCTCCCCAGCTCCCAGTGGTCTTACATTCAAGAGAAGGCCTTTATCTCCCCGTTTCCGCAACTAAATGTGAGAGTAGTTCTGGGCAAATGGTTTTGTTTTCGATTTTTCACCTCTCCATCTGCAATCCAGGGGAATTTTGGCCTTCATTGGTTTGAGATCCAATTCTGAAAGAACATGCTATCACAGTAATAACAGCATAGCCATGATGCTGCTCTAACACATTCATTCAAATATTACCCAAGTAGTAATAGGTGGAGGTGTTAACCCCAATTCAGGTTTTAGGAAACTGAGGCACAGTGAAGTTAAAGAGGAACATAGCCTGGAAAAGACTCTGGGAGTTGTGACCGTTTGTCTTGCAGTGCAACCCAGCAGAAATTACGGTCCTTTCCTCTGGGTCTGGGCTTTTCTATGGTGCTTTCAGAGCCCTAGTCCATAATCCTGACTCCAGAGAGCTCTGCACAGGTCACTTTTAAATTATATTAAAACACAAGATTTGGAGTTCAGTTCACTCAGAAAATGCATATGTATATCTGTGAGTTTGCATATGGATGCATACAATGTGTGGGTGTGATTCCCTAAATACAAGGCGAAGTGCCTATCACAGAGAATAGACCTTAAAAGGGGTTTCTGAGCTGTAAGTGAGAAACCAAAGCTGGGAAGAAAAAAAGAAAGCAAAAAGGCAACCTTCCCACCACCACCAGCAGCTCAAATTAAAAAGCAATTGTTCGTGTAAGAAAAAGAAAGCTTTGGAAATACAGGCATAAATGACATTTGTTGTGAAATGCCTCCCCCACTCCTGTCCCCAAGTGATAAGGAAATGAGCTGGGTTCCAGGGGAACTTCAGGTTGGATTCAAGCAACAGAAACATTTTCAGGTCAAGCTTCATTTGATGTTCGCTTGAGTTCCGCCATTAACTGGTACTGGGCAACGGTGTCACTGCCATCGCTCTCCAAGCCCTTGTGTCCCCACAACAGCTCGAGGGAGATGCGGGCAGGTGCCCATGGGCAGGCAGCCCCTTCATGCCTTCCCCTCCAGCAAACACTAACACCAAAATGCCACCCCAGCCTCTGCTTTATGTGGGGTCCTGGTGTGTGAAAACATCTCCATCCCAAGATCCCGGCAGCGCTTTCTGGGGAGAAAACCTGCAGGAGGGCTTGCGAAAGAGGAGAAACTCCTCCCCCCCCAGGAGAGTGCATGTGACCCAGGACCCTGCCGGGACTCTCCACTGCTCTGGTTCAGTTTATGGAGGAGCAGGGAGCCAAGCACGCAGTGTTGCCAACATCTGGGGATCTGAGGTGGCTGACAGCTGTTAATCAATGTTAATACAAGTGAGAGAGACCCACCCGAAAGGTGCACCAGCAAGAATGGTGGGTACCTAGCACGGGCAGAGGGAAACCAACTGAAGTATTTAAAATGCCAGAAAGAGTGTGAGAGAGTATTTTTCCCTTGTCTTTGGTGACGTTGAGGTCACTGCCCCATCTCCATTTCCATCACCCAGTGAGTTCTCAGAAATCTCTGCATGGTGCCGGATCCAGCCCAGCACTGAGCGCTCCCTTGGAGGTGCTGAAGGCTAGCAGGATGGTGACAGATGCTAGTTTACTTCCTCACTACTGTTTGGGTGAGCGGCAAGGTAGGAGAGGGGGGATGATTGAAAGAAGTTGGGAGAGAAGAAGAAAGGGGGAAGAAAAGATAATAAGAAAGCCCCCATTGCCCTCTGCCATTGTGCTGTTCACTAGAAGGCTCCCTACAGAATTACGCTGTCGTCTTGCAGGAAAGCATGTAATAACTGAAAATACAGTGTCAAAAGGAATTTTTCAGGCTTTGACAGCTCATAAATTACAGTTCGTTGACTTCTTCCTGGGTCTAGATTTAAATTAATAGGCAGGCAGATATATCTTTCTTTTGCTCCTTTCTCCTGAGCAGTAGCAGTTGTGGAAGTGACGCAGTTTCTCACATCTCTGTCTCCCCCTTCCCTCCCTCCCTTACACGCAGTCTCCCCCTGATGCAGATCAGCTCAACTCACTCTCAAACCCCAGTGCGTGACAGAGCGGTCCTCCCAACACTGCCTCTCCCCAGCACACAAGCAGGGAAAGCAAAGGCAAAGAAATTCACTGTTCCTATAGTAAATTGTATCTTTACAAAATCAAGCCCTTTCAGAGGAGATACTTGGCAGAAAATGGTCATAGGCAAGTAAAGGTCAGAGATGCTCAGGTACGTTGGTGATGGCTGTGGCATTCAAAGTGAAAGCAAGTGAAAAGAATAGGCCTGCCTTCTAAATACATCAAAATGAGATGAGATGGCCATCGATGAACAAATGTGCTTTGCCCTTTCCATGAAACTGTAGGTGCTCACTTACAGTGAGAATAAAGGTGACTATTTGAATGGATGGATGGATAGACGGATAGACAGAGAGCTGCACATAGTGGCAAACAGACTAGACAGGAGATCATAGCTCCAGAAGGTAGTCATGTTCTTAGAGGGATTATACTCTGCCTGCTTGAAATCTCTTGCAGAGATTGGATGCAATGTTAGCCTGCATGAAAAATCTGCCGGTCTCAGCTGAACAGCTACCAGTGTTTTGCTGCTAGGAGAAACAATCTGAGAAGTTGTGAAGTTTGCACACCACTTGTAATGCTCTGGTAAACAGGAATGCTCAGCACTGCCCTGCCTGCATAGGTCTGGAGTTGTTTGGTTCTGCATCAAAGCATGGTAGGTTGCTGGGGTGCTAGAGAAGACCTGTCGTCTTTTGTGTGGCGACACATTTATGAGTTTGGGGCAGGACAACCTGAGATCTGTCTGTGCTGTTGCTCTACAGTTATGAGGAGCTCAGCCTGCGTCAGGCTGCAAAATTCCTAGGAGGCTGTGGATTTGCAATATGTAGGTAGTAAAATGCATGAACTGCTTTTGGGTCCTGCAGTTTGAAAAGGTCTCATGTAAAACAGGGTTATTAATAGTATTAATGGTTCCTGCTACAAGCTGTAGTCTGTAGCCACCTAAGAAGCTAGGGCGAATATTGGGCTGCATGCTCAGCAGCTCCTGTGAAAGAGCAGTCCAGGACACATTTGTTTTTGGGAACGGAGAAATGACTCAGAGCTGGGAGCTGAACATTTCCCTCATTTTCCATAGTAACACAACGAAAGGGAGTGAAAAGTGCAAAGCCAGAAGGAACATGGGTCCTGGCTGCCCTTACGGAGGTGTGTGAAGGGACAAGTGTGATAATCACACATTTGAATCATCTGAAAGATCTTTGCTCTCTCACTACCAGCTGCATCAGCACTGGCAATGAAGGGCAGTCTCGTCTCTCTGAGAAAGCAGCTCCTTGTGAAGTGCCGCGGGCTGTGGGTTTAGTCACCTCTCGGCTCAGCAGTCCCTGTGAGATGCCCTTTGTTGTGGGACTGGGTGAGCTCAGAAGGTGGAAAGGGGAGCGAGGGGCTCTGGGGGTCTTGGTCAGGCTGAGCACAGGAACGGTAGGAGAGCCAGGGGTCCCAGGTGTTTGCCCTGCAGCGAGGCCTCTGGTGCCACAAGGATGTTTCTCATTGACCAACTCCACTATGAAATGGCCAGCCACTGTGGTGTTTGGCAAGATCTCCGGGTGCTCCTAGCGTGGGCTCCGGTGCAATGACTGCAACGATGCAGGAGGGATGGAAACCCAAATTTCATTTCATCCAGGAGGGAAATAACCTACTTAGTGCTTAAGGCTTCTCATTCTGCAGTTACCTAAGCCGTGAGTTTGACTGTTTAGAGGGAGGTGCTGTTTGGGTATGCTGGTGTCTTAAATGAGGAAATTGTCAGGACTAGGTGCTTAAATCTATTAGCTGTGACTCATTTCATGAAAACCTGTTCTGAGGAAGACACTTATTTGTAATGCATCGGTCAAAGGAGCACTAAATACCCCAGCAATGGTGATCCTATCTTAGGGGGGTGGGGTAGGCGATGCATATTGTCATTTGCATTTTAGATGACAATTTGTGCAGTGATGGATAACTATTGGCCTCTCTCACCCCCCCGCAGACGTACCTGTATCAGCACTATATCAATTGGAGCTACTAGAAAAAAAAGTGTAAATGAGTTCCAAATAAGTAAATGAATTTTTCAGCAGAGTTTCACAAATCCACTGAAGGCCCTTCTCCATGGCTTCCAGACCACCAGAGACCACAGCAGTGGAAAACTGCTTTCAGCTAGTAGATACCATCGCCAAAAAGACTGCACTGATATCCAGCCTATGTCCTTTTGTCTTAATTTCAGCTCACAGCTATTTCCCATCAGCTCTTGCTCCTGGCCCCTCACTGGGACTATCTAATCTGTTATGCCCCTACAGCCCTCTGTGCCTTACTCTGATGAATACTTACTGCAATCCCCAGCTTTATGATTTGCAAAACAGCATTTTGCAGAGGACGCAAAGGCAGAAGTGACAGAGAAATAAGGCAACCTTTCAATCCATTTATCAAAGTCCTTGAAGTTCCCATTTCAAGGAAACAATCAGAAACAGGGAGTGTAAAAATTGAATATGAAATCCAGGGCATTTTAAATAAATGGAAAGGTTAACAACAAAGTTGATCCCCAAGAACAATCCCCTTGATGATAATAAGAGAAAATCAGTCCTGAGACCTGTTGATCCTGGATGAATCTTGTTTATTAGGAAGAGCCAACTGAATGAACTGATAGAAGAAAAACACAGAAACATGATGTTTATTTATTTCCTGTTTCTGTTTTCTTAATTGAATGTTTTGCTTTGCAAAGTGCAAAAAAAATGGGTCTAATATTATGCTGTAGCCAAGTGAGACCCATTTAATCACACTCAATGGGTCAGAGTCTACATTAAGCCATGCACTGTTGAGCTGCACCTGTATTCCCCTGGCAAAGGCATCATTAGCTGGCAAAGCTCATCCTGACGTTGCTGAAGACAGAGTGGCATGTATGAATCACCCCACCTTCACTTGGAAATGGCAACATAAAGCAAGAACTAGGCAGGAACCTCACAACTAGACTTGGGAGCTAACAAGTCATGGCTGTTAATTTACTGCTGCCCATTAGACTGTCTCCTCGCTAAGGAGAAGTTCTCTTCATGATAGTTGTCTGGCATAATTATTTTCAAGCATAGAAACATTTAAATAATGAAGCTCAGAAGGTGTGATTTTTGAGCTGAGAGCTCATCTATTTAGGTTTTTACAGCACGTGTCATGATGATGTCTCAGCTTCAGGCTCAATGAACCAATGAGACCTTTAAGAGGTCATATTCTCCCATGTCTGTGAAATCCATGAGGTTTCCTGCATCTTCTTCTAGAAAGTTTGATGCAGTCTCTTCTAAGGAAAGTGGTGCTGGACAACAGGACCGTAGGTCCCATCTTCTGCTCATTAGATGTTACAGCTCCGTGCTAAAATGAGGCCTGAATGGAGCAAGCCCACACCTCTTGTGGAGAGGGAACTGGTTAAATGTGAGGCAGAGAATTGATTTCCCCATAGGGAATTTGCAAAGGAGCCTATAGGGAATGTGGGCTATTTCAGGAATAATTGAGTACCAAACTCTCTCGGACTGTGCAGGAAATCTCAGATGCTTTTTATTATTGTTCTCGTGTAATATTGATCACAGTCTCAGAGCCGAGTGCCACCACTTTTTTTACTGGCTCCAGTGACGATCTTCAGGAGCGCCACAGCCACTTAGAATCATGTTTCTCTTTCTTTTCGTTTGGATATCTTTCTCCTAATTTCCCTTGGTAATCTGCACCATTAGCATATTTTCCCTCCTTGCTGCCAAAGTTTGAGGTCGTGATGGCTGCGCTCAGTTCCTTGCACACAAGTGCGCATGACAATGCCCTGAGTGTCACAACTGACCATGTTCACCCGTGACGCCTCATCCAAGCAGCTGAAAAGTGAAGGAGTGAAGGAGCCCAAGCCTCTTTTTACCCTTTGGTTTCAGGTCCTCTGCATCAGGCCCACAGGAGACTGGGGGGTAGATTACACTGCCTGTCTTGTGACTAAGCAGAGGACTGCTGTGCCCAGGGCACTCAGTCTGACATCTCTCACCGTCATGAAATGTACTAATTACGTGTTTGTGTGTGTATTTTTTTATTTAATAGTCCTCTAGGACACTGAACCTGGATTATCATCAGAGGCTGATGAGTTAAGGATATGGGGAATTAGGCTCAGCTGGGCATCTCTGCCGAGGGCTACAATAGCTTATTATAGTCTGCACAGTATTTCCAGTAAAATGCTTTGAAATCATAAAGCACCTTCTGTGTGAGGGACAGGGAACTCTTTACCATCAAGGAGGCAACGTGGAAAAGAAAGCAGGAAGCTTTTAACCCCTGTCAGTCATCTGTCTGCTTCTCAAACCAAGGCCCAGAAAATCTCCCTCTCTAGCTGACGGGATGCCTTTGCCATGACATAGTCCTGACAGCTCCGCACTCCCCCAGCATTGAAACACCCGATTGCATGTGTTTGTGTGTGTGTATGTGTATGTGCATTTAAACCCAAGCAGTTCAAGCAAAATCTGGCACCACCTACTCAGCATCCCTTTGATAACCAAATTAAAAAAAACAACAATGCCCCTCCACTTGTATTAAGGTCCTACCAACCCCCTACTTCTCCACCCTGCATTGCAGAACGCGTTATTTGCCTTGGCATACAGTGCAAAGGAGTTTTCTCTGCTAGATTTTGTTCCACAAGGACTAACTGTTTCAGAGACTTGGGAAGAGACAAAATATCTATCGCACAGGATGAAAGCCAACATCTAATTCAGGAAAACTGGCGAGGAACTGGTTTGATGTAAGGCTATCTCAAAACTGCCTTCTGCTTCTTCTAGAGCACCTGGTGCTTCTGAAAGCTTGATTGAAAACAGGCTACCAGATTCAATTCCTATCTTCTTCATCCTGTGTTGCTTTAACTATTTCACATAATGTGCCCACTTTCACTTCTCCTCTGAGATGTTTCTGCTACCTAACTTAAGCACATATGATCTGAAACGGGGTCTGGTTCTGTTGGAGATGATGACTCTGGGGTTCTGGCCCAGCAAAGGACAAGGCAGCAATATCTGCATGGTAGGGAAATGTAAAGCCACAAACCTGTTCACATTACCCAGCATCAGATGTACAAAACCACAGAGTTTAGTGAGGCGTGATTAAAGCAGGAAAAGGAGTACTGGAGAGAAAGAAAGCAAGAGGGAGAGAAAAAAAGAATTAATGTGATGGGGGAAGGCTTGCAGCGTTCCGTCCTGCATGTCTTTTTTAATACAGTGACAAGCCGTGTGAAGATATCTGTGTCTGATAAAGTGGGCATACAGAGCCAGGTCAGGGAACAATTGGTTCTTTAATCCCATTGCTGGTCTGCTGGTCCGCTGATTCAGGGTCAGGCTCTGCACAGGCTGAGGGCAAGCCCTGCGCAAGAGCAGGAACTTCTGGGTCTCCCTACATTTAGTATTCTGTTGGCTGTGCAGAATAGGTGATACCTTCTAGCAAACTAGAAAACCTCCCTTCTTTCAAAAAAGTAAAGAATAAGCAGGGTATTTTGAAACATACTGATTTTCTGTGGTTTTCCTCAATCTCATAATCAGGCCCACTGACTCCTGGGGTCCCCAGGGAGCAGGAGTCTGCAGAGAAGCCAGGCCTTTTGAGGGGGCTTTGAAGAGCACAGAGGCAACAGCTATGCAGCTGGGTCCAAGCACATGTTTTTATAACCCCTCAGCCAGGCTGAGAAATGTTTCAGTGCTGTGAGTGGGAAGATGCTCTTGTATTTATTGGGAATAAATTCAGGTGAGCTGTTCACGTAACTCTTGTACTGTATCACCTCGCCACACGCACACAGACACGGGCTCCTGCCATCTTGTAAAGGCACTGGAAGGGTTTATGCATGTTGCAGCAACCCGGTTTCTATTGAACAGATCTGGCACGTTGCACCGGATGAAGGCAATTTCCCCCCTCGATCTTGGAGGGTCAGAACCAATTAGCATAGTCCTTCCTACCTCCCCTGAGGGCAGGATAGGGTGTAATGTAGACAAGGACTGATCTTGCCACGCAATATCATTGGGGGTGACACAGCTGAGCCCCTGATGAGATGTTTGCTGACATATGTCAGGAAGGATCATGGCATGCTTCCATCCATGCCCAGGTGGACTCTGGGTATGCCAAAGGAGGTGGGGGGCTCGTAACATTTTCTAATATGGCATTTAAGACAAGAAAGAGTGAGCTGAGCCAGAACAAGACAAATTAATGTAGGATGACAACTGCCTTAAGGAACATCAGATATCTAGAGAAAATCAAAAGAATTCTTCCCTCAAAGACTCCAATGTAAACTTTTGTATATATCTATATCTAAACATACATACATACATCTCTGTGTGCATGCGCATATAAAGGCAGATTGTCAGCTGGTACTCAATGGTAAAGTTCCACTGAAGTAGGGAAGGTATATGAAGATGCTTAAATATATATTACGTGTTTGCTTCCTGCTTTTATGAGCTGAAAACATTGATTACAAGTAATTTGTGTATATAGGTGTGTGCACGTGTAAATATGCTTTTCACTCATAGATCTTGGACACAGAAATTTTTCAAAGGTGACTAGAATGTGCGAAGGTTAAGAATAAAACTTGTGTGTATGGACATGGCAGCTATCTGGAGATGTTTCTATAAGCATCAAGAGGTGAAAGAATTGAATCATGTGATGCACAGGGCTTTGATTGCATGCAAGAGAGAGAAATTAAGGAAGAAAACTTCCACTGAATGGCTTCTTGGCATTGAATTCCTAAACCTGAAGAATTATCTTAAAAGAAAGGGAGTAGAAATACCACAGTTTCAGAACTTTAAACAAAATACAACTAAAATGCACAATTATGGAATAGCTGAAATAGGCAAAGATAAGAACTGGTAAATGTACATGAGTTTCATATTACCAAATCCCGCTGTTCTTTGAAGTTGATCTGCAAACACTGAGATGCTTACAGACTACTCGGTATTGCAGAAGCCATCATTGTTTAGCTGTGAGAAGTGTGACACCCTCAGCATATCTGCCTGAATCAAATAACTCGGTATTTATCCTCTTAATGAAGAGGGTCCTTTTCATCACCTCTGGGGTGAGATTTAAATTGCAGGATAAAAAATACCTACATTGTGTACCTACAGATAGACTGGTCATTTAGATTGCTGTAGTCAGTCGAGAGATAGTTGTACAGTTAGGGGAGCTGAGTATGCTCTATTACCCTGTGGTAGACAGGTAGACCTATGTTTGGTCAGCTGCATCGATCTCTAGACCCCATGCTGCACTGTCAAGATCTTCATTGACTGCAATGGGAACATAGGATCCTCAACCTCATGTAGACACCCACATCTGCAAATCTACAAGTAGGTGGCTCAATTTGGAGCTGTGTTATTGCTCAAACCAGCCATCCTCTATTTCAGTGTAATGCTGCTTCTCCTGCCAGGGCAAGGAGCATTGCTAGGGTCTGCAGAACAGGATTCAGCCTTTCACTGTCACATCAGACATCTAAATCTGAGTACATCACTCCCCCGTCCCTTCACAGTCAACAGAGGTATTTGTGCCTCCAAAGGCTGACTCATCCTATCAACAGTGTTATCTAAGAAAGGTCGGGCAAACTGCACTGGACAAGTGCCCATCTTTTTCAACTAAGTATGAAGTAAGTTCAAACAACTACTTTAGACTCAACAGTTAATATTCAGGTGGCTAAATTTAGGCAAGGTCAATCCTGACCATAGCGCATAAATTAAACACATGTAAGCTTTGGTCCCTAACTGTGCCTCCAAGTATGTTCTTGCTGGAAGTGGTACAGATACATATCATAGCTTATCTGACCAATCACAAACAACCAACACAGCTGGAACAACCAATATCAAATAAACACAGGGATTTTCTGTGTGATAAAATCTACAGAGGTAATAAAAATGTTCAAAATATGTGTCTTAATAACGATCTAAAATTACTGCTTGATGAACCCATAATCTGCTTGCACATAGTGCATGAGGAGAAAAACAAGTCAAAACGAATTGGGGAAAACTGTTATTTGCAAAGTATTCCACCATTAACACAATATATAACTGCTACCTGCAAAACAACTTCCTTAGACAAAGAACAAAAGCATTCAAAAATATGGTGATAGCTGGCAAGACTCTGCAGCTCCTGAGGTTTCAAGATATTTTAGAGAAATAATATTTTGCACATATGCAGCAGGTTTCACCTGAAGATCTCAAAGCACTTTGTAAATATATATGCGTTAATTAATCTTCACAGCAGCTCTGTGAGGTAAGCACTGTAAATATAATTATCTTGATTTTACAGATGGTGAACTTGAGACTCAGAGCACTGAATTAACTCCCCCAAGTTCACACCGTGAATCAGCAGCACTGTAGTGACTGGAATCCAGCAGTTCCACTGCCACTTCTCTTTGCTAACCCAAATGACTAAAGTCCCTTTGCTTATGGTAACAATAGGCTCCACACAGAGAAAAGACCTGCTCTGGGACTTCACACTTTCTTGTTGGTAAAGCATTTTCCACCCTTTGAATAGGGGGCATGATAAATGCACACAGTGTTATTTATTATTAATGTGCTCATTAGCATCTGCATCTTTACATCTGGAGGAACGTTATCAATAGATGGTGTTGGTTAGCAGGTCAGATCCTATCCCCTGTATTGAATATGGCCAATTCTGGTGGCAGTTTCTGCTTAAAAGGAAGATTTTCTTAATAAGCAGTTCTTAAGAAGGCTCAGACAGCAATCACGCTTCCTGCACATCTTTTGTCTTCATTTAGTGTGACATTCCTGTTGTATCTTGTAAATAATCTGTGGTTGTCCCCACTGGGGTTTACTATAATGTCAGCCTGAGCTGACACTGAGAAAGCTGAGCTTGCCATGAAGGGGAGGGTCTCTCAAGTGCCCACATCTGAAATCTTCAACCTACTCTTACCTTAATAAAAAGTCAACCTGCCAGCATGTAAATGGCAGTGAACAAAAAGGGATGACATATGGCAAACACAAGCAGCAGTCAGTGGTAATGTTTGTGTATGGTGGAGGCACTTGGGCTGTCAGAGTCAGGGGACTTCTGCAGGAGTATGTGGTGGTGTCCTTTCTCCTTGAAGTAGTAAAGGTACTTCATAGGGTGGGTGATGCATTTTGAAAGCATTTAAAGAGGAACTGCTTTGCTGTTTTCATCTAAACTAAATTTCTTCAGATTACTCCATTTGATCCTATTCTGTTCTGCTCTGTTCCTTACATGGAGCCCATCTCCATGGGCTACCTTTGATTACAGCGATCTGTGCTCCAACAGTGTGTCTTGATTCTTATGTTTGGTGAAAATTATCTATATTTATATATTATAATATTATTTTCTAGTGCCCTGGGATTTGGAAAGGTATTTTCACCTGGTAAGATCCCAGCTGTGTCCACGCAGAGCTGTGCTGGACCTGGGTATCTGTCTGGGAATCCTGAAGGTTCATACTCTTTCAGACTATTCCCAGTATGTCAAATGGTACTAAACCTCACCCATTTCTCTCAGTACACGGTAGCTCAACCTCCATAAGAATGTTTTAGTATTCTCCTTTCTGATGTGCCAGAGAACAAGAAAAACAAGCATCCCCCAAGCCACTGAGAAGGTAATTGGATCTTGTAAGGGTCATCACATAGGGACATTTTGGGCTGACGTCAAAGGCCACAGCTAGTTCCCACTTCAATCCAGGAAGGCAGCTGGATACCAAATTTTCCCCAAGGACGCTTCTGCAGGGGTCTGTGATGACACCCTCGCCCCCATGCAGACACTTGGCCCTTTAACTGTGGAAGTCAGTGGGACAGAACCTGTCTGCCCATGCTTCCTCCTGGGCATCTAAGTCTAACAGAGGAGACACTTGGTTTTTCTGTGAAGGTTAGGATATGTCCTCCTTCCTTGCAAATTCTTGGCTAAGGAAATCAGTTGTGTGGGTGGCAAGCCCTGAGGACAGAAGGTTGGGAGAGTCATTCAAAACCAAATCCTGCCTTGGGCTCTGCACCATGCCGCCCTCTTGAACATGTGCAGTCCCGGGCTCTATGTTCTTCCAAAGATGCCACACTTCCTTTTTTAGTTTAATATAGACTTAGTTTAAAATCCACCTTTCAGCTGTGCCTGCAGGGAGTTCCCAGCTGATATGTGGGCACATATGAAAGCAGGACATGTCCCTGAGCTCCCTCCCATACGCCACCCCGCTGGGGATGGACCTCAGCTGCTGGGCATCACACAGGCTCCCTGAAGAGAGCACATGCCCTTTTTACTCATCTTTCTGGAATTATATTTAGGGGAGGGGGTAAGAGAGAAGAGAGGGAGAAAAAGCAAAAGAACCCTCCAAAGTCAGGTGAGAGATGTCTGCAAGCTCTGTCTGAAGCATCACGTGATTCCTTCCCTGCCATTTTTTCCTAGGTTTGAAAGATGCCCTGAGGTAGGTTGCCATATTTGCATAGATTTACTTGTAAAGGGAAAATTCTGCTACCGCACATATCCCTCTTGATTGCCACATTGTTATGGGCACCTGGGGAGTCTGTAAATAAAAGCAAAGAATAAAATAAAAAAAAAAGATGTAAAAAAATTGCAAACAACAAAAGCCATATTGCGTTTCCCAGGAAGCCCTGAAATAAGGATGCCTCAGAGAGGAGGCACAGGAGTAAAGTTGCCACACAAACACAGCTCTTGACGTAACAAACAACCCCAGACCTGCATCCTATACAAGTGTATCTGCTTGTGTGGATCCTTCCAACTACTTTAGCATCATTTCATTTTAGTGCAAATACGGATCATCTAAAGCAGCATGAAAACAGAACAAGGGAAGACAAATAGGTAAAAAAATCCACCTCATCTCCCAACAAAACACGACAACTATTCACCCCTTCTTAAGAGCAGAGCAACAGCCTCGCTGAGAGCTGGCACGCTGTTCAAGAGGCATGGGCGCAGCCTGTGATACGTATAACCGGCATTGCTCACCAGCTGTTAGAAAATGCTGCTTCTGGATTGCTTGCACATGGCAAAGGAGCCACAGGACCTTCTGAAAACCTCATGCTCTTTGTCTTGTGGCTCTCACTTGTGACTGGAGGTGGCTTTAACTCTGGCGGATGAAAACGGTTCACCTCTACATCCACCCAACTTTGCCTTGGCGGTTCCCCTCTGCTGCAGGGCTATTACGGTTGTTTATACAACAGCTGCTGAACTCCTGCAGTTTATAGCTCTCCTACAAGGTTTAAACCACCACTGATTTGGGATTCCACCTTGGGTGATGACATCTGGTAAGCATCACCGCCCTGTGTAGCCAAGACCCACGTCTCTTCTCTCTGAAACTGCCATACTATAAGGCTACCCTATAGCTGGCAGCATTTTGGAAACTGAAAAGAGTCTTCAATGCATTATTTTATGATTTTACAAGTTGCCAGTCTCAAGGTTCTTTGACTAACTTCTGCCTTCTCCAGGGACAAATGTTCCTGCTTAGACAGTGAGAAATGTCAGTGATGCGAAACCAGCATCTAAAACATCCCCATGAACTCAAAACCAACAGGACGACTCACGGAAGAAAAATCCATTGAAAACTACTGATACAAAGAAAGTACCTCTGGCTCAGGAAATCCCTGAGCTGCCAATTGTAGGAAGCGAGGAAAGTATTGCTCTTGTAATTTTCCCTCTGCTTTATGACTGACTAGTCTAGGAGATGGGATATGTGTGAGAATGACTGTTGGTCTGACCGACTATAATTGTTCTTATGTTCATATATTATATTCCTATGTTCCGTGGGAAGAGTGCATCGGCACTGTTGGGAACGGAGGATTACTGCAGCACCCTGTGGACAACTGTCCCCAGCAGCGTGTTTCACCGTGGCAAATTTGTAGCCACCTCCTACAACTGTCGTTGCTTACATTGCCAGGGAATGGGAATGAGCCATCCACTTGTTGGGCTAAGTCAGGTGCAAGACAAGGCCGGTCTCCAGGATGGCACTAGTATGTATCAAGGGGAAAATAAGTGGAAGAAAACAAGGTTTTCTTTCTGACATTCTCCTCCCAACAGTTGCTCAAAAAGTTTACATGAAGAATATTTGCAGAGAAAACACCAAGCATTTAGACTAACACACAGTATGTCATAGAAGTGTCTGCTTCCCAGAAAAAATCTGGGTTTATTTAGTTTTTAAAAACAAAAACTCAAAAGCCAAAGTTCTTTTCAGCTGGAATTGGAAAATAAATAACTAGTTCTACGGGAATTCTTTGGATGTGCTGGAAAAAATAGCCAGTTTTACAAGCAGATCTATTTGCAACATGTGTTTGTGAACAAGAAAGGTTGCTGCAAGTTTGGAAAAGCACTTTGTTGAATAATTAGAGTGTCATCATGCTAATCTGGATTTGTAACAAAATGTGCTCAAAGACCATCAGACAGACAGAAATTTCTCTATGTGATCACTAAACTCTACAGTTCCGTTAGTAAACAGAAACATTATTAGAGCTAGTCAACACCCCCCTCCAAACCCCAGAAAAACCCTTCTTGCTTTAAAAGCCCTCAAAATATTCACCATGTTCTCGAGCACCAGCTCACAATGAATTTTTTTGGACACACTGGATACAAGGATGCTACCAGAAATGAGGAACTGGCCTTTTCACTCCTCTACCCACAAAATCCAGTCTTGATTCATTACAAAAAGCCGAAACCCAGCATTTGCAAAGAAGAAGGTGGTTTAACTCAGGAAGGTGAGCTGAAAGATGAACAGATAGAGCTGGAGGTGGTTGGACTGATGTTGGATCAGGGAACTGCATAGATGAAACCTGACTTCTGAAGTCAATAACTAGGTACAGACTTAGCACTGTAGACAATTACTAAGACAAGATGCAATTTTACCAATTGTACATCTGTATGTCAAGCAGAACAAACAAAATCCTTGACAGTCTTTTATAGGATACCAATCCAATTTAAAGTGCATGGAACAGGGATGAGAGCAGTAGACACAGGTTAAGGTAAATCTTGCCATTTTGCTGTACTTTCCCAGATAATTTATTCAGTCTCTTTATTTATTTTTTCATACTATGGAAATTTCTATGCATGTTCCTTCAGTAATAAATATGGGCAAGCAGTCGACATAAGAATGGGGATTGACAGATTGATTCTGCCTTTTGTGATGAGATTTTTTTACTCTAAGGAACAACATGCAATTCACTGGCAGTCCAAAGCATTGCTAATTTGATATTAATTTATACTAATTTGATATTAATTTACACTGAGGATATAATCCCTTGAAAGATGCAACTGTTAGAGCAAAAGGTTAACCTCGCTGCACAGCTCAAGAAACTGAAGCACAGGCTTACAACACAGATAAGGTCCATGGTCAAAATGCATAGGGATATTACAGGCAATGGGTTTGTTTCAAACCTTTTTTGTTTCAAACTTTGCTTTTCTGCTGACTTCAAGTGGAGAGAGTTGGGAAAGAAATACTAGGCTTAGTATCAATATAATCACTCCAGACTAGGTGCAGGAAAAAGTTGTTTCCTGGCTCTGAGCTTACTGTAACACCAGATATGGTCTAAAAGCAATACCCTAACTGCTAACCATCACTCCAAGGTCTTCATTAAACACAAACTTGGCCAGCTCTGTCAAAACCTTAATTTAATCAGCTGAGCTCATGCCTCCACTGGTGTAAAGTAGCATTTTTTTTTTTTTTTCAAAATGAGGAGCTCTACACCAGTTACTACCACTACAGAAATGGCTGTATGTTACTGGTGTGTAACAGTTGCTCTGCTCTACCCCAAAGGGACAGTACTTAAAGAGCAACTACGTGTTACTTCGCATTTTTATCTCCTGTGACCATTATGTACATCTGAGGATGTGCTGTTTCACAGTGACATTTTCTACTCCTGTTTCAATGGTGCTTTGGAAAAACCTCTGTAACTTTTCTTCTCCCTGTTCTTTTTGGGAAAAAGTTAAGAGTCCAAAATGTTTCAATAGGAACACATGATTGATTGCCTTCTACTTGGATGAAAAACAACCCCCATTTAGCTTCTTCCAGGTGAAAGTACTTTTCCTCTGGGTTTCCTCAACAGCCATTAACTGTCATTGTCATGGAAAGCCGAATGGATGGAAGTGGAAGCTGGAACGATCAACTTGAAATCAGCTACCCTACACCAGCTGTGGTCATTTGTGTGACACCAAAGCCTCCTTCTAGCATCCTCCTCAAGAAGTTGTACTAAGGGAAGGTAAGAGGGTAGACATCAGCTGTGGGTTGGAAATGGTGTCCCAAGTGCCAAATGTTGGAACCTCACTTTAGTGTTTAATTTCATGTTTAATTTTTAAAATTTGATTTGGTCATTACCATAAACATTAAACAATATTTCCTGTTTAAATATGAATAGGCTGCATTATTTGATTGAAATGAGTGTTCAGATGGCTAATGTGTTTTATTATGGCCATAGAATTTTACTGTTATTTCCCCTCCAGCTGCTGCTGTTCCAGGGAACTCAAAGGGATTCAGTTTTCAATAGGACAGGCTCTATCCGATGGCACGGTGTGGTACACAAGCTTGCCAAGAAGAGTCTTTCCCAGCCTGGGGATACTGCTCCTGGTAGTTTTATAACACTGATGTGTGGCTGTTATGGTTCAATGTCCATACAGGGACCTCTGAAAGGCTCTTCACAGCCTACCTCCCCCGTACCTAACATCTCTCATTTACTACTGAAGTGCCAGTTCCCATCTTTGGTTGTCCTGTGATAACATCCTCTATCACTCAGTAATTGAATTTTTCAGACAAGTATCTCATTGTTTTCTCCCATGCTGCCTCTTCATGCACGGTAGGAGCTCCTTAAAGAGAGCTGCAATCCCATCTCAGGATGTTCCCTGAAATTTCCTCAAAACCTGTCCCCCTTGTTATGTATGCTCATGTATGACTTTGACAACACTGAGACAATGAGTGTGTTGAAACCACTTCTCATCTTGCTATAAAACTTGTCTCATTGTTTTCTCTACTCTACTTTCTGGTTTTGTTTCTATTTTCTCTTTTACTATCCTTGTGTTATAGAAGGTTTGGAGCTGGGTGTGCTTTTTACTGGTCTCTGTAAAGGCACTAGGAAGGTATGGTCCTTCCCCACGACAATAATTTCTCAGCACTATCTTAACTAGGGCGGGGTGGAAAACAAGAATTCCATTTAGCAGGAAATGTCAAGTTTTCTTACATAATTTTTGTTCTGGACCATGACCTTTAAAAAATGCTTGGGCTGACATCATCACTCTTCCCCCTCAAACACCCATGAACACAGACATTAGGATAACTCAGCCGTGCAGGTGTCTCTCATGCCATCAGAGTATGGCTTACACGTTGGAGCACTTGCTGCTGCAAAAAGTCCATCCTGGACCTCAGAAACCTGCCTAATAAAAGCTTTATCAAATCCACTATTTTTGGCCCCAGAGTCTGAATAATGAAAAATTAACATTTTTGCCTGAAAAATTATCTCCCTCAGCACTAATTATCATGTGGATAATAAGTACTTAAGAAAGCAGCTTTCTAGCAGGATGTTTCGATACATCCAGACCAAATTTTGCTGGCAGAGAACAGTGGGTAATGGAACAGGAAATCAGAAACAGCTCTTTCTGATGAAGAAGAAAAGCATTTCCAACTTTGTTAAGATGAAGGTACAGTCCAGTTAACTCTTCAGAAGCATTATAATAAGGAAACAAATCCTTACTATAAGGTCATTATGAAACTCCACCAAGAGATGAACCCAATTCTTGTGGCAGGAAGCATAATTCTAAACATTTGCAGGTGAGAAAAAGCTAGCTATAGGTCTTCAAATACAACATTTCTGTTAAAGGGAATTTCTCCATTTCTTCAACATGGAGTGGAAATAGATATTAAGGGAAGTATTCTTCTCCTCTAACTTTTGTCTTCTAGGAATTTACTTAAAACTAGCCGGCCAGAGTCTACAGGAATTGTGGAGAGATACAGGTGAACTTCCATAAAGTGATTCATCCTCGCCTGTCTTAGGAGTGAAACAATGACCCTGTGGGAGTACTCCTTTGCTTCTTTATTGATTGTTGAAGCATCTTAGCTGAACAGCTAAGAATAACCACCTAACCTTCACAAGACAAAAGTTATCGGAGATGAACACACTCCCCCCCCCAAATGACTTGCCCCAAACATACAGCAAGAATAAGACCAGAATTCTGCTCTCCTTATTTCCAGACCTGTGTTCTGCTGTCTGACCAGCGGTGACCTCTGCAGTGGCAATACTTTTCTCTGAGAAAAACACCATAGCCTATAACATTTCCATTCACGTATTTTGCAGCATCTTCTCTTCAATACCATCACCATTTCTGATTGCTTTAAGGTCTTATAAAATATGTGTATTTTGGTACATCTGAATTTGTTTCCTCCAGAGACAGAAACAAGTTCGAGGTGAGCAGGGTGAGGACAGTAGTGTCAGACTGTACTATGAAAATGAGTTACAAGAATCAGAAATGAAAAAGGCTTCTTAGTTTATGTGACCCTCTGACAACATGGGACATCTCCCCATTGAATGTTCAAAAATATTTTGCCTATCCTCATTTTAAGTAGTCCAAGTGGCAAGATACATCTCCTCCCCTTGGGGCCCTCACCCACAATCTAAGAAAATTCACAATGAAGACTTTCTTCCCTGAACCTTGTATAAATTGTATAAATATGGATGGACTTGATGATCTTACAGGTCTTTTCCAACCCAAATGATTCTATGATTCTATGAAATTCCCCTTTACTTGAATTTTGCAAACAAAATAGGGCTTCTACTACTTCCTGGGAGAGTTTAATTACAGACCTCTAAATTGTTTTATTGCAGAAGTTTGAGCCCACACACACAGCCCATCCAGTCTTGTGTTTGCCAGCCATGAAAACTGCATATGTCCTTAAGCAATAAAGATGCCTGCAGCAAAAGGGACATACCCTGCTGAGTCTCTGAAGGTACTATATACTACCAATAAATAGGTATGATCTATCACACAAAAGCAGACACAAGAAAACTCAGAGCTGAGACCCTCTAAAGGTTTAAAGCAGGTATCTACCTGTGAACCTATGTGCTCTTTGAACAAGATGTGGTCTCTGTAATAATTGTTACAGCACTGAGGTGGTTGCCTTAATGTGGGAGGCTGAACCAGACAAAATCACTGCAAGTCCTCTCCAGCAGCAAGACAGAGTACATAGCCCACATGATCGTGCTGTTGCTGTCTTCTAGACAGATATTTACAATATGCACTTACATGGTACTCCACATTGACAAAAACAGCCCTTAATTGTATTTGATAATCAAATCTGCTGTGCCACTCAGGTACGGTACAGCTGGCAATTCAGAATGAATATAACAAATAGGTTCAATTTTTTTTTTTAGTGCTCTCCTTGATTTTCCCCTAAACACAATGCAAAATACAGTAGGTATATATGATCCAGGAGACATTTCCAGAGCCAAGATGTTTATATTAATAAAATAATACTAGAAATGGGATTATGTTAATGGAAATCAGTCCCACTTGCATTCTGAAAATATCTTCTCTTCCATCTTATGAGTAATATTTGAAAAAGAACTTATTTCCCTCTCTCTCTTTCTCTCTCCCCTCCTCTCTGCTTTCTCCCTGTGTCTATTACAAGGATTTTAATAGAAAGACATTCAAATTGTAACACTCAGCAGCCCATGAGAATCAATTATTATTTTTTTTCAGTTGCTGGTTACCGTATTATTTTGTATAATTGTTGATGTCTGCCATCTAAATTATCTCACCTAACAAGCGATCACACACACATCTCGAAAAATAAGAAAAACAATAATAATTAAAAAAAGTCTAACAACCCTTCACAACCCAGACACAACCTTCAGGAAAGGAAAACATGAAACAAAAGAGAAAATAATAATAAAAAACAGACAACAGCCCATCTAGCTAATTCATCTGCCCAGTAAGTGCATGTGCGTGGTGGATCAGATAGGCTTGATGGCAGGTGATGGGGGTCGAGGCTTTGCACACTCTCTGAAAGGGTTTTGATGATTGCAATTACTCGCCCACGCTTTGACATAGCACACAATGAAAGACTACAATTAGACAACTATTATTCCTAACTGCTGATAGCAATGATGTCCATACAAATGCAGCTCACTGTGTCATTGCATTATTCATACTTGAGGTGCATTTGTGTATAAGAGTTTGTGAAGGGAGAGGGGTGGCAGTTGTTGTTTGTATTTGTGGCACTGTATAAATTATCTAGATTTATGCACACTGTCTCTGTAAATCTATATTCAAGCACACAGCCATGCACATTGTTTTTTTGCCTGTATCTGCAGACTTGCACACATGGAGATGTGGCAGGATCCTTGGGATGGCACAGTGCACACAGTGCACTCGTCTGCACTCAGAGCCCACAGAAGGACTTACATCGACGTTTCTGTGTTTTGGATGAAGCCCTGGATGGGCATGTTGGAGACAGGGATGCAGTTTTCTGTCCTTAGCTTGTGATCTTTTCAGGCTCTCTAATTCTTTGCATCACATTTCCTCTGCACCGCTGTGTGCTGAGCAGTGGCTTCTGGATATGGTCTTGTTACAAAGAGGTTTACTTTAACTACAGAAGATTTTTAAACTGACAGAAGATTAAGGCAGAAGATTTTAAAACTGATTTTAAACCTGAAATTATTACATCTGCTCAGTAGAAACAACCCGGTGCTGTTGGCAACCTCTTTAAACTGGGGGGATGGGGGCTTTCACTGAAGTCAGAGCACACTGGCCATCATATGGAGACTTTGGGATATAAGTAAATGTGGAGAGTTACTCTGGAATCATTAATTTCTAATAACTAATATTACCAATGCTTAATAACAAGAGAAAGTAACAGCTAGCAAGAATATCCAAAGTCGATTAGTCTAATTTAGGCTACAGCAGTCTGACTGAAAAAAAAAAGCACCCAGAGAGGGAATTAATTAAGAAAAGCTATTCCATGTTAAATGTACACTATACCTTAATCTGAATGAACGTAGCTGTGTAGAGAGCCCTTTCAATTTATTTTATCCTCTGGTAAAGGGAATTCTAGTCAAATGTTGCCAAAAGGACTTAAATCACCAGTGGGATAAGGGCTCTGTGCTCTGTGTGGGAGCAGAGCTGCAGGATATGCCAGGGCTGGGTTTAACCCTTGCTCTTGCCTTAGCCGTCTGCATAGCAGTTTGCACTGTAGATACCAGCAAGACAATCATTGCATGAGTAATATGTTGTTAGATTTATACAGCCTAACTTAGGTAATGTGAAATCCAGAGGCAAAAGCAAGTTTGCCCCAATTTTACAATCAATCATGTTTTTAATTGATTTACTGCTGCATCATCAGGATGAAAACAGCCATACAGCCCTGCAACACACTTATACCGCCTGCCAGTAAACATTTATTCATGAACATTTTTTGCACTGCATTGAGAATTCCTCCCAGGAAAGTCAGTCACAATGAAATGAAGCGCAAGCATACCCATTAATGACAAAATCATAAGGCACAAAATAATGCAAAACAAGAGTAATAAACCTCTCCAGGGAATTGCATCACTGTTAACGAAGCAAGTAATCAATAGACTATTGTTTGAAAGCATTGCTTGTTGCATGACTGCTTAGATGGAGACTTGAGTAACAGCAGCAGCCTGAAAAATGTTGTGTCCTGAAAGTAGCTATTCTGTGAGAATTGCTTGGGAATCATGAAATCTAGGAGATTTAGGAGGTCTTTTGCTGATGGCAAAGATTTACAAATCTACAGATTTTCTTTCCTAGAGAAGGCAACACCCAACATTCTCTAGCCCCTAAATTCCAGTTTGTGATTTATCAGCAGGAAATAGCAATTTGGGTACCGAGAAAAATGTAGACCCAGCAGGCTGGGACCCCAGGGAGGTGCTCAGATGATCTGCTTGTGCTGACCTCTGTGTTTCCAGAGGTGCTCGTTGTGGTTAGAGGAGACAGGCCTGGGGAAAGCAGGAAAAGCAGCATGCAGGGAGCCACGGCCAGGGATGGTGCAAGGAACCGCAGCAGCTCATGTGGCTCCCACAGTTGAGGGTCCCTCAGCCAGGGGTTTGTCCTGTCGTAGGAAGAGAAGGGAGAAAGAGGAGAGCTGGGATGAGAACCCAGCACCATCTGTCTTTCCCTTTGTCTGTGCGTGCCTTTCCACTTTCCTTTCATCAGACTCTTTCACCCAGGGAGCCAGCTGTGGAGGTTTCCTAACACGAATGCATTTGGCCTGAGTCACGGCAGTTCCTTGTTGTAAGTCTCTGGGGCTTTCTTTTGGGAAGCTGGAGTTGTTAATAGCACGTCTGGCTTTTCCAGCTTTCGGGGTGGTCGCATCGGGTGGCAGGTGATGGGGCTTGTCACTGTTTGTAAATGTCAAGCAGGGAGCAGGGACGCCGTGAGGCAGAGTTCAGGGCCAGGTAATTGTACTTTGCCTCTCGCCATCTCGTAAACTGTCCAGGATTCCTTCATCTCCCCAGCAGGGTTTCCAGCCACAGACATCCCCGAGACCTGGCAAAGCAGTGACAGCCTTGCTGCCAGGCGGGTGGATACACGGCAGAGTGGAGAGGGGATTTACAGGGACATTTTTGAAGCAGGACAGGATGGAAATAGGGGACTGGGGATGCTGGCATGGGCTTGCTTTGGCAAAGCAGGTGGCACCCTGTACAGCAGCACCCAGTGCCACTGGTCCTGCTTCCTACACTGGGTGTTTTCCAACAGCACTTTGCTTTTACAGTGCCAGGAGCAGAGCTCTGTAAAATACCTGCTATCCGTCTAAAGAGTAATGCACCATGTTTTCAGTGCTGATGTCTGACTACATGTGAAACACCTGCTGTGAGTGACTGCTCCACAAGAGGAAACTTTCAAGCTAAAATCCCCAACACTCCAGAAATGAGCCTTTGCTGGGTGAAACTTCATCAGCAAAAAGCTCATCCCAAGCACCCGGATCCTGGCTTGCATCCACATCTGGAAGCCACATGTCAGCAAGGGCACTCATTCCCCAAACTGACTGACTGGGATGCATGTTTTCCTGTCTCAAGGAACCTTTTTGGCTTTCCGAGACCTGAGCACAGGAAGTCTGCACAGAAGCAAGGAACTGCAGACCATACCTTGGACCTGGAGCAGCTTACAGGCATCACAGTCTGTACCCCAGCATTATACACCTTATTTTGGAGATCGAAGTCCCAGCACTTAAGCCAGATGTGTTAGTCTTAAATACAAGAGCAGCTCCATTGCTTTGGGGAGACGTACAGGATTTAAACTATGCATGTGTTTAAGCACCTGGCATACGAGCCTTTCTCTCTAGTGCACTTCTCACTCCCCTGGGCTTAATTTCTACTCCTTCCACTTTATAGTCTGTGGCCTCTGCTGTAAATTCAGAGAGCCAGGGAACTGATTTTTAAAAAATACTTTCTGCTTGAAAAATTGCAAGTAAAGAGCAGACGAGAATATATATCAGTTAAATGCTTTTTTAAAGGCATGTATGACATGACATGACACACTGGATTCTAAAATTAAGAACAGCAGCAAGGAACCCCCAGCTGGAATTTCCTAAAATATGGCTTTCCTCCTCTGAAACCACTTTTAATTTTAAGTGCTGACTTTCCTGACCCAGAATAAAGTTACAGGCAATGTTTACTAGCCAGCATAGAAGGGAATTGCTCCCTTATTACATTCCAAGCATGCAAGCCACTGAAAATCAATATAACAAAGTAGGAAAGCAAGAATAAGAGCATACCGATTCTTCTACCCCCCTCCACACACACAGACAGACACATCCGTAGACCTGTCTCTTTCCTCCCCACCATGACAGGTAATGGCCCTCTCTAACCTTAGAGGCTGGCAGTGAAGAAAGATGAAGTTTGTCACATTGTTCCTGAGCAGTAGGTTGTACAGCTAGGTCAGCTCTGATTTTTAGCTAGTCAGTCAAGGCTACCTTTCCACAAGCAGTGCACAGCTGCCATTCCCCGACAAATAGTGAAATGATGAGTCCGTGTCGGGTGGAGGACACCATCTAAACTCCTGGTATCCCCTTCAGTTCGGTAACATGATGGAAGATGACAAGGACATGAGATGGGGCTGATGCAAGGCAGGAATCTCCATAACAGGTCTCCTTGTGGAGGCGGCGAGGCGCTGACCTCTGGACATTTCAGAGACACAGGGAGCCATGAAGAGGTGGAAGGTCATGTCTAAAAACTGCTACTCCAGGGCAGGGGGCTGGGGGAAGGAGGCTGATCACTACTTGACGCCAGAGCCTGAAGGCAGACAAGATGCTGCAGGAGCAGCAGTGATCCAGGAGATGTCTTCCAGATGTCTCGCTTTCTCAACATACTTCAGTGCTGAGGCGGGAGGAAGAGGAGAAAAAGGAGGAAAGGAGGAATGACTCACTTCATGAATGATGATTCTGCACCAGTTGCTAAACTTTCTGCAGAAAGGCCGCACTGCTCTTAAAAGAGGTCGGATCTTGTCTTTGGTAACAAGGATCCTTTTGATTTCTGTGTGGCTTGCAGACTTGTTTGTGGGAGAAACACACGGTCCTGTCTGCTCCTTTGGGGTTTATTTCAGTGCCGCTCTTTCAACGTCAAAGCAGACGTCCAGTGCGAAAGTGTACTCCTATCTGTCTCCCCACGGCACAATCTCACTGGGGGCTGTGCTCTTTAAGAACAGATTTTGTTTGCTGGAGGGGGCCTGGAAATGTTTTTGACCCATGATGGCATGCAGGGCAGATGTCTCGTGAACCAGACATCAGATGCAGGGTTAGCAGCAGTCACTGAGTGCTGAAATTTGTCACGTGTGGGAAGTTAATGTAAGTGACTCTGCCACCTCAAAAGTCTTTGTGCCACACAGAGCTTCTTTTCCCCTGGTAACGCAGATGAAGGAGAAGAGAAACGCAGAGCCCTGACTATCTGGCACTGTGAACTGAAAACTGACCCAAGATGAAGTCTCTGCAAGATCAGCAAACCTGCCCTATCCTGAGTGACTCGGATTTGCCCTTAAAATACGTCCCAGGACGTATCTCTAAATGATGCAGACCCTGCCAGTCCTCGGCGGCCGAGGCCTTGCCTGCAGCCCGACAGCTTTATCACCTCCCTCCCACCTGCTTTCTCTCACTCGTCCTTTGGTGCATGGGGTATTCAGGGCAATGGCTAGTGCCCATGTTAACGGCAATAACACTTGGAGGCTGCTGGAGGGAATCAAGGCCTCTGCCTTCCCAGGCCATCACTGCTTTGCAAGCTCTGGCTCTCACCTTTAATGTGGAGTCAGCTTTCTTGGCACATGGAGGATTCACCCTGTGGGATACTTTGCTGACTTTTCTCTTCACCTTGACTCAGACAAGCACAATAGAAATAGCAGCTGTGGACTCCTATGGTTTTAGACCCTGCCCTGTTTCAATTAGAGAGACACATGGGTTTGCAGAGGAGGCTTTCAAGGAGGATGTCTGGGTTTCCTTTTGAGTCTTAACACATAGAAAAAAAGAGTTGCACTGAGCTGCCTGTTTCTCCTGAGCACCTCCAAGCACCTGGCAAGCAGTCAGTAGTTCTGCTACCCTCCCTTGTCTGATGGGGGAGCACAGAGTGCGCCCAAAATGCATCACTACCCCTTCACACTGGTCATACTGACACAAAATGGTTGCATACTTGCAAAATCCATCCCCACACCTTTGCAGTGAGTTCTCCCAGCAGAAGGACTTGGGGACAGTACCGAGGGGTGAAGGGCATTGCTGAGAGGAAGTGATGTTGGAAAGGCAGAGTGTTTCTCACCTCCACATCACCCCACCCTGGTAACTGTGGATAACCTGGTGCAGGCTGAAGCATGGTGGTTGCAATGACGAGGTCACCTCTGTGAACAGCTCAGCCCTGGGGCTGGAGAGGAGGTGACCCTATGGGAATGAAGAGCGTTCTTCCAAGGTCTGCAGAAAAGTAGCATCTCCCAGTTATCCTGCTCCAACCCTTGGGCGATGCTTTCCCAGCTGAGGTTTATCAGGTTCCTGGTGTGGAGCTGGGCAGAAGCTAATTTGCCCTGTCCCCCCGCCAAGCAACTCTTGCTGCTGCAGAGGACATGGGAAATACCTGGGAGGGCAGCAGGTGATGTCTAATAGCTGAGCACCCCTTGATGGGCATGCTCATGCCAAGGCACACTCAGGCTTAGGATATCCTTGTGTCCTGGAAGGGCTCTCAGAAGCACCCAGCACAACCCGAGAAGCACACCGTCACCTAAAAAATGAAACCGCTTCCACAGTTATTCAGAGGTGCTCTTGTTACTGAAGCAAGAGTCTTCTCCCTGCCCTACTACTCCATCTCCCTCACTAGGCTGGAGGGAAATCAGCTCACCTTCCACAACAAGCACCATCCTCACCCAAGAGAGAGAGGAAGAGGAGATGTTAACTGCAAAGATGGGGAGCTAGGGTAAATTTAGAAATTGTTTGAAAACTAGAATTAGTTTTGTATTTATCTTGTTTATTGTATTTATCTTGTTATGTTTGTATTTATCTTGTTTATTTCTTTTTGCCTAAAGAATTTACACAAAATTGTTCTAAAAAAAGTCAAGCTAGCATCTTCCCTGAGACACTCGCCACTTTGCCCTGGGGAAAGGCTGCATGTTCTGCAGCCTCCCACAAGGAATGCAACTGGCTATGAGGGGCAGTGCCTGCTAAAGGGTTGTGGCAATGATAAGGCTTAGAAACCAATCAGGATTTTCACAGCAATTTCAAGCTGTTTGAGGCCTTGCCCTCTGCTGTCATGTGAACACTTGAGATATTTTTTCTTTCTTGCTCAATAAATGCCCAGTTTTCTAGACCTCAGAAGGGTACCAAAGTTTGAAAGTGACCCAAGTTCAAGCTAAAGGCTCAGCAGGAGACAAGTAAAGGAACCTCAAATCTATTATTAAATAGGTAAAACCTCATGACATCTTTAGGTCTGACTTACATTTTCTGAGTCCTTGAAGTTGCTAATAAACACCAAGCAAATGGCTGGAACTTTGATCCTCAGCTCTGATGATAGTTCTTGGGAAAATATTCAGAAATATACTCGTCAACTTTTGGAGACTGTAAAATTCTCCACGTTTTCAAGTTTGGGCAAGCTTGTATGTAGGAAAGGTTTTCCAAAGTCAGGCTTAGAGACATGTATTGTTTTTCATATCTCTAACATAGAGTCAGTCAGAAAGAGAAACAGAGGAGTCTTACACAGAAACTTTGGATTGAAGTAAGAGAGTAGCTTTTCCCCAACACACAGATCTCCTTACTATTTCAGCTGTTGACCAGTGATTAAAAATAAATTCTTCCTCATAGTCTTCAACACTGCTCTACCTTGCAATCCACTTTTTGAAATGACCTAAATAAAATGCATAGTCATGGTTATATATAACCTTGACCTACAGATATTCAAACTATAGCTCCTAGTCAGAATTTACTCCCTGAAGGGTAGGATAATTTTAATCAAGCAGTCCTCCTGACTGAGTCTCAACACAGACCAACACCCATTTCACTACAGATATCATAAGGACCATGTTGTAAAGTAATCACGGCCAAATGCAAACTCTGAAAGTCCATGAAATGACTTTCAGCTTGTTGAAGTATTTTGCACATATTAATTAAACTTTAGATCACCTGCCTTAAATCAGAATAGCAGAACTACTTCAAAACTAACTTTGAAGTTTGCCTGCTGCGAGCAGAAGGCTGGACTGCATGCCCCCCCGAGGTCCATTCCTACCAAAATTACATAATTTCATGAAAATGGCACAAAACTATTGTAACCTGGAAAGTCAGTTGCCAAGGCAGAAATAGACATTGGAAGTTTCTAACCACAAGCCACGTTATTCCTCAAGAGCTAGAGGCTGAGCGCCGTAGTCCTGCCTCACCGTCGGCCATCCCCATCGTTCAAATGCCAGACAGTGCCCCCAACACGAGCCTGGGGACACGAGCTGTCTCTCCGCTGAACAATTGCATTACTTTTGGAGGAAGTGAAAGCATGAAGTGTTTGAAGGTCTTTCTGTCTGAGCAGATTTGCATGAGCAGTTCTGCTAGCAATCGCGCATCTCTAGCACGCCTGGGTAGTTAGACGCTCTTCAAAGATTTGCAGTGGGCAGTTTTAGCCATGCATCTTTTCATCTTTTATAGCTACACGCCTTATGTCGGAGCCATTAGCAATATCTCTAAACTCCCTTTCAATCATGTTTTACGGTGCCTGCTCAGTGCATTGAGGTACCTTTTATGGTTGAGATGACACTTTCATTATAAGCTGCTGTTTTCAGTGGTTTATAACTTTTCCCCAAAATTACCTTTGGGGGTTGAAATTTTCTCACGCTTTCCTATTCACAGGCCATCAGTGAATTTATTTAGAAAGTTGGAAGATAACCTCCACAGCTATTTTGGAGTTATCAAAACTTAGGGCAAAAAACCCAAGAAAAATTAAAAAATCCTATTTTTGATCATTAAAAGGAAAAAGTGGGCATGTACTTTCAGCCTTCTGTAACACAAAAAACTACAGTGAATGCAGACTCCATGAAACACCTGTTTATTGTGATTAAATTTGGGCAAAGAAAAAAGTTAAACACAAAGAGAAATTATAAACCACTCCGATACAGTGCAATCCTAAGAGTAGGAGATGGAAAATGTACTTATGGTTATTGAAGGTTGAAGAACCCTTTTTGCTGGCTGCAGCATTTTGAGTTTCCTGAGCTTTGTGCAGTGGGCCCTTACTACAGCATCAATAAATGCCTTTTGAATTCCTAAGACAAACAGTCATAGCCACTCAACAAATATATAGGCAAATGCATCTAAAGGCATTTATCCACTGTTCTGAAGGTATTTGCTCTCTTTTCAGTACATGCGTGGTCCAGCTGGTCCTTGATAATACTTGTTGATGCCAATTATTTTCAGACTTTATTTTGGCTGAAGAACAGTAGTCACAGCCTGGGCACACACTGTTTCCAATTGTGTCTACTTTCCTTTTCAGGGAAAGAAAATGTATATTGCCTTGTTTCCTTCTCAGTCCTTAAATCTGTTCTTTGGATATGTTTGTTTGTTTGTTTGTGTGACAGAGGCTTTCATCTGAAGACCTAAACACCATCAGAGTGAGGCTGCTGGGTGAGGTGGACGCCTGCTTTGATGTAAATTGAAATAATCTTCACAACAAACAGGTAGATATTGTTACGGCCACTGCAAATCTACCTGGGCTTCTTTTAGGTATATATCAAGAGGAAAATAAATATGGAGACAGATTCAGTTTAGATTTTTCTCTGTGGATCTCCAATGTTGGCTCCAGCCAGTGGATCCCTTTTCATTGGCTTTAATGGCTTTCCAATCAGGCTCTAGGGTCTGATTTTATGTTCAATGACCCGGTTGTTCATGATGAGGTTTCAGCAATTTCAAAGCTACTGGAGTTGCCAAATAGTTTTAGGTATAAATGGTTCACTTCCCTCATAAATTTTACAAAAGCAGCTCCACCTACAGGATACCCAAAATTAGTGGGAGTTAAGCAACTCCTGCAAAAGGGGCTACGAATGGTTGCTTGAGCTTTTTAAATTTGCGTTAGCCTTCTGTTAGGATTCCGCTGTGCATTTCAACCTGTGCAGGACTGTATCACTCTAATACAACTAAACCCAAAAATCACCACTTTGAGTCTAATATTTTAATTCAGGGAACTCTTAACTATATTCCTTTTGAGCCAAGTATTTAACTATTTGATTTTAATTCTCAATGCAAGGAAATGTGAGCTTAAATATTAGGTAGAGCTGAATGGTCTCAGCAGCCAGATCCAAACTGAATGAAGCAAAAATCTTTTCCCCCCACATCAGAGGACACAAATAAGATGATGGTTTCTCTTTAAAAGGCGAGTTACTTCATCCTGCAGTATGATATGCTGTATTTAACGCTTCATTTTAAGCTGCTTTGAGCTCAAATGAATATAAATACCCAATGGTCATTCTTTTTATTAAACTGGAGCTACACAAAGGACTAATAATCTGGTTGTCTTGTTGTTCAGTCTAATTATAGTAGGGAGTGTGAGGAATCCCATGTGCCTCCTAACTTTGGATGAAAACAATTAGTCTGCAGGTTTCTTTTTTTGGCTTTTATTATTATCATTATTGCAATTAATAAACTTCATCTGCCACTACCACAGTCTACCGAAGTGCACACTGCAAAACCAGGAGAGAAAAAGGAAATGAGGTATTCTGTCTTTTTCATGTGATTTCTGTCTCGCTTTTTGGATAAGATTTTTTTTGTATGTCAGGGCAGTAAGCTCAAAGACTGGATCCTGGAGAAGGATATTAGAACAAAATGCTCAAAAATGTTTTTGGTAATGGAGGCTGCTGTCAACATTTCTCAAGAATAGGCCGAGCACGAACCTTGAAGAGGGGCCCTAGGGAGTGATTTATAGTATGGACTGATACAGTAAATGCAATTTGTTTTAATTAAGGCGATGGCTTATTGCATAATTCACATTGCTCTGGCTGAAATGACCGCACCAGGCAGTTTTGGAGAATTACAAGCCGTTCTCATAAATTCCATTAACTGTAATGCAGCAAATGTTGCAGGAAACAGAGTTTCATCAAGAAACGTAAACGCAACCTTCCTACTTCTCACAAGTTTACACCAAAACTAATTCTGCAGTATGTCTTCAGCTTTTAGCTCCTATATATTATGAAGTATAGTTTTTCACTCCCTTTTCCTGAAACGCTTAACAAACCTGCAAATATGATCAGCATTCAAAACACCCAGCCAAATCCTTAAGTAGCAACAAACGGCCTGCTGCAAAGGAGGCAAACATATCCCCATGCCCATTCAGCTGATCATGGTCCCTAGACCTGCAGAGGTTGTTACGCTGATGTACTGCTGCTTACAAGGCACCAATAATAGCGTAATTTTGAAAACTGATTGCTGTTTTTATTTGGGAGATGGTTTCCAGCACAACCTGAGATGACTGTGCTATTCAGAACGAGCACAACAAGAAGTTGATTTGCTCCAGCTTTGGCTTTTGTACTCTCAAATTTAGTAACCCTCAAAAAAACCTGTGTGACTATGCAACCAAAAAGTGGATCATGAAATCATGAAACAGAAATACAATTGAGCAGAAATAAATTTGCCTGGGTCAGCCTAATATTGGCATTGTCAAATGTCTTCAGAGAAAATTTTATAATATTTACCTTCTTTTAATGTCACTTTGTACTTCTAAGACAAATATAAATAAATATACGGTCCAGCATATATATGATATAGTATATACATACAAAGAGCATAGTACTATATATAGTATGAATAGAGCTAGAAAGAACCTAGGGATCTGGAAAAAAAGGGTGTCATTTAGTTGTTAAATATTTACTATTTCAAATGAATCACTCATTGCACTTTAGTTACTCCAGTCCTAGAAAACTGCAAAAGTCATATACTTCAAAGAAAACAACAACAACAAACATCTTACTAGGTTAGTGAGGTAAAAAAGAGAGAAGGGAAGAAAGGAAAGAAGAAAGATCTCAGATCAGTACTGGAATTCATGATTAGACATAACCATTGTATATATTTCCTCAGTGAAACAATGATAACCCAAACAGATGTGAGAATCTGATTCCTAATACCCTGTCATGGATTTAGCTCACTTAACACCAGCTACCTAAAACTGACATGTCTATTCTGTCTATAGCTAATAGCTGTGGGTTTCCAGAAATCTATTTACAATCTGAGGGTTTTAAAACAAACAGGGTGAGCTACCCACGCTAGCCAACAGAGAAGTGAATTTAGATGTGACCTTTTTGTGCAAAGAAGCAAAGCATAGCTAATGTTGTAAGAAAGCTTTTCTAAGGTAGGTAGCTGAGGCAACCTGCTGTGAACATTTTAAAATGTCACAGCCCTGAATGCATGGCTGCTGATGTCAACAAAAAAGCTTTCAAAGTGTCCAGTGAACTTGGGTGATCCCTAGACCACGGTGGCCAACTGGTTGGTTTTGAGATACAGTGAGCTGGCAGAGCTCCTGCTCCCGGTCAACTGCATGGTGTCTGTGGCAGAAAAAAGCAGTGAGGTACATGTTGGACTATCTGAATAGCTCTTTGTGAAACAAACCAATGGAGCTTGCTGAAGCTGAAATTTCCACCTTGTCCGGGTGTCCAGTGGCATTGCCAGCCCAGCACCATCTGCCAGTGGTGCTCTACAGGCACACTCAGCATTTGCCTTCTGCCAGGGGTAACTGGGTCACCCCAGAGCCAGCCCTGGGACTCCCCAGCAGACCGACAGCATTGACAGATGGAGAGCTTGACTTCAACACACCTTTGAGTTTACATCTGTGTAAACAAAAATGTTTCAAACAAAAACGATAGGCTTGCAATGCTCGTGTTCAGCTTCAGTTTTCCCTTCCAACCAGCTAATAAAACAACCCTCCTTATTGTGTTGCTTCTTCCTTTGGTGCTTGCCTTTTCTATTTATTTTGTTCTCTACTGGAGGACACAGACCTCTTCTCTGTATTTGGGCAATGCTGCAGTCTCAATTTGAGGAGGGAGAAGAGGCAGATTTAGGTGCTGCCTGTCTGCAGGGGAATGTCAACTTATTATAAGTTTCCCTCCCACTCCGCTGCCTGTGATGTGGTGTTATCAGTTGGCCTCCTGTTCTTTCTTTTGGAGCATCACGAGTACAATAGCAAGCTGGAGCTGCTTTTGACCAAAGTTCCTCACTGCATTATACATGAGTTTGGAAACAAGAAGAGTTTGTTCTGAATCCCACTTAGCCTCGTGAACTTTCGCAGGTGAATATCAGGCCTGTTTGGCTGGCTAAAGCTGAAGTTTGAATTATTGAAACAACAGGGGGGTGCTTTGGATCTCTTCTGCCAGGAAGGCTGAGGGAGACAGCATTATATTTTCAGCCTTATCAAAACTTCTCTATAGAGAGGAAGTCGATCTTTTCAATTGCTCTTAATCTCCAGAGAAATCTCCCACTGATCCCTAAAATGTTGAATTTGCAAACCTGGAGCAGTTTTTAACCTGCAGCACTGGAATGTTTCTAATGTTTCCAATACTGCTTAAATGCATCTTACCCTGCTGTGGCTGGATGCTGCCAAAGCCTACTACAGCGTTAATTTGCACAAGGACAATACTTGTTGCCCACAGACTTCTGGGACCACCTGTGGCAATCTATGCTAAGTGCTGGACCCTGAGATCCCACGTATTTGACAGGGATGCCGAAGTATGACCCTGCAACACAAATTCAGGTCTTTGACTCTCAGAAATAAGACTCGTCTCGCCTAACTCTGGGAAGGGGATTCAGCTCCAGCCTGTGCACATCTACTTTGGACAAATGTCTTTGTTTTTATGTGGCTGTCTCCAGGTTTTGACAGACAGATTAAGCCACATGTCCTATAGCAAGGTGTCATGTTCGTCTGCACACTGCTGTCTGCACAGGACCCCCTGAGCCCAAATGCGGTGGCAAAGGGAAGGGGCACAAAGACAAAGAAGTAGTGCTGCTGGGAGAGCCTGGGAACTGTGAGAAAACTTTCCATGATGTGGACAGGATTTCTCTCCTGCCCGTGAGCCGGGGAGTGGGGCTGAGGCAGAGGTTCCGCTGGGATGAGATGTTCTGCCTCTGAGGGGATGGAAGTGGGGAGGAATGGGGGCGCGAGTTGTCAGCATCTGAATCAAAATGAGTTTTGTGAAGACAAAAGACAACGTCCTGTCCAGTGATGTGAAGACATCGGCTGAGTCTTACCTGCACTTTTAACGTCTGCTCTTTAAAGATGATGAGCGTGAGATTAAAATCCTTTGTTTTCAGATCTTAGCTGCCTCCATTCCCTGGCCTGGAGTGATTCTTTATCTCAATTGCCAGCTTTGCATGTCATTCAGTTCAACTTAATCGGAAGGATCCACAAATCAAGCGATTTCAGGCTGGGGGCTCTGCCTTACAAAGCCTTTGCACATCAGTAAATAGGATTTTCTTGCACTTCCTCATGGACTTAACAAAGACATTTGCTCTCAGTTTACAGAATTTACATAGTGCAATTTGGGCATTTCACAGGGCTGTTTGCATGAGGAGCCTTTTGAAGTCAGGGAGCTTGGATGGCCTATATGAATGAATAGGGATTAGTACTGCATATAGAAGTTGCATTCAGGTTGGAAAGCTCCTAATTTAATGACCAAGCAGTTAAACCAGATTCAGAGTCAAGATCCTCAGCTGATTTAAATGGGTGGAAATCTTGCACACTTAAAGGTTACATGAAGAATTACACCAACAGAAAATTACACTCTAATATTAGGTTATTAAACTGAGTTACTGCGAAGCGTTTACCTTGATTGCTGCATATATCCTCAGATCTTCGTGCAAAATAACCAGCACACCTCAGTGCACATGGTTTACCAGAACATTCAAATGTGGGAGAAAACCTGGATCTGAAAACACTGTGAACTTGGACTTGATTGCCTCTCAGTAGTCATCGTACAATAAGAGCACTTTAATAAGATATGCAAACCTAAGGATACATGGCAGACAGCTGGTTGAGAGTTTGTGGAGTTTTTTGGTCAGTTACTACATTCAATGGAAAGGAGAACTTTGTGTGAAAATTTAAATTATGTGTGATTTTGGATCAAGGAACACTGGCTAATCTTAGCTAAAAATATTGCCCTTGGAGCAAATGTTTAATCCTGGGTCAAAGTGCAATAGTTGGTGAATTCTTGTTTCAAAGTAATATTTAAATTTTTATCTAAAGCTTGACCTGATTTCTAAAAGGGCATAAACAAGTTAAATAACCCCCACATTAAACACAAATGTATATCTCATGTAAAAAGTACATTTGGGGTTGACCCAAAATTAAAAAAAGAAAAAAAAAAGGAAAAGACAGGCTCGCTCTAGAAAGCACTCTCTAATGTTCAGTGGATTCATATCATTTTAGCAGAAATAAGCAGAGAGATGTAAACCACAAAGACTTTCAAGCCTTCTGATCCAGCATTATTATGTATCCAGCAGAGATCAATGCCTCAAAGAAAAGTGTAAAATCCCCTGAAATGCCCCATTAAAGACTATACATTTTATAGTGATTAGTATATGGATGTCTGAGGTTCCACCTCTTCTCCTCATTATTAGCTCCATCTAATGTGATGTTCCCCACACAGGCTGCTGGGATCACATGAATTTGTGCAGAATTGCACTGGAGGAAAGCAGAGAAGATGTCTATATCCCAAAAAACTGTAAGTCACTTTGCTATCTATCCAGTGGATGCCCTGTTCTTCTTTCAGGATTAGTTGCTCTTGCCTAAAAACTCAGTTCCTTCTGGGGGAGTTGGGGCAACGCTTCACACCAGCATAACCACATGTTTAGGGCAGGATGCAAAGCATGATTTCGTAGCCAGTTGCTGTGGTTGCGTGGTGCCGAATGGATATGTAGACAGGCATAATGGACCCTTCAATTTGAAATTTGGCTCTGGAAAAGGCGTTAACTGTTGCAGCCTTCCCCAAAGTGCCATGTTATCTATAATGGCCGCACGCTTACAGTTACAGGCTGTAGGTTGTGCCAAAGAATGAGGCACAGAGCTGTTTCACTGGAGCTATGAAAACTGCTTTCTACAAAGTTGGAAACTTCATTGTAATCATCTGAGATCAAAGACAGAGAAGATGGGTTTGTTGTTGCTTCTTGGTGTCTTGGAGAGTCCTGGCATTTCATTCAGGTAGGCTGATTTGTTTGTCTCTGCTGATGTGTAAATACCTCATCAGAAGCAGTACTAGACTGTATAAATGAATGAAAGGATGATACAGGGAACTTCTGTCAGGATGAGAAAGCCCAGAGTGTCTGGTTAGGCATTGGAACAGGCTGCCCAGAGAGGTGGTGGAGTCGTCAACCCTGGAGGCGTTCAAAAAAGGTGTAGACGTGGCACTCCAGGGCCTAGTTTAGGAGTCGTGGTGGTGTTAGTTGATGGTTGGACTTGATGATCTTAGAGGTCTTTTCCAACCTTAATGGTTCTATGATTCTATGATTCTATGATTCTATGATTCTATGAATATCACTATTCCAGCCCCAGCACCTCTCTCACAGATAGTGGATTGGGGATGGAAGAGGAGATACAACACCTGTTTACGCAGATCCATGGGAATCAAAACCTCCCTGCTCCATCCAGAGCTTTAAAAAACCAACTGCTCCCAGATCCTTAAGGAACAACTTGTTTGTTTGGAGAAGCTGTGAGGCTCCCAGGACTCCTTTTCCCAGGACCTATACAACATGAGGAAGACAATGTCACCCCAAGCTGACTAACCCTTCAAAACAGAAGCAGGCATGAGGAAATCATAGACAAGCTTAGGAAGTGTGGGTTAGATGAGAGGACAGTGAGGTGGATCGAGAACTGGCTGAACGGCAGAGCTCAGAGGGTTGTGATCAACAGCGCAGAGTCTGGTTGGAGGCCCATTACTAGCGGTGTTCCCCAGGGGTCTGTACTGGGTCTGGTTCTGTTCAATATATTCATCATGACCTCGACGAAGGGATAGCGTGTACCCTCAGCAAGTTTGCTGATGATACCAAACTGGGAGGAGTGGCTGATACGCCAGAAGGCTGCGCTGCCATCCAGCGAGACCTGGACAGGCTGGAGAGCTGGGCCAAGGGGAACCGAATGAAATTCAACAAGAGCAAGTGTAAGGTCCTGCACATGGGGAGGAACAACCCCATGCACTGGTACAGGTTGGGGGTTGACCTCCTGGAAAGTAGCTCTGCTGAGAAGGACCTGGGAGTGCTGGTGGGCAGCAAGTTGACCGTGAGCCAGCACTGTGCCCTTGTGGCCAAGAAGGCCAACGGGATCCTGGGCTGCATTAAAAGGAGTGTGGCCAGCAGGTCGAGGGAGGTTATCCTCCCCCTCTACTCCACCCTAGTGAGGCCACAGCTGGAGTACTGTGTCCAGTTCTGGGCTCCCCAGTTCAAGAAGGACAGGGAACTACTGCAGAGAGTCCAGCAGAGAGCCACAAAGATGATCAGGGGACTGGAGCACCTCTCTCATGAGAAAAGGCTGAGACACCTGGGTCTGTTCAGCCTGGAGAAGAGAAGACTGAGGGGGGATCTTGTTACTGCTTACAAATAACTGAAGGGTGGGTGTCAAGAGGATGGGGCCAGACTCTTTTCAGTGGTGCCCAACGACAGGACAAGGGGCAATGGGCACAAATTGGAACACAGGAAGTTCCACCTGAACATGAGAAAAAACTTCTTTACTGTGAGGGTGACAGAACACTGGAACAGGCTGCCCAGAGAGGTTGTGGAGTCTTCTTCTCTGGAAGTATTCAAAACCCACCTGGACGTGGTCCTGTGCACCCTGCTGTAGGTGAACCTGCTGAAGCAGGGGGGTTGGACAAGATGATCTTCAGAGGTCCCTTCCAACCCCAACCATTCTGTGATTCTGTGATTCTGTGAAAGACGGGAACAGAGATGCTTTGCAACGACCTCATTTCTGAATGCACATCCCATGTTCCCTGGGAGAAGAATGTCAACCCTTTTCTTCTCCTTTTCCCTTGCTGAGTGATAATTTTTCTCTTAGTGCAATAAATGTGGATGCAGTCACCTTTTATATCTGATGAAGTCTACAGGCTCCATTTCATGGCTGCTGAAGTAAAAACAGTGGCATTGCTCTGCCCCACTCTCCCCACAGAGACAGCTGAAGCCTTGGTGGTCCCATCGCACCATCAGGCTTGTCAGCATAAAACTGCATCCCTCAGTGGTTTCCACTCACTTTATAACTGAAGCAAGCTGAGAAAAACTAATGTTTCCCAGTTCAGAGTGGTTTTCCCAGGCAATCTGATCATATTTGGGATGAACTGTCCTGAAACCAATGCCTCCTGCTCTAACCCCACAGGTGTATTCACTGCCGCTACAGGAGAAGCTGCTGGCAGCTATATCAAAGCTGTTACCATAAAAGAGATGTCCCACTCTCTGAGCTGCAGAACAGTCTGTCGTGCAACTTAGCTGCATGTTTGCTTTTCCATATCAGCTTTAAGGAAAAGGAAAATTAAACGTTACACAAGCTGCAAAAATAGAGGCATGCTCAAACATATACACGCTGGATGCAAAAATAACTAAACACAGACATACACACATGCACACAGTCCACCTTGCCAAAGCTGGTAGCAAAGACCATTTTCCAAGCAGTTTGCATACCTCCTAGTGAGAAGCCTGTTTTGTCTTTGAGAAAAGTTGCTTTTCTTTTACAAATAGAGGCTATTCATTTAAGCTGTGTTTTGAGGTGTCAAACATAAAAATGAGATGAGACGTCAATCCGGGCCCACGGGGATGGGGAGGGGGAGACAGAGAGCCTGAAAAATGCTTCCAATGCAGGTGGCTTGTTTAAGCACAGAGCCAGCTGGATCTTTGCAGAAAAAGATGAATTTCTACCCATTTAAACATGAATAAGGTGAGATGAAGGGAGGGGGAAAATCCATGAAGGTGAAGAACCTTTTTTTTCTCTTTCCCCCGTTGTGATGGATGATTTCAGCCTAAAGTACTGAGCCGTCCAGTGAAGAAAATATCTACAGTGATTTTGATAAATAAATGCTTAGACCTTGCAGTTGCCACCTTGATGTTAGAGAGAAAGACGTTTACACTTCATAGTGTGGGGTTTTTTGCACAGGGCTCAGAAGGAGCAAGGCTGGGACAGTCCTTCTGCCACTCCTGCATTAAGAAGAGGGTCTTACTCTTGGCCATCATTTCCCACTGTTTTCTTCGCTACCCAGGAAAAACTGGAGCACCCACAGAGGCTTGTCTCAAGATAACAATGGGCAAACTCAGGATGGCATATGAGGCTACCAAGTGCTCAGAAAGGGAAGGAAACAGGCCACTTTTTGTCCTACTGACCTCCAGTGTTGGCTTCTCTCTTTCCCTGTGTTTGTAGCATGGTGTTATGTCCTGAGTGGTGTGCAGGCGTGCACGCTGCCTGCAAGGATCTGTGAGCAAACATCTTTGGAGCAGAAATAGACTCCCAAACCTCAGAATGTTTGTTAATGGAGACAGGCACACACATTCCTGGCATGGATCCAGCGTGCAGGGTTTCTGAGGTGCCAGTGTTCCTCGTGGCTGCATTCATGTATTACATGGGTTGAGGCAGTCCCCGAATTTTTTCTTTTCTTCAGACTGTAGCTCCTCACTCAGAGGACCTGTTTTACCACGTCCTGCAAAATGTGGCTGCTTCTACGACAGGGCATCAGTGGATCCACTAAACAGTACTGCAGTCCTGTATAATTTTGCAGGAAAGTAAAGAAAAATATTCAATCCCATTGCACCTGTGATTGGCAAAACACAATAGCCCAAGCTGGAATATAGCTCAGATCATAAAGAATAGCCTGTGCATGTGAAAAAAGAAGCCTTTGAAGAACTACTGAAGTCTTCTGTTTTACACCCCAGCAATGTTCCCAGCAATATTCCCAGCACTGCCCTGGAGAAGTGTGCCAGGGAAGTGGTGTACAGTCATTCACCAACTCTGATTCTCCCCCTGGACCTCTTCCAGTCCTGCCTTGGCCAGATTTAACACTGCTTTGCTGATAAGAAGTGAACAGATCAGAAGTGTCAAGCTATGTCTTGGAGAAACTAGATGCAGGCACTTCTGTTGGGCCCTGAACAAACAAGCATTGCTGGATTCCCTACCCAACTTTCAGTTCAAAAAAATGAAAATAATGAAAAAAATGCATTCCTTAGCTTTCTGCATACTGGGCATCTGCTCACATCACTCATCCCCTGACTCCTGTTTCCAAAGCCCATTGACATAGTACTGCATTAGCACATGGGAAAGGGCAAATGAGGGCAAAGACATATTCAAGTGGAGCATATACTGAGTCCTCTCATTTGCTTCCCCAGCATGGGGATTCCTGATGAGGACAGCCAAGCTCCTGCAAAAGGCAGTTGTAATTCCTCTCCCTCATTCCTGCCCAACAATGAGGTGTTTGAGCCTGCTCAGCGTGAGTGTGGAGCTACAGAGGAGCAGATAAAAAAGACTAAGTTAAATGGAGAACACAAACACATCTCTGAGCTACACTAATGAGAACATAACTAATATGTTACATATCCCCACAGCACAAAGGAAACCTAAGGGAAGCACAGGCAGTCAGAGGTATTATTTCACTAGCTGTAAGCTAGTTTTATTCGCACAAGGGTCTATCTGTCTGTGTATTTAAGTTCCTCTGCTGGTTTCTTATACCCTCAGAAATGCCCTAAACTTTGAATCTGAGACTACATTTCTTGGCTGTCTGTGCAAGCTTCATCAAAACCCAGGATCCAAGGTACAGCGGGAGGGGTGAGCTTTGGTTCAGTAAAGGTGTGGAGAAACTCTTGAAATCCTGCATGACCCCTTTTATTACCTCTGAAGTTTGCTCAGTTCAATTAGTAACCAGAGAGCTTCTGAGAGGCTCCAGATTCACCCAAGCTGCAGGATGAAAGGAGGGTTAGAAGGAGGGTTATAAACAAGATATATATCTATTTTTTTTCCCCTCTGCAGCAAACTGTGGCAGAGGCGGCAGCAGACGAGAATGCAGATGTCCATGTCATTTGCTCCCCAGTATATCAGGGGAATGACAGGTCAGCACTTTGGTTTGCAGTGATTTGCATTTCTGAGCTGAGCAGGGTGACAATTTCAGATGACATGACAGCAGGAAATGTTTGTAGCCATATTGGTCCTTAAGAAACTAGGCACAGGACAGGCAATGTGACATTTCTTATGGGCCTGACAGACAGACCCATTCAGGGCGGTATTTCCAGAAGAAGATGCCCATCCTAGCACCTGAAAAAGATGCAGGGAAGCATCTGTGAGAGTGAGGACAGTGAGAGGAAGACAAGAAACAGACTTTTATTTTGTTCTTCCACCCACAGTGTCACACCCTCACCAGCTCACTGTGCAGATGTGGATACAGCACAGCCTGCCCTCCTTTCCAAATTGGTGCAGGTCCTTGGTGCAACAGGGATGTGCCAAAAAGCTGCTGTACCAGGCACTTGCTGGCAGACACCATGTAAGATCACCCTTCTGAGGCTTTTATTTTTTTATTCCTGTTCCATCCCAGTGAGGCTGATTTGCACACTGGGGTCAACTAACTGTCTCCATCAGGGCTTTCTGCAGTAGCAATTAATTTGTGTTAAAAAAGAGCCTTTACTGAGAGATCGGTGAAAGCTGGAGGGAGAAGAGTGAGACTTCGGAGAGAGACAGAGAGCAGGCTTCTTTTGGCACCGCTCTTCCCTGTTCCCCCTTGCAGATCCTCCTGATGCCTGATGCTGCTCTGCAAACAGCAAATACTGCTTGTCAGTCTTCTTGGGTTTTGCACTCTCTCCTTGGAGGACACTTGCCCTTAAACAAAGAGTCTTAAGCTGGCTGAAGGAGAGGGAAGGACTGAGTGATACTGTTTCTCAGGCTGTGAGCACGGAGATCAAAAAACGAGCCAAGTTTACGCTTGCGAGAACTTCTGTGAGAATGTTTCTACAATTTCTAATTGGAACACAAGCTTTTGAGAGGGGAAAAAATTAATCAAAATTGTGAAAGTTTTCCTACCAGCTCTAGGCAAGGTGGAAGTTACTGTCCAACTTGAATCACATAAACCCCCTCAGGCCTATTGGCTGGTCTGCTAGGCAGGTGGCTCGTTGGCCAGACAAAAAAAAGTAACATGAAAATGCCCTTACTGTGCAGGCTGCAAAGGCTTCCCTGCTTTTTTCTTCACGTCATGTTTAAGGGATTCCTCTCCTGCCCAGCGGAGCATCTCCATTGACTTATAGCAGCTGGAGAGCAGACCCTGGGGCAGATATGTGGCTTTCCTTTGCTGAAACAGCTGACGTATTTCATCCCAAAGGAAATTGCCTTTGAGTACCTTATAAAGCAAAACCAGAGTGTATGTAGGAGCATGGTTTGGAGTCCTAACTCAAGCAAAAACCCTGGCAGGGAAGAAAGATTTAGCTAGATAGGAATAAAGAATCTGTGCTTTGGAGGTTGACAAGACATTTGGGATGTGCTATGGGGAATGCTGGAGTGGAAAGGACTAGGCAAATGTAGGGTATCGTAACTATTAGTTGAAAAAATCTGTATCTAGAAACCCCAACTCTACCATTAACTAAAACATGAGCTCATGTGAGTTTCACAGAGCTTAGCGCTGTCAGAGTTTGGGAAGACATGGTCTAGCTCTTTCTTAAGCAGTCTTAAGCACATTTATTTAGCTATTTTAAATGGCACTAGAAATGAAGCTAATCTACCAAGTCCCCAAATCATTTAAAACATCTATTGCAGAAAATAACATTAAAGACAGAAGGAAAGGAAGCCAAAGCAATGAGACCAACTGAGACAGGGTTTGCCTATTAATCTCCACTTATGGAAAATAGATCTGCACCAGAAGGACTACAGTGCTGGGCAGTGGGTTGTAATTAGTTAATGGGAAAACTCCGTCAGAGAGAAGTACTCCTCTTTTAAGCCCACAGAAACCCAAATGGGCAGGGAGGGGAAGAAAAATTTTTTTAGGTCATTTTATGTTTAGGTGACTATGAAGTCTCACTTTGTGCTGAAAAGAGAAACTTTAAGTTGAACTGCTGCTTGCATAGCAATGTACTGGGCGGTTTTGCAGCTTTCACTGTGGTTTCTCATGGGTTTTACACTATGTGATTTTGGGAGAACAAAAAAAGTAAGTATCTTGCTGGAGCTGACCTCCTGTGGGTTAGAGTGTGACTGCAGCAGAGGTAGTGCCTTGCAAGCTGGGACTTCTTGAACCAGAAGAGTGGTTTGCAGGAGCAAACCATGCAATGGTCTCACCATTCAAAGGTGTATCATACCTCTGCTCCTAGCTTTCACCTAGCTTTAGCTACCCCAAACTCACCTGTCTCCACCACTTTTACTCATAAATATACAGAACTGTTCAGCCCCTGACAAGTAATTATAGAAAATGTGGTAATGAAATTAATCCCACAGCTTCCCTCTGAAATGCATTTGTTGTCTAGGTATTAGAGGTAAGGAGCAGGCACAGACAAACCTGTCAGCCTGACCAAATCCATCCTTTCTAAGGCTTCCTAGGCTACCCATATGCTATTCAAAGCCCATCCTGAATTTAATGTCCCATGACAGGACCAAGTGCTGCGGGAGTTACTCTGGTGTAAATCTGAAACAGCACCGCTGATTTCAGGATAGCTGGGCTGGATCTAAACCAGCCTAAACAAAGTGTTCAAGGAAGAATGTGACTTTCATAGGCACTTTCATGCTATCTAAAAGCATATTTTCCATCATGTTGCCTAGTCAATTAGCTGAGAGGGATAACTGTTCAGGGTAGAGGGATCTGCGAGGTTCTCAGGTTGCCTCGATGCGGGGAAGCTCAAGGACCAAGACTACACAACTCTGTTCTCTGGTAGAGAACTGCTTGGACTAGGTGGCACAAAGTACTGGACTGATGGACAACTTGTGTTAACCCAAAGATGGCACTAGGCTTGCATATCTATAAGTCCAAGCATTTAACTTTCAGAGGAATAGTACTCCCAAAACTTTCCCAACCATGTTAGCATCTTTTTTGACAGTTCCAGCAAAGAGGCCAAGAGCTAAGATTTGACTTTGTCCATGTCTCTTCTTATTCCTTTGAACCAAGAAGTTCGGGTAAATTGGTGGCAAACAGTGTAAAAGAGCCTCCCTGTCACTGCTCATTCAGTGTATTGATGGAGGACACCAGCCTGCTGGGGCTGGGTGTTCTCAGCTTGGCTATTCTCCACGAAAGGGAAGGGCAATTTGAAGCCTGTTTGTTTCTGCTTTGGAAAATTAAATGGCATCTGTGCACACATGCACATGTGTATGCATGTTCTGTATGCAAATGCATGCAGAAACACCCCCAGTGTTTACTTTGGCAGAGCCCAAAGGTGTGTGTCTATTTCTGTATGGGTTTTTTCCTCCACAATGGCAGCTTTTTCTGTGCATATCCGACAGTTATATTTTGGTCCTTTCCAGCTGGAATGAAACTTACAGTCCAAAAGAAATAAAAAAGAGAAAAGAGAGATGGGAACAGTAAGTGAGGGAAATACGAAGAGCTGAGAGCCAGAGGCTGCCATCCAGAGATTTCTTTTGGCTCTCCCTTTCCAAGAAAACCAGAGTGAAGCAGTGTGCCAGTGCTGGGGTCAGATTCCCCTGGCATGGAAGGGCTAGCTGCTTGGGAAAGGTGTCTAAGAATGCCATAAGCACCTATATAACCCATCTCATTTTCAGGGAAAGGGGTTGGTTTAGAGTGAGCGGAACATAACTTTCTTCCCCCACCTTCCCCCTCTGCTATCGCAGACTGGGACTTTTGGACATACTCAGTGTTGGTCACAGTCAAACTGCATGGCCCTTTCCTGTTGCATAAATTGTGCTTTCCAGCAGTTATGGCAATATTTTGGGATTTGGGAGGTGTGGAATTAGTCTCTGGCTCTGCCACAAATTTCTGTGCCCTGGGGCAAGCCACTTTTTGCATCAGCAATAAAATTTTTGTGACCAGCTTTGCTTACTTTTCCTTGGAAATCAACAGGATTTACTCTAGCCCTGAAGTGAAGCATGTGCACACATGCTTGGCTAGGCCAGGGGAGATGTGCTCAGCGTCCAGTAGCCTTGAAGCTAAGCTAGAAGCAGATGATTTTGGAGTAGGTCCAATTTTTGTATAACCATTTCAGATGGAAGTTGTGCTGAAGTGGGTGCACGAAAGCATCTCCTTCAAACCTTGCAACACCTTTCTTCCACATCTTGGTATCACTAAACATGCCACGATTAACAAAATTGTTTCCTAAAGACCACAGTGAAACTTAGATCTGAAGGGTTATGGTCTTCACAGATACCTAAAATCTATATGAAAGTAGCTTTCTACTGTAAAGTCAAGCAGTGTGGTGTACTTCATCACACTTCCTGAGCTAGTCATCCAATAAGTCCTTCTGAACTGCAGATAAAATGTTTCTCTGTCTATACTTGTCTCTATCCAAGATAGAGGAAAGAGGGCAGAGAAGAGAGAGAACCCAGTTATTGAAAATTACCCAGTTCTTGAAGAGGGCAAACACAAGGAGGATCTGGACTAAGAAGTCAGGTAAGAGAGGGCTATCTCAGAGATGGCAACCAAGCAGGGTTTACAGCATCGATGTGGACAACTGCTGAAGGTCAAGCTGAGGGATTTCTAACATAGTTGATTGGTAGATATGGACTATGAGTGGCCTTACAGACGACATTAACCACTAAAGAAGTCATTGTCTGGGAGCCAAGAGGTACAGATGTTGCTTCACCATACTTCATTCGAACTCCATACACTTTGCTTTTCATTGAGTACAAAAAAGCTCTGGAACAGTCAGATTGGCAGACAAATAAAACCTTCTACTTTACTTGATTTTGTAGGTTGCATTTTATAAATATTCAGTTGGCCAATTCATGTCTGTGATGCCTAAATATAGATACATTTTTGCCTTTGTAAATACACACATACACACAGAGCCTATCATATATGCACATCTGTATGTAAACACATATACAAAGTAGAGAATGATGTTTATGCATGTTACACATATATATGCACACACATCCCCTTCTCTCTCCCCCCCGCCCCCAAAACACTTGTACTACAAGCATAATTTTCTTCCTTACTCCTGATGCAAGTCCTTTTTTTAACCTCCTCTGAAAACACCTCCAGTGCCTCATTCTGGTGCCTAATTGGCCTTATCATTAAGATTTTTTTTTAACTAACGTCTAAGCTAAATGTTTCCTTTTTAGGATTTAAGCCATTGCTTCTTGTTATGCCTCTCTCAATGATGTCTACATAATATGGATTGATACGCTACTCAGGGATGGTTTCAAAAGAAGCAAATAGTATCCATTAAGGAACGGCAATATATGAATGAGTCATATAAAAATATCCATCTATCTATACATATATTTCTCTCTGTGTGCAGACGGACACACAAATCATTTCAAGTTCACACACACACACACACATATACACACAAATCAGACTGCTGCATTTCAAGGATTTACAACATTTAAAATCCGTAGACCTTAAGAGCATATTATCTCTCTCCCTGGATATCCCAAACTACATGTGCATGTCCTTACAGAAGCCCAGTAAGTTGTGGCTGACTGAAACACAGCTTGCCTGCTGCTAACTATGCCAGTCATGCTCATTTTAGAACCTTGTGATCCCTGCTTTCAGACAGTGAAAGTTAAGTGAGATAAATCCCACCCAAACCCTGTAAAGCTGTAGGTCTGAAACCAGTCATTGTTTTAATTATACGGGTTTCTGGGATCTGATTAAGGTTTCTATTTGCTGCTCTAATGCAAAACAGTATTATTAATAGTGTTAGTAATAAGCAGTACAAAATGCAGATCCTGGGAACACATGTTATCAAAGCCTGCACAGACTTTAATAGTTGAATGTTTGTAAAGTACTTTTTGATCTTAAAAAAAAAAATGTGCAAGGGAATTGACTTCTTATTACTACGGCTTCAACTCCACTAACCATGTGTTTTTCCCTCACTTTCCTAATTATTTACACACTAAGTGATGGGCTGGTGATGGCACCAGACTTTCCTCAGACAGGGTATGACTGTGTAAATACTGCGAGTGAGCAGTAAGGGCTAATTTTAAGATGGATAATGTAGCTATTGAGATCAGAGTTCACTTTCCATTGTAGGTGGTCGGGGTGTAAAATGCAAAGGACAGAGGTAGGCTAATGCTGCTAACAGAACTTTTTCTTGTTGGTGCTCAGAAATGTTTACATATAATCATTAGACAAAAGTTATTATTGTTTTAACGAATAATATGTTGCACAGTGATGCCCAAACTAAAACTCTTTGATCATCACAGTAGACTCTTCCCTCTTTCTGTTCCCAAAGCCCATTAGAATAATTTAACTCACCTAAAGTTTCAGCATAGCTTGTTGTTACTGGAAATTAGCTACTTTGTCCAATCCAATTTCAAATTAAACAACATAATCAGAAGAGCCTCTGCCACTTCACTGGAAGGACCATACTTCCATCATCAAAAAAATCTCATCACTCTCATACTGTCTCTGAGGTTTTCTTCATTTTCAGCCTTCTCTTAATTGCAGTTTGTTTGGACCTCACAAGAATGCCACAGCTTCAATTTGCCCCCTCACATTCATATAGAGTTACCAGGCCTTCACTGCTTGAAGTGATAAGTACCTCTCCTTGAATATTTTTGCTATGCCTTTCTCTGACTTGTCTGTTAAGTTATACTTCTTTTTTTTGGCCCCCAAAAGAGGACAATCTTTTACGCACTGAGTAATATCACAGCTACACATAGCTGGACCTTTATTCTGCATATGCCACATGTTCACTATGGAGATGTTAAAATCTGGAGGCAGCTTTTTCAAAACCATTTCATTGCTCCATGGTTCACAGCTGATGTGTTTCTGGAATGACAGAAGACAAACTGACCTCAAAGGCTGGACCACATGAAAATGAAATATGAGCAGTATCTTTTCCTTCTAATCTTAGACTCTTACAGAAGTGGAAACAAGGTGCTTCATCTCCTTCTTGCATCTGACATAAGAGGGATACAAAATGAATGTTCAACAAATTTCATTTCTGAAGATTACCTCCCACAAATCGGAATATGAGATCTTAACTTTGCTGTTGTAAAGTGATAAAAAAGCCCTGTAAGATCAAGCCATATCTACTATAATCCTCCAGTAACCACAGCTGTACTGCACAAAAAAAACCCCAAGTGAAATGTGTGACAAAGGAACAGAACCCCAGGATGAACTTATCTCAGTTTGGGCCAGAGGGATACAGACATCGCCAGGACAATAATCTCTGGAAAAAAAACCATGGCAAAACCAAATAAATTTATGGGTGTCTGGAAAAACATGCAGAGCTGAGATGCTGTAAAACAGCATTGCTTTCATCAAGAATTTCTCATCGCGTTGGTTAGGCTACTATTAAACATTGCATTTGAACGTTATTGGGTATATTGTGTGGTTTCTTTTGTTTCTTTGTTTCTGGATGGAGACTTAGTTATCTAATATTGGAAACAGGGGGAAGAAAAATAGCCTGTTTCTACAGTAGATCATATCGACATATTGGGTTTTCATCTTGCATAGCTGAATCATTTGTATCTGACAGGTACAACCACATGGAAGATGTTAGACTTCACAGATAAATTAATTCTAAGAAATGTTTATACATCTAGAGAGCTGCATCCATTGACTTCTGCTCCAAGCTGAGGCAAAATCACCACATTTTCAGAAAATGGCTTTCCTGTTGCTGTGACAAAAGAGTTTTTGGTGGAAGTCATTCACTTTTTATTGCTTGAAGAAGACAGTGCCAGGGTGAAAAATTTCACTGTAATGTTCATGATGTTAATGAACATAAATCACAGGGTGATTTGGCCAACTGTAGTGGCTCTGGGAGGGTTTTCATTAGCTAAAGGGATGTGTTGTGCTTTTGGTATCATTGGGTTCAGAGGACATAGAAACAGGAATCAACCTTCTCCCTTCATGGTGTGCTGAAGAGCAGGTCCCTCTGGTCTCAGCTGGAGTGGATGGGTGAGGGAAGAGTGATGGACGTAACAGTGATGCTGAATGGGGAATGTGCTGAGCTCAGGAGCAAGGGTAGCAGGGACATGGGACAGAACAGGATGAAGGCACCCTGTAATAAGAGAGTTGGGAACTGCCTTTGATTTTGGGAGGTTTGAATGCATGGATTTCATAGAATCATAGAATCATCAAGGTTGGAAAAGACCTCTAAGATCACCAAGTCCAACCGTCAACCCAACACCACCATGCCTCCTAAAACATGTCCCGAAGTGCCAAGTCTACAAGTTTTTTGAACACCTCCAGGGATGGTGACTCCACTACCTCTCTGGGGAGCCTGTTCCAATGCTTGACCACTCTTTCAGTAAAGACATTTTTCCTAATATCCAATCTAAACCTCCCCTGATGCAACTTGAGGCCATTTCCTCTCGTCCTATCACTAGTTACTTGGGAGAAGAGGCTGACACCCACCTCGCTACAACCTCCTTTCAGGTAGTTGTAGAGAGCGATCAGGTCTCCCCTCAGCCTCCTCTCCTCCAGACTAAACAACCCCAGTTCCCTCAGCTGCTCCTCATAAGACTTGCTCTCCAGACCCTTCACCAGCTTCGTTGCCCTTCCCTGGACACGCTCCAGCACCTCAATGTCCTTCTTGTAATGAGGGCACCAAAACTGAACACAGTAGTCAAGGTGCGGCCTCATCAGTGCCCTACTCCTGCTGGTCACACTATTCCTGATACAAGCCAGGATGCTGTTGGCCTTCTTGGCCACCTGGGCACACTGCCGGCTCATGTCCAGCCGGCTGTCAACCACCACCCCCAGGTCCTTTTCCGCCGGGCAGCTTTCCAGCCACTCTTCCCCAAGCCTGTAGCGTTACATGGGATTGTTGTGACCCAAGTGCAGGACCTGGCACTTGGCCTTGTTAAACCTCATACAATTGACCCCGGCCCATTGATCCAGCCTGTCTAGATCCCTCTGCAGGGCCTTCCTACCCTCGAGCAGATCGACACTCCTGCCCAGCTTGGTGTCATCTGCAAACTTGCTGAGGGTGTACTCAATCCCCCCATCCAGATCATTGATAAAGATATTAGACAAAACTGGCCCCAAAACCGAGCCCTGGGGAACACTGCTGAACTGAACTGCCTCTAGCACAGTCATGGTCATCTACCTAAAAAGTGTCTAACTAACTAACTGAGCCATTCGATAATTGATGGGATAAAGATTTCCCTGGGCTTAATTCTATGGTTTACATTAAGTAACAATGAAAATGTAATCATTGAACTTATGTCCTTGTTCATCGGTCTGTGGATATTGAAGAGAAAATGGTTCAAAGGTAAACCACTTCTTAAAAGGAATAATAGGTATGAGAAAAGGGAAGGAAGGGGGATTAGTGCTATTAAACCATGCTATATATAATTTGTGTGTTTTCTCAATGACATAAAATTATGCTTTTTCCTGGTAGGTTGGAGCTGCAGCAGGATGTTTCTGATGCGTTTACTTCAATCTGAGTTATGTCAACTTCATTAGTACATATGTGCGTACACACATATTTCCTTTTTTGTACAACCATCCGTTCCTTCACTGAGTCCATAATCACTTCTACAAGATTTTCATGGCCTGAAAACAGTCAAAACAAAGCTTTTGTCTAATCAAAACCTGTGCCTGATAATCAAGCGGAGTATGAAGAAAGAGAATGAAAGAGTTGTAAAGTACCTTTTATAGTCTACTAGCTAAACCACCCTGTCCCTCCAGCATTCTGGCAAAATCAATGCACAAATCAGCTCTTTTCTTATTTAATTTACTGGTGCATGTTGGGGTGCTACTGTGGTCACTGGCAGCTCTGCCAGGACTAAGTTCTCTCAGTGAGTCCTGTAGAGGCAGAGAACTACCTCACACCACAGTGTCAGGCTTAGTGCGGGAACATACACTAGAGGCAGGGAACAAGGACAGAAGGGAGAGAGAGGTAAATAAATTGGCGGTTCTGTTCTTGATATGTAAGAATATGAAAGTGAAGAAATGTCATCTTTCTCCATCACCATTTGGACATTAATCTCTTTCCTGAGACAGGCACAAGCATCAGTGCATAATGTTCTCCAAGTTGTGGACCTCACCTAACTCTTCCCTTACCTTAGCCTTGTCAAACTCATTTCACAGTAGACCTGTTCTGCATGCTGCAGTGTCCTGATAAGGACACTTCCAGCTGGCTTGTGCTAAAGTCGGAGTCCACGCTGTAGATTAAGAAGGCAGGTTAACATTTTATGCAAGTGAGGCTTCACCTATGTCTGGGATTGGTCTGTGGGAGGATGCCCATTAATTTTGATGGACTTTGCATCATACACTGTGGAGCTTGAGAAGAAAAACAGATGTTTATCCAATGCAGGAGATACTCTGGCAAGTTGTCTTGAAGGTGGTTGTCCCAAACAAATTGAGCAGAAAAGCCAAGTCAAACGGCATGACTGAGTTTACCCAGATACCAACACAGTGTGAAGTATGACACTGTATGACAGACCAGCAATGGACTGAAGGTCAAAATACCCATATTAAAGGCAAGCTCCAGCATGGAACTGCCTGTATTTTTGAACATAGTCACAAGTCATTGCAGAGGTAATGTTCACTTCTACCTGGCAGACGAACACTTGAGAAGTTCCCCTTGTTCCTGTGGTAACTCTTTACATAACTGGACAGAGATTGTTTCCCAGCGAGAGGAGCAGAACTTTTATAATATCTTCCTCTCCCTATTCCCAGGCTCTCCAGTCAGCCCAGAAGATCTCACCGTCAGTGGATATTCTCCACAAGGAGAAATAGATACCTGAGTGTTGCTAGGAGGTTACCCTGAGACGAAGAGCAGGGGAAGGAGGGACAAAAGGTGAAGAGTAGATAAGAAAAATTATTCTCTCACAAGGTGTACAGTTATCTTCTCAGAAAAGAGAGTAGTGAGTAACATTCAGAAAATGTGACTGCAAGTGCCTCAGGTGCCTCCTGAGTTGGTGGGTTTTATTGAGTGCCAAGTTCCCTCTCTGGCTAGACAGTCACCTACAGGAAGCTCTTGGCTAAGACAGTATTTCTGCTGGGCAGACAGAAATCAGCAATGCTGAGACGATGGCCCCACAGACTGGTAATGAAATGTCTTGCTAATGAGAGATGAGTTGGGCTGGGTACAAAGATCATTGCAAGGTGCTGCTGTATACGAGGACATCTGTCAAGTGCAGTTCACCTGCCAGAAACAAGCCATTTTAGTTGGATGTGACTCAAACTTCCTCTGTCTCTACATTATATTTCTGTGCTTTATGGAATAAATATTTCTTGTTACCTTCGTTAGCATGTGTCATTGAATATATAATGTCCTGTCACTTTCACTAGTATGTTCTATTGACTATATTGCTGCTTGCAAAGCTCATGTTGAGTTAATGTACCCGATTTATTTATACAATTCATTTTGCTTTATTTCCAGAGACATGCTGTGACCATACTGTGATGCAGATCCTGTGAGAGTGACTGTAATAAATAAACCCAGTGAACAATTATCTCCAAAATACAGCTTCACTGACACAACTCAGTGGAGTAGAGTTCTTCACTTACATTTAAGAGCTGGTGGTCTCATACCAAATGTGGAGTTTGACCAACAGGGAGTACAAGCAATGCATTTGTGATCAGAACTGGAGGGGCAGAAAGAAAAAAAAACCAGCTTCACTAGTAATAATTTGGAGGGGAAAATCAGTTTTGTGGTTGTGGATGTACTGATAAAAACAATATTTCTGAATGTGTATTTTCTCTCAAACTTTTTGGTGCATTGATAGATAGATAGATAGACAGATAGATAGATAAATAAATAGATGGGAACATAGATTTTTTTAATGTTTTTTTTGTCTTATGATATTTGCATTTGGAATTAAAAAACACCTTGTCCTTTGGCAATAAAAGTACACTGTTTTTTCCTTCTGTCTGCAAATCTTTTCCTTTTGACTGTGTAACATTTCATTCTCTGGACATTTTCTTCGGACTACTTTTGCAGTGAAACTGCTCTATATATGGGCTGAGACATTATCATTCTACTGTTGATGAAAACTGATAAGTTCTCTGGAAACCGGAAGAAATTTCAAATTTTTAAGAGCAGAGTGTTGCAGAGCCAAAGGAATCCTGCAATCACTGATTTGCTTTCTCTGCAATTTAAAATAACTCTGAGAGTGCTTAAATCTAGATCATAAAATCATAGAATAGTTTGGATTTGAAGAGACAGTTAAAGGTCATCTAGTCCAACCCCCCAGCAGTGAGCAGGGGCGTCTTCAACTACATCAGGTTGCTCAGAGCCCTGTCCAACATGACCTTGGATGTTTCCAGGGATGGGGCATCTACCACCTCTCTGGGCAACCTGTTCCAGTGTTTCACCACCCTCATGGTAAAACATTTCTTCCTTATATCTAGTCTGCATCTACCCTCTTTTAGTTTGAAACCATTACCCCTTGTCCTATCGCAACAGGCCCTGCTAAAAAGTTTGTCCCCATCTTTCTTATAAGCCCCCTTTAAGTACTGAAAGGCTACAACAACGTCTCCCTGGAGCCTTCTCCAGGCTGAGAGAAGGCTTTCTCTCAGCCTTTCTTCACTGGAGAGGTGTTCCATCCCTCTGATCATTTTTGTGGCCCTCCTCTGGACCTGCTCCAACAGGTCCACGTCTTCCTTGTACTGAGGACTCCAGAGCTGGATGCAGTACTCCAGGTGGGGTCTCACCAGAGCAGAGTAGAGGGGCTGAATCACCTCCCTCGACCTGCTGGTCACACTTGTTTTGATGCAGCCCAGGGTACAGTTGGCTTTCTGCGCTGCGAGTGCACATTGTTGGCTCATGTCCAGCTTTTCATCCACTAGTACCCCCGAGTCCTTCTCCGCAGGGCTGCTCTCAATCCTTTCATCCCCCAGCCTGTTTTGATACCAGCGGTTGCCCTGATCCAGGTGCAGGACCTTGGACTTCACCTTGTTGAACCTCATGAGGTTCACATGGGCCCACTTCTCAAGCTTGTCTGGGTCCTTCTGGATGGCATCCTGTCCCTCAGGTGTGTGAACTGTACGCTCCAGATGTGGGACAATCATGAAATGGAACCCAACTAATAGTAGGTTTTACAGTGTAAGTGTGAATGTTTGAGCCAGGTGTCCAGATGCCTCATCATCACAGTCAGTATTGTTTAGGATACAATTCTTGTGACCAAATAATGGAATCTACTTTGAGCTGAAACGAATCTTGATCAAACTCCACTGACCATATTGACTATAGACACAGCCAAGAGAGATTTGCTCAGACACAGATGCAGACGCTGTGGATACACATATTCAGTCAAATGAATCACCACCTTGATGTTGAGGTAAACAAAATTGAGGACGATGAAGCCTTACTACTATGCAGTCCTTATTATTTTTATTCAATAACTAGCATATTGGGGAGTCTTCCTTATTCCATGACTCAGCAGTTACTTTACAGTATTCTCATTGTTGTTTGTAGTTCCTCTAGGCCTCATGGTGACAACATGGCATCAGTGAGAAGACAGCAGCTTTGATTGCAAGATTGCTCCAAAGCCCTGGAAAGCTAACAAACGTCTTATCCACTGTCATTCTTGTCAATTTGAGCTTTGTGCTCTGAGATATTTAACTCCCACTATGCTGTTCTGCCTTTGCAGAAGATTTTCTAGAAGAATGGCAATATCTTCACATGGGCAACAGCTGCCACCTGTGAGAGACCTGCACCACTGTTTCAAAATGGATTAATTTCCTCTCCCCAGATGTCACTCCATTTATTAAGTCGTGTCATGGTAGAGGAAAAGAAGAAAAGTGGGAGTAAGTCATACTAGATGTGGGGGACCACCACAGTAGGACAAGTTTTATTCTAGCAGGGCTTATCTGGGTGATAAGCTCAGCCACTGAGAGCTGAGGTTTCTGTCCCCGCACTCCGAACACACACCCAGAGAATAGGTCATAGCTCAGTCTGTCCATCTGCATCAGAGTATTTAGGGTCATGCCGCTAAAGGCCATGGTGCACCTTCACAAACATGTGAGGTAGGTCCTGGCCTTAATCAGGCTGGAAAGAGTGGTCATTGAATATCAGTCAGAGAAATCTCAAGCTCTGTCCCTCAAGCTCCTGTTAGCAGTCATACCATGTTTTGCTGATACTTGAGCTGCTGGCAGGAACAAAAAGACTGCTTTGCCACGGCAGTCATGCACAGTGTGTCTCCTGAAAAGCCAATACATGGCAGGGTGACGGGAGGGTAGGATCCCAACCTTCGCTCCAAGTTGCCTCGCTTTCCTGGGTTTATGTCAGGCCCTTAGTGTAATTTGAACATAGTTTTTGTGGTTTAATTTGCATAATTGATGAGATGGAAAATTATCTCGATGATTGATGGATGTTCTGCATGCACCAGAGTTTGTCACAAAATATAATGCATCTGTAGGATGAGCCTGCTGCTCCTGCCATGTTATTTCCCAACAGGGCTATAAAATTCTAACTTAACCACACCGGTTTTTAGGTTCCTTTTGTTTTTAATCTTCTACAGAATAATGTGCAACGCAGTAAACAAACACAAAGACACAGCATCAACTAAAGTTATCATCTTTCTTCATTGTACTCCAAGGACACGGAGCAGTAAAAGGAAAAAATGGTATCACACTTGTGCAATTTATCCAAGACTTTCCTATATGAGGTGTTTTCACTCTCAGTAGGCTTGCACTATAGCTCTATCTATTCATTTCCACCTGCTTTGGGTATGGTATATCTCTTTCAGATGTTTGCATTAATAAAGTTTTCTTTTCACTTGCAATTGGTTAACAGTGTGTATATCACAATTCATGTGATGAGTGGACTTTATTTTGATAATTGCTTGTTATAGATCTTTTTATAATCAAAAGATGATGCCAAGTGCAAAAGTACTCTTTAGTAATTAACAGTGTTGCTTCCCGGGGGAAGCCTGACTTGGTCCATTCCTGTTCAGCAAAGCATGTAGACACATAGGTGACTTGAAGCCTGTCTTAAAGTTCAGTGTGAAGTAGCATATACTTTATGTCCAGCATGTGGTAAAGGTCTCTGTGGAGCAGAGATGGCCTTAGGGACACATGTAATTTTTTTGCTGAACAGTGAATTTGGAGAGATTAAGTCTCCCCTGTCCTGTCTGCAAATTGGTGGCCAGGCACAGCAGGCAATTATGCAGTTTTCATACACCAGAATTATACGGTGAATGGATGTGCTTTGTGGGGTGTGTCCTGCATAATTGTCTCAGCTATCAGGACAATGTAGCTGATGAGCTCCTACCTACATTAATGGTGGACCAATACCTCTGGGCAGTCTGAGATGGCAGTTTGAGACTCGCCCTGACACCCCAGAACATAGTGCTTTAGGGAATGGAGAAGGTGAGGCACCTTTTAGTCCTACATGGGCTATATTCTGGGAGGATTTATGAGGAAAGAAGTGAGAGAAGGAGGTGAGAAGAGAGTTGTCTTGACCCTCAAATTGCTCATACCTGGAGACTGTGAACAACATTTCTAGGGCACTTTCGAATTATTTCAGCAGACTAAAAGCATAGGCTAAGCCTAGGATTATCACAGCACTTGAAGGACAGTTTTGCTGTGTCAGGTGAGTTTTCTAAACAACTCTAGTTTTGGTTTAAGGAGGACACAACTGCACTGATGTCAGTGAGGCTGGGGAAGATGAACAACACTGGCAGTCCTCCAACTGCTTAAGAAAAGGTACCAGAATAAAGGATTTACCCCAGGAACTCTTTACTGTAACAACTCGTTGCACTGAACGAAAATTTGCTTCAACAGGAATTTGTTCTCTGAGTTACCTACAGATGTCTCCAAACTTTGAATAAGCCTAATCTGCTTTTCTCAGTGATTTAATTTAATACACTTTAGTTCACGTTTACAAGAGGATAAAAACATGTGTGCTGTATTAAGCCTGTATGTGGTACTATGCACTTTTTCCATCGTCTAGCATATGTCATTAATGTTCCCTGCAGAAAAAGGATAAATCAGACCAAGAAAGGAAAAAACCGAAGAACTGGGGGAAGGCATTGACAATATTGTGTCTATGCCCCTAGAAAATGACTCCAGACCTGAAACTATTCAGCTTCTGAGCACTGAGGTAGAAAAATCATATGGTGATGGCCACGGTTCTTTCCCAGCGAGGAACTTTTCTACCAAGGAAAATGAAAGACATTCTCTCTGTCCCTGGTCCATGCATGACACTGCTCCAGTTTGAAGTGACAAAAGGTTGATTAGTTATGATTGGCTGCTACAGCTGAGGTGATACAGAACTCCAATCAATTCCCCAGCAATCAATTTGTTACACCGAACTCTCTTTCCCTCCATCTGCAGCTGCCTGACATCCATCAGGGCCCCCTTCTCCTGCCTGCAGGTCCTGGTGAGCATCTGAAGACAGCTCAGTGGGCTGAAATGGAGATCACTTGCTTGGGCGTGCTCTTGGGCAGATAGGCTGGCGGCATTAACCCTCCCGAGCTGAGCAGCTCAGCTGCGCACTTCAAGTTTCCACTGTGATATTATATTTGACATTCAATTTGAAATCCTAAACTCCTTTAATGCAATATCTCAGCACAATGATAGTAATAAGGCAGTACCACTTGCTTTTGAATTAACTACCAAAGACAAAGCGGAGAGGGGGAGAAAACAGCCCCAATAGTGTTAACCCCTTCGCTACTAACTCAGTAGGTGACTCACTTTACAGGTACACACTTCCATGTTAAACTGAGAAGAAAGGCAGAGGAATGCTTTTTCAGCTAGCAGCTAAAATGCTTTGTCTTGTTGCGTTTTGCTCCCTGAAAGTGCCAGAGGCTGCCATTTTGCTCTGAAAGTTTCAGTAGATCTTTGTGGAGGTGGTACTCGTTCCCAGTAGACCTATCACCTTGCATATTTGGCAGGAGATAAACAGTTAAAATCCTACTTTTCTAAACACAGGGCCACAGTGTGCCCAGATGGGGCCCTCACCAAGGTCTCTCTGATGCGTCAGAAATCTACCTGCATGGTTTTGTCATCATCCCACATCGATCAAGATTATAGCAATGGTTTAAAGTACTTTAAGGTCTTCTCCATCCAGAGGAATGGATAGAAATCAGTGCACTAGCTCTCAATATCTCTATTTTACAGATTGGGAAACCTGTCAAAACCGAGGTCCGGTTTTGATGGGAGATGGAAAATTTGTTCACTGTTCAAGCTGAAATACTGACTGTTCACCTCTAGGGTTTCTCAAGGCTCAGATCTGGGGCTGTCAGTTCTGGAGAACTTTGAAACACCATTTCTAGCCCAAATTTGTCCCTAATACTAAGGCATAGTAGGACTGTCACCCAGATTTTTGTCAACTTTCCAGGCTGAGAAAATACAAAGTCTGGCTGTGTTACACCAAGTTTTGCTCAGCTCTTCTACTGGCATTCATCATCCATTAGACTCCGCAGATCTGAGCCAGCGTGAGTCAAAGCAGGGATCAGGGTGGGAGGAAGGGGACTTAGACCTAATGAATCAAGTCTAAAGGTAGTTAATATTTCTACTATGCATAGGCTTGTAAAGGTTAGGGTTTTTTCCTTCTAGTAACTTCATTTCTTTCTCTTCTAGTCTTTTCTCTTTTTTTTTTTTCCCATGTATAAAGCAGTGCTTTATACACTATCTCTTTGATCATGTTTCTAGACATATGACCCATACCGTAGCGGATGGTATAAAACTTCCCCAGCTGTCTCTTCCCAGCTTGTCCTTAGACACCAAGTGAATGTCAGAGATCTAGACTCAAACTATTTAAAAGCATTTAGCCAGCTTTACATGGCAACTCTTCGGTCAAACTTTCTCTGCTTTAGAAAAGGACATGTCGCCCCTCTTGGCAAATCAATTATTCAGACGCTGTGATAGTCCGAGGCATCGTATCAGTAATAAAGTAGTGAATTATTAATCACGGCTTGTGCCGTTTCGATTAGATTTGGGAAATTCAGGATTAAATTTCTGGCACCCCGTGTCTCGGATTCAGCTCAGTCCAGCTGGCCTGACAGGCATGAGCTGGCTTTGTACTTCAGAGGAGGCTGGTGGATAAAAATTACTTGAAAAGCCTCAGAAATTCAATTATTATTATTAGTATTTTGGAAGGAACTGGAATGACCGAAAATAGATTTCCAATCTGCAGGGCAGTTTTGGTTTCACACAAAACTTGTGCTGTAATAGCTTAGTCTTTTTTCCCAGTTTCTCTGAGCTCATCTGCTTGCTGCAAGAAAGACTAACTCGGCTTGAAAGACGAGGCAGTCTGGTGAGTCTGTGTGTCTGTGTACAGTATTTACACTTTCCACATTTTATCTGGGCTCTGAGGGCACTCGGGGAGACTGAAATCATATTAATTAGAAGCACAGGACCAGCACTCCTACTGCTTTGGCACTATCAGTTGAGGGAGGGAGAGCCTTAATGCAGGAAGCGTGAGCCTTAGCATCCAGGAGACTTTGCTTGCAGGCTGTTTAGGGCCAGTGTAAAAGGGTTTTGGCTTTATCTACCCTGTCCTCAGCAGACGGCCATCCCCTACAGTGCCCTGCCACATAAATTCAACCTGGCTTCACTCAACTGATATTGTTTAGCTCTTGCTTGTGCTCGGTGCATGCTGCGGAGAGCCTGTTCTGAAGTGCTGGTGAGCGCTCCCTTCACCAGAGAAGGGCTTTTTGCAAGCATGTCTGCTACAGCGAGTGGAGCAAAAGCAGGAATGGGAAAGGCAACTGGGAGAGGGGAGGCTGTTGGGAGCATGTGGGGAGTGACAGCTCCCGCACATGTGGCTGAGGGACATGTAGAGAAATGATGGGAGGCAATGCCGGGGCATCAATGTTGAAGTGGTACATCTGACTGTGCATGGGAGTTTGGTACTGCAGAGTGTTGGGGGGATGTGAGCTAAGAGGAACCCTGGACCTCAAACCACCTGAGAGAACCAGGGGGGGAGATTCTGGAGTGCCCCCAACCAGAGCAGAAAATGTGCCACAGAGCTGTGAAGAAAGAACTTTTCCTCTCCAGTGACTTTCATCCATGGAAGAAATCTAATTTTTCCTTGTTGCCTATAGGCATAGCAAATTTGCAGAAGTTAGTAACTTCTTCAGCAGTATAGGCTGTGAAGTTAAGTAACTTTGTCCAGGCCTTAAGGAAATCAAAGGAAAAACCCAGGTGACCTGACCCTATGCTCACATCCTTGTCAATGCGAACTGATAGCACAGGTCTGAAACGAAGCCTGCCGGGTTTCTCTCTGTGAAGATGGCCTTTTGCTAGACATACAACTGAAGGAACAGCTTTTGCCACAAATGTGGTCCAATTCAAACCCTGAACAGGACTCAAAAGTGACTGAGTTGAAAACCCTTGACATGAAGGAAAAAACATTTCATTTGGTGCAGTTTTAATTTCATCCCACTGCCCTGGAGTCAGAGGTTTCTGAGCAGAAGAGGGACTGTGGAGTGTGTGTGCATTGTGGTAAGGAAAGTGTGTGGGGAGATGCTGCATGTAGCTAGTTTCTTACTCTTAGAAGCCTTCATGACTTTGGGGGAAAGGAAAAGGAAAAAAAAAAAAAAAGGTTTTAAAAGAATTTTTTTGAAAGTGGAGCTGAAAAAGACATCAAAACAGATCAAAGAAACTCATGGAAGTGGGAAAAAAAACAGAGAGAGGGAAAAAAAAAAAAAAAGAAGGAAAAGCTCCTGCAGTAACATTGGATGAAAATTAAGCTTCTCAGATCTGTTTAAAAGATATTCTGTTTGATCTTTTATATCTTCTGCTCTGATTATCCAGGTTCCTTTTGATGTTGCTGAGCCCTATAGAACTGATATGTAAAAATACACATACATATGTATTAATATAGTGGGTACACATGCACATGAATGCACCCTCTCACGCTGTCCTTGCTGCCTATGAATGGGAGATGTGGAGCCAATGGAGAAGAGGCCACATAGGAGCAAGCTCCAGTGCTCTGACCCTGTGTTGTGTGTCCCATGCCATGGTGTCCCTGGGGAAAGAAAAGCCTCCCTGCTCCTCTTGCTGGCAGGAACCACTAAGAAAACCTGTGCTCCAAGATGCGCAGATTAAGGGTATTGTTGGTCAGCATTCTGAGTTAGGAATCTGCAGTTGTTTGGTTGCACACCATGTCCTACTTTGCGCACCTCCCAAGTCCTTGGGAAGTTGTGGACTGACAGTCATGATGACGTACGTCCGTGGAAAAAAGCCTCTCGGAGGCTGTCCAAAAAGTCACCCACAGCCAAAAGGGGCACAAGACATCTGCTCCTGGGGATCTTGGAGCAGTTTGTGCCACCCCACAGTCCCCAGCAGAGATGTCCCTCTTTGGCCCTGGCCCGTCCTGCCTCCCTACTGCTCCCCATGCCTCCCTACTAAGGCCAGCTCCAGACTCCTCAGCACTGTAGGACAAACTACAGTTTGTAAGAAACTAAATTTGTAAAGAAAAGAAAACTTTTTCTGCCCTCCCCTTAAGGTAAGGGAGTGGGGCCAGCCCTAGGATGGGTCACTGATGCTATCAGGAGGATGGGGAAGGATTTTGCACAGAGCGGCAGAGACAGCCCCAGCATGCCAAGCCAGCTGCTGCTGCCTGGGGCAGGAGGAGGGAGGTGGGTGGAGGCAGCATTAGAATCCCCTTCTTGGCCAGGCAACAAGCATACTTTGCCTCAATGCCACCACCTGCAAAGCAGTTCTCATGCTGCTGTGAAATGTGGCCACTTTTGGGGCAGCAGGACCCAACCCCGCGTTGCTGCAATAAGTTCTAGGTCCGCCCGAGCCCAGGCTGCGCTGTGCTGGCCTCTGGTCCCCACTGCCGTGGTGCCCACATGCTTCAAAACCTTTAATCTGCTTACCCTCATGAGGACCTGGGAGGCAGGCAAAGTGGTGTTAAGCTCATTTTACAGCAGGAAACACAAGTGATTTCCATACAAATACCAAGCAAGTTGGCAGTAGAGGTGGGACCCACACTGCATCTAGCTAGGCTCTTGCTCTGGGCAGGAGGACAGCTCTTTGCCTCCCACCTCCATCTCTGTGTGCTTGGCTTTGCACTGCCAGGTGCCATCTTGTACAAGGAAAACCCTGTCCTCCCTGTCCCCCCTCCTCAGGGACCTGCAATTTCCACACTGCCTCCCTCATCCCCCAGTCCTCCCATGAGGATGAACATGATGAAGCACTCCAGCTGAATTTGGGCTCAAATGCATGCTTTCCTGCAGTTTTAATACACCAACATACTTCTAATTGTTACAAATGTTTGGAGAGGAGTGTAGGCAGCTGGGAGCAGTAGGCACAGTATTTTGGGTTTTCTTAGCTGGGGTTGGTACACTTGGTTGTTTCAGCCGCTGGGCACTGGCAATCTGATCCTACCTCGCTGAAGTACTGTGTATTTATTCTCATTTCTCCTCTCCCTGGTCTCTCCCCCACCCTCATTCGGATGTTTCTCAAGTAGATCTGTCTATTGCCACTCCCCTCCTAACGCTCCCAATTAAAAAAAAAAAAAAAGAAAAGCAAAATGCACAGCAAAATTATTTTAGTTTTACAGACAGCAATAAAATGATCAAAGGCTTATTTGTAGCTAACAGCGGACACACACCATTCATTGAACTAAGATGGTGGGGGGGAAACATTTTCTTCATCTCCCTACAAATGTGTTCCTTTTAGAAAAAATCAATGGAGGCAGATTTTTTAATTAAAGCAGATGTTGATCCTTCCTGCCCCTGATGCTGCTACATGTTTTGTTGTTGTTGTGGCTGTTGTTATCTAATCTGGGCCTTTATTTATTTATTTATTAGCCCCTGACAATAGGAGATTGTAGGTCTGATTTCCCTGCTAGACTTGGGAGAACAGAAGGGAGGTGGGCCTGTCAGAGGAAAAAGTTTTTGTTTTGTCTCCAATCTCTTTGCTACCCAGGTGAGGGTCAAACACCCCCTTCCTCGGGCTTTCCCCTCCTCCAGCTCTGGCGATGGATACAAAGGCTAAGCCTTGCTGTCTCCTTCTCTCCATCCTTTTTACAGATGCAAATCCCCTCTGCTCAAGCTCAAGAGTGTCTCTGGGAATAAAATGTGCTCTGTGGAAACCCTTCATTTGAAAGTGTTGTGGAGATCTGGAGCTGAACTGCTGAATGGCTGGCTTTTCTTTCCTTTTTTCTTAATACCTCTTTTTTTTCCCCCAGAAGAAAACACCAATTTAGGCCTCCGATAAAATGATCAAGAAAGCCAACTCCTAAAGTGTTCGCCCTTCTTCCTCAACCAGCAAATCTGAATCTCCAGTTTCCTTCCTCTCGCCTTCACACCCTCCCTCAATGGCTCCTGTTAAACACGAGATCTAAGGGTTCCCAATGAGGCTTTCATAATGAATGTCCAAGATAAACGTGTTTTCTCTTTTCTCCAAGCATGCCACAGTTGGACCTAGCACTGGACTTTGTGGGGCTGGGCAGGACTGAGCACATGGTCCATCTTCCCTCCCCGACTGGTGCTCTGCCTGTTGTCTACAAGGGTCCCTGGTCTTTTGCTCTTCAAATTCAGGCAAGCACACAGAGGTGGGGGTTCATTCGCTGAAAATGACTGGCAGTACCCAGCTGTTTCAATCATCCTAAAATCTAAAGCAGAGAGATGAAGCCTCAGAGAATCTGAATCAAGGATAGGCTCATCCTCCATTTCAAGAGCTCTTGCTATGAGCTATAATCAGGCCATGATGGAGGGAGATATCCTGGGCCTGGGCTGTCCTCCGCTGCAGGCCCTTCCTGAAGGCCATATTTCAGTCCCTACAAATGCCTTTTGCCTACGGGACTCCCTGCCTGCATTCATGGGTTATGCCTAGACATAACCTAAGGGGCCCTGTTGACTCTCCAGGCGCAAAGGTGACCTGCATCAGCCAAAGATTGGGCCAGAGCATTTGTCTTTATGTGTGTCAATAGGACATAAGATCAGGGCTGCACAGCCTCGGGACAAATTTGTACTTTCTGTCCCCCACCGCGCCGTTGGCCAGGTGCTGCTGAGAGGGAGGGCTTCACATGCACCAAGCACAGACAACGGCTGGAGGCGGCATGGTACCTGACTGGATGGATCGCTGGTCCCATCTGTTATGGCAAACTATACCTTTGTATGTGGAAGGAAACTGATAGTTAAAACTGCCCAGGGAGTGCTTTTTCTTTTCGTCTTATATGTATCCACGTAGCATCCATATATCTGTTTGAGCCTGACTTCCCAGGCTCTGCACACCCCTGACCTTCACTGATCTTAAAGGCTGCCCTGGGCATGTAGCTCTTCCCCAGGTCTGTGCGTAGATGCTGGCAGCCATACACATGGATTGAGAGATGTGTCTGAATACCTAACTGTTTACTTCACTGGCCAAAATGCACATCAACAAAGTAATTTAAAAAAAATTATTTTCCAGTTTGCAAAAGTGACTCTCCTGACCCAAAATGCAACTTTTTTCCATTTTGTTTTGTTTTGTTCCCTTTTCATTAAAAGCAAGCAGATTAATAAAGGAAATTGAGAAAAAGGAAAAGAAAAAACTTTATTTTAAAATGCCTCATCAGCAAAATAGAAGTTTCACATTTTCACTCACTCTTGATCGTGGTATCTTTTTTGATTGGAGCATGCAGATATTTCCATCCAATGCTTAACTACTCTTTTTTTCCCCAATGAATAAGATATTTGACCAAAATCCTTCCTCACTTGTAATCCAGAATAGCGTCTTCCATTATGCCTACAAAGAAAGCTAAATATTGACTTCAACAATCTGCAGATTTAGAGATTTGCTTTTGAAAGGGTGGAATCCATTTGGAGAAACTTACGTGTTTACAACGAGGCATGCCTCCATCTGAGATAATCACCCTCAGCTTTCTTCTGTAGTCAACAGGGATCTGGTCTGCAAAGTTGAGGGCACAACTCTCATCCTAAGATAGACATCTACTTTCAGCCAAATCACACTTCCCCTAAAAAAGCACTTTTCTCTCCGTGTTCTCTATTGCAAGTCTTGACTGACTTGCTCAGATGGAAGGATCTACATTTTAATTAGGTGTCTTAGATGTGAGTAAATTTAGGGAATATTAAACCTGCCCAACTAGTTTAAAAGTGAGCTCCTTCTTTAAAGCTGTTCAGGACACTAACAGGATTATGCAGAATCTAACAGGGCTATGGTTTCCCTAAAGCTGGCTGTGCAACAGCACATGGAAATAAATGCTTCTAATTTCAGATCGAATGCCTTTGGGCAGAGGCACCAAATGTGCACAACAGTGCACAATTTGTTATTTGCAAGTGCAAATACTCACTCTGTAGAGGAAACACTATTAGCGGTATTCCTTCTCTACTGAACCCTTCTTTTTCTTAATAATATCAAGATCTTAAAATGCATAGAAAAATTAGAAGAAGTGAGATATAAACAGCTTGCCTCCCCCCACCACCCACACTTACATAAGCACACACATTCAAAAGAGGTAAACTATATATATATATATGCAAAAGATAAAATCCACTTGAAAATGCAATCTGTAACCGTGTTCCAGCTTTTGCCTTTATCAGGTGGCAAGTAAAGACTTTCACACCAGTGGAGTGTAAATTCTGTTAATAAATTCTGCTACAATATATTTGAAAGTATAAGCCAATAGAATGTTATACCTGGAGATTAAATTATATCCAGCCTCAGCAGAACAGCAGTGACATCTTTTTGGTTAAGGTAAGGGGTTTTTAAACACCTATCTGTACCTTTCAAAGTGACCTCAAGAAGGACACTTCAGTCACAGTACCTTGGGGTAGATGTATCTCTCACTACAGCCCCTTACAACTATCCATGTTTGGGTGTTATCATGGGAGTAGCTGCCTCGCTATACGCATCTTTTCTCAATTGCACGGTATTGATTGATGGTGTAACAGAGTTTTTGAGTGATAGCTCAACAATGGAGAAGTTCCAGACTCTCTCTCTCTATTCCTCTGTCAGTGGAGGGAAAAATGTCTTATCCTCAACATTAATTAAACTCTGTGAAACCTGAACCTGCCATGGAAGACCCGTGTGTAGATTCAGACTCTCTGACAGCTTCCTAAATTCACTGACTGGCATTTATTAGGTAAATAAATAAGAGGATCAACCCAGCACTACTGTAGATAGGTCAAGCAAAATCTTTGGTCTGTCTGTGAAATACATGGGCCAAGTCATCTGCTCTTGAAAACCACCAAAGCTGTACTGAAGATGACTGATTTATGCCATGAAAGGATGAGCTTCTGTAAAGGGTTTGCAGCTGAGAGAAGGTCTGAGCCAGAGAGTGACTACTATTGAGATAACCAGAGAGACCTTCTGCCTGGGGACCAGAATACTGTTCTATGCCTTGCTTTGGAAAACATGGACTGATCCCTATGAGTCCTAGGTCCATTTTGTTCTCTGCACCTTTTTCTTTATGTGTTCTTCCTTCCTATAGCAATGTTTACCATGCACTGGATGGCATACGATGCTACATGCTTAAATCTGCTTTCAAGTCAGCTTTTCAGAGACTTTAACCTCAAATTGCCAGTTCTTGGCCTGTGTCCATGGTTCTGCCTAAAGGTCTGCTTTCGCCTGTGTGAATTTCACAGGGATGAGGATGGAGGTCTCAGGGCAACTAAAAGGAGGACTACCTATATGATTATTTAGGTGACCTCTGCAGTAAATTGGGCCAGAAAATGGGCTGAAGCAATGTCTCATGATTGTCACAAATCTGTTGTTGTTAGCACAGTGTTGGCCACTACTCTTCTGAACCTCATCCAGGTATGGTTTGGGAGATAGCATAGGCCAGAAACTGTTCCCACTCTGCAGTATGGATATGGGCACCCTTTTTTATGATGAAGGAGAGCTTAGCACTGTACGTGTGAGTGTACAACCATTTGTCCTTATGTACAGGGAAGGCACCTACGGTAATATGGATGTAGTTCTTGCCTACATTGATATATATTAGCTGGGGACTCAAATGTTCTCTGTTTATGGATGCACTATCCATATTAAAAACTCCTTAAAAGGAGAAGACATACCTCAGAACACTCGCTATATTTTCCCTGGTTTTTATATATTTTTGCTAAACATCTACTTCTGGCCACTGCTTCAGAAAGGGTACTGGTCTACCTTTCTCTTTCATCAGAGGCACTATAACAACATTTTTATCCTAAAACGTCTTTATTGCCTTTAAGGATAAAGCATTCCTGAGTTATTTCTTCTAACTCTCCCACCCCCATATATACGTTCCCGCTTAATCAGCCCATTCTAACCACTGCATTTCTCCCCCTTGAAAATCAAGGTGACTTTCAGCTCCCAGCATGATTGGAAAAAAAGTCTGGCAGAGAATAAAGCAAAGAGTTGCTTTTTCCTTCCAGAATCTGTGTGGGAGGATGAGATTGGCACAAGTTATCGGCCAAAATATCACTTATGAGTGGCAAAGCTCTTCCTAGGACAGCCTCTTTCACATCCCACTTACAATAACAGCAATAGCCTTGGTATCATTTTAAAAGAGAGAGCAGAGAAGGTGTGGGGGTGGGAAGGGCAGGAATTACAGCCCTTATATTAATCAGATAGAAAAGCTCTGTCTCCCACAATTCTTTCATTAGCTGGCGAGACAGGTGCCCTCCAACCTCCAGCATCACTTACTTCCTTGGTAACAACTACCACTGGCAGATGATCCCTCTTGTAGACTTCATCCATATTCAAAGAGTTGTCACATCCAACTGATGCTAAGAAGCTAATCAAATGGAATTTTCTTTTCCTTTTCTTTCTCTTTTTGTTCCCCATTTTACGCCTTCTCTCATGCTAGAAAGGTAGTTCTCCACCATGCAGTCAAATCCTTTTGAACTCTGGGAAAGGGCCAGATCCATGGGGAAAGGGAGACAGTCCCTTTTCTGCTCACACATGAAGTGTCTGATGATTTTTCCCTTTTTACACATCAAGCATACGACTGTTTTGCATTCCCATTAACAGCATTTAAGAAGAACAAGCACAACCAGGGTCTTGACTAAGACAGCTGTCGCACCATGCTTGCTGTTTCGGGGCAGGTTGAAAATTTCCTGTCAAAACTTTTTTGAGACAGAAAATTAAATTTCCAGTGCTGTCTAGATTTTGGAAGGACGTGGCCTTATTAAAGCAGTTGATTTTACAACAGATAGAAGGTGAGGGGAATTGAGTAAAAATTACATTTTCCACAGAGAAAGGTAATATTTTCACTGATGTTTTAATTTTGTTTCCTTTTTTCACCACAGTAAGCCCATCAGCTACACTGTGCTTCCTTCCTGTGTTCAGAACCAGACTTGCCAATGTGGTTCTGAAGTATCTAGCAATAGCCTATATGAGAATATTTTATGTGCATTTGATGCATTTTTTATAAAAATAGTTTCTAACAGAGATTTAATGGTCATCTCTTCTAACCACATGCAAAGACTAAAGGGAGGTAATTTCAAACACTGAGGATGAGAATGCTGAGTCTGAAATAGCAGCTACATAGGAAAATCTGGCACTTATATCCTTGATGAGAAAAAAGAACCAGAAGAATAATGAAGGTGCCATTTCTGCACTTTTCCATTCTGAGATTTATATATTTCTGATAATTTGAATATTCATCTAGGGGAAAATCTGAGGTCATTGAGTTCAGATAGACAGTGAATCTTCATTCACAACTGTGTGTCAATGGCTGTCAGTCAAACATGAGGAAAAGGGAATCAAAGCCAGGAATTTGTGCTCGAGAAAACATAGAGCTTTATTTCAGTGAGAAACTCCATAACATCTGAAATACCTTACCTCCAATTTTTGAAAATGATGTATCACTAGAGAGAGGGAATTCCTAAAACTGGTCCCAGATTCTTCTGAAAAATATTTGTAAGCAACTGACCTGAAGAATCTCTAACAATAAAGCATCATCTATAAACAATAGCCCTGTTACAATGCCACTGATTTATACAATTCAGAGGAAATGCTGACATCCTCCATTCAAGCACTAGTTTCAAGCTACTGAAAATGTTGTTTTAAATCCTGACGGCATCTGTTCCTCTTCCATGAGTTAATTCAAGGGGAATAAATGTGCAAAACAAAGGAAAGAAGGAAGGCAAAGGCACACTGGTACCAGACAAACACCGCTCCCACAAATCTCCCTTATTTCCACCATCCGCTGCCAGGTTTCTTGTTAGAATGTGCAATGCATAATTTACTCCTCATTTCTTTTCTTTTGTCATCCTGTGAGTACAGATTCTTCCATAGGCATCCTTGGTGTTGTCGCCGTTCCTGTCACTGGTGCAAACTGAAGCTGGCTGGTGGGTTTACTTATAAGAGTGTGCACTCTGCGGGATTGCTGCTGCAACTTCTTAGCAGCCTCTGTCTTCATGACACTATTTTTGGACCTCCCTCTCACTCTCTCTTGTCTAGCAATGTCTTGTCTCATGGAGACTGGAGAGCTAAGTTCATTAAAATGGAATTTGGTGGGTTATTGCACAAAATTACCTCTATTTACATCTGCTGCCTGTCACTTTCAATGCTCTATGCCTTTTATCACTTAATACTTCCACTACCTGTCCATGCCAGCTTTCAGTGGGCAGCAGTTGTAAACTCAAGTTAGCGTTGCTTGCTGCATGCACTCATTCCTACAGAAGCTGCCTTTAATGGGCTGTGTGAGCTGGTGTCTTGGCCAAGAATATTTGTTCATGGGTAAGACAGAGCTACAGCTGTGCTGATATCCAGAAATGCCAAGAATATCCATAAATGATCTTCCTAGGCTGAATTATAGTTCCTACACTGTTATTAACTCTTTGGCTACTGCAAAATGTCTTTGTTGAGATCAGCTGGGATGAAAAGAATAAAACTGAAAGTAAGCTTTTGGCTGGAGTGACCACTGAACCTGAATCGTTCATATCTCAGCTGGGCTGGGCTGCAATACTTCAGCTAAAAGAGAAGTTCTGAATTTTTGCTCATGGAATACAGCTTAGCGGTGAATCAATGAGTGACTGCATAACAAAATTCATGCCTATGAGACATTCAAGAGGTGGAGACCCATCTGAGACCCCAGTGCCTTGAGTTAAAAGACCATACCTGGTTCCTGGTTAGGCACATGGCAGACTGTGTTGTCTAGTGGCCGAGTCACAGCCTACACAGCAGTGTGTTACTCAAGCCTAGTGTACACTCCTGGTTGTGCAGCACTGCCCCAGGTATTAGAAAATCTTGAAAACCAACCCATTTTCCTGTCTAACATGCCACAGCCATCACCTTCACCTCTGTTTACTTGTGTGAGCAGTTCAGCAGAGAGGTTGAAAGGATGAAGAACAGCAGAATGCGTTATTTCCACAGACCTCAGCAGGCACTGGCTAATGGCCCACATCTGCAGAAGCTCAGGCAATTACATTTTTCCTCTTGCTTGCTGTTAGCATGACACCCAAACACCTAACTGACTACCACAGCAAAGCCCGGAAATCTGCCCCTGTGAAAATTAGGCACATACCAACATGGGACACCTCAGATCTGGATCAGAAACAATGGCTTTAAAGGCTTCCTTACTCATACTTTCTTCCTGCCCTTTCGTCAGTGAATTAGCATGGCATCAAAGTGTCTGCCACCCTGATCTCTGACCGTGAGCCTATTAAAATTGCATTGGAAGTTAACAATGAGGGCGGAAAACAAAGATCAAATGAATAATGCATAAACAAAACACTTCAATTAGATATTGAAGAAAATAATATAATATATTAGATAGCAAAATATCTTGAATTATAAATTAGATGGGGAAATTCTTTTTTTTTTCCCCACCGGGAGGAAAAAGAGAAAGTAAAGAGATACATAGTCTTTGATTGGCTGATGAGAATAAACTGTGGGGATATTTATACTTCTTTGCTGTTCAAGCTTAGTAATTTCATGTGTTTTTGCAAGATAACACTTAGGTCATGTGATTTCATCAACCAATCAAGCTGCCAGGCTCTTCGCTGACACTCGGTAATGAAGTGATATGGTAGGGTAGGACACAGTCACCTTATCTTTTTATAAATGCATTGAGTGGCATTTGGGATGCCTTCCCACCTTTCCGGTTCATTTGCATTACACAAGAACCCTCTAAATGTTAAAGCTTTCACTTGCAGTGAAAGTTTGACGCTTCCAACAGCATTCTAGGCTATCTGTCTTGGAGTGGCATAAAAATAATGATGTGCAGTTATGTGTGTGAGGACGGGGCTGCATACGTGTGTGCGCAACAGCTGGCTGAGACACTCCGGAGCTGTCTCTGGCACCAAAGCAACACGTGGCGTCCATCCGAGTTGACAGGCTTACCCAACCTGAAATCATCTGAGTGCAGTTTCTGAAATCATTTGAAAGTGGAGTGTCAGGAAGATGTTTGCATGGCGGCTGACATCTCCTCCCGGCGTGGTTTAATGACATCCCTCCCTTGTCATAACTGTCCTCATGCTTCACAAATAATAACAGTGGTGGAAGGACTTGGCAAGATGGAGTTGGGGGCAGGAATGGGAATGTGGGGAAGGGCTGGGAGGCAGGGAAGTGCAAATTGCTGGAGACAAAACCACTTGAAAGGGCTTGAATCAGCCTGAGCATTCGTACCAGGGAGGGCTGTGGGCGTTTCTTGCTTTCCACATCATTCTCCCATCTTGTTAAACAAAGGATACGGATTTATCTGCCGTTGCCAGTCAGCCCAATCTAGAGTGGCAAGCAAGGATGAAATCCCTCTTGGTACGGAGGCCTGTCTATAAAAGTGCTAATTCTCTCTATGTATTTATTACAATATGTTTGGCGGGTGCAAGGAGTGAACATGCTGCTGCCTGTGAGAGTTTCCTCCTACCCCCACTGGGCTTCTCGCTTTGGTGGGACTGGCAGGTGGGTTGCATCTGGAGAGAGACTAAAATAAATACTGCAAAGAGAGAGCTGGGAGGGTCAAAGCACTTGACTGAGTTGAGGGGTTTGAACTCCTGACTTTTAAAACCAGCTCTGCCACCTTCCTGCTGGCTCAGCTTGGGCAAGCTGCCCCATCCTTCTGTGCCTCAGTCTCCCCCTTTGTACTACTGGGAGGAGAAGGCAGTGCTAGGATTGAGGAAGGAAGATTAATCCCAGAGCAGACCAACCACATCAAGGTGACATGAAACATGTTACAACTTTGTCACATAGGGGATGAACATGGTTCTTTTAAAATGTCCCATCAACACTACATACTCTCAATTAAATGCAATTATAGCCAGGAAAAATGATCAAGAGGTAACTTACAGAGTCTATACTGATTTGATATTTCCCCACTTCCAAAGAAAGAAGCACATTTTCCAGGTGTCTGCTAATTAGTGTTACCCACTTGTCAGCATAAGACTGGGAAACCAGCCTTCTGGCCCCGTTTTTGGTCAGTTCAGTGAGTGCGGGAAAGATGTTGCCTGTGGATTTCTGGTGGGGGATGCACCCAGCAGAACAAGCCACGTCACCCACAAAGTCTGTGTGCTGCCAGGCAGAGGAAAGACTTGTTTCTGTCAGGCACAAAGACACTGAGAGAGCCGAGGAGCTGGGGAACCAGGTACGCTCCTTCCTGCATCTCCGGATGGCTGTCTCGGCTGTCTCAGCTCTCTCCGCAGCCGTAAGAGGCAGTTCAGGAACTGAAAGCCTGCACCTGCTGCTGAAAGAAACATGATTTTGTAGGTGCTCGGTGTCTGAGGATTTCAATGTGCAATAAAAAGATAATTTATAGTAATCATAACCATCTTGGGTGAAACCTTGAGGCCTTTAACAGTCTTTTGTGGGGCAGAACGACCACATAAGCTAGTGACAAGTTTGCTGTCTCAAGGACTGAGTAAATGACTGAACTGCAGTCCAAGGACTATCTCAGTAATAATATGGCAAAGGGAATGCAAAGACCCTCCTTGCTTTAGTTAATACATCCGAGGAAGGGCTTCTGTACACCCAAATTTTGTCTTCTACCCTCCCTCCATATGTAGCAATCTTTAGCTTGAAGTCTAATGAGAATGGTGGGGTTTTTGCTTACTAACTTTCTCTAAAACACAGATGTGACGGTGCTTTATAGAAAACCTAAAAGTTTGTTGGGCCAAATATGTCTCTGATGTAATGCGTTTGAGCACAGTAGAGATCCATTTTAGCCACCATGTCCAGCTATGCAAGGGGTATCTGGGGCATGGGTACAGCTCCCTACCGCCCCTCGGCCACATCCACACACCAGGTACATGGACAAATCTCCCAAGCCCCTTTTTAAACTTCTTTCCGGCAGCTGTACAGTGAGTAGGCTCCTGTGAGGATAGAGGGCATCTCCCGGAGGACAAGGGTTCCTGCCTTTGGTAGCGATGACTGACACCATGGGTAGCCTCTCAGGCTTGCATGTGCTCTGCCAGCCCTCTGGGAGTGCATTTACAAATTAAATAAAAGAGACAACAGATGCTTTCACATTACTTCACAAAGGAACTGAATGACAAGGTCAAGGAAAAAGAAAGGAAGAAAGAGCTTTGTCAAAAGGAGTGTGTACCTCAGTGACCAGGATTATCTTAAATGGGCTCACACCTAGCACTGGGGGAGTCCCTGTGTACGGAGGAAGCCTGTCCTTTGGATGAGCTGTTCAGCTAGCATCCTTTCTTTTGCTTCTCTTGGCTTTCCAGGCAGAGGATAAAGGATCCCAGTGTATTTTCCTTGTCCAAAAGGACTTAGTCCAACTGCTGTGCCATCATTTCCTAACTCTGCACAGCAGATTCCCCTCTCCAAGGCTGTGTGTGGGCAGATATACAACATATAGAGGTTAGCATTTGTCCCTGTCTACAGACTGCTCTTCTACATTTCAGAGTTTGCAAGGAATGCATGGGTACGTCACTGAGCAGAGCTGCAAACCAAGGGATTCTCTCTTCTCTTGGAGTCCGTGTCTGTGCTTGCTGCTGGTACAAAATGTGTCCCCTGAAAACACTGGGGGTGGATATGGCACCTCATTGCTTTGCTGTGCCGTGAACATGGTTCAGATTTGAGGAGATGTTTGGGACAGTCATGGACAAGTTGGAGAAGTCAACTGAAGCTTGAATTTGCTGAGGGCTTAGATCAAAGTCTGATGTAGTTAATAAAGTCTTTCTGTTGTCCTCACTGGGCTTTAAAGTAATCTCCAAACCCTTTAGGTGAGAATCTCTGGGACTCGTTTCACCTAGCACCAAATATCTGAAAATTTGGAGTAAAGTCAAATTGAACCATGCAAGCTCTCTCTATTACCAGAGGAAAGATCCAGACCCCTCACTCCAGAGAGTGACTCCTGCCCCTGATACAGAGGTATAACATGAATTTCATGCCAGAAATTTATTCAGGTTACTGGAGGAAAAATGCACAAACCAGAACATCAGCGTGAGTCTAGCAGAAACAGCACCAGCAGATACCAGAATATTCAGGTAAATCTTGAAGCAAGCTGAATAGACACAATACAGAAAGTCTGCTAAATTGTAAGTATTACTGTTAAGTGCAGAATGCAATCTAAAATAAGGCCTCTCAGGTGGAGATCCCTGGGAATTTCTTACTTTTTATATGGCTTGGTTTCCTTAGATGTCTCTATGACCCCAGCTAATGTTTCCTCTGCTGTTCATCACACACCAGCAATGGAAAGAGTAGAGTTTAACTATTATGCCAGGGGGCATTTAAGGTAAATACTGTGCAATTCCCCATATTTAACTAAGCGGCTGAGGAGGGCTAACATGTCTATCTTAACCAATGTCTTTAACAGAGAGGGTACCTAATTCCATTAGAGATATTTAAGATGAAGTGCTTAAGTGATTTAAGTAAGTATCGGGTAAGTTTTGGTGGGATGTGCATTCTCTCTCTCTCTCTTTTTTTGGTTTGTTTGGTTTCTTTTAATACAAAATCCACATAACCAAAGGGGGATTGCAAACCAAAAAAAGAACATAAATTTTACAGGTGGACCCAGGGTGCATATAATTAAATCAGAATTATTTTTGAAAGGTTTGTCCCTGATTTTTAACAGTGCTGCATCCCCATCTATTTTCAAAGAAACCCCTGGAAACTGATGGGTGCTTAACACACTCGGAAAATTTGGTGATTTCTTTTGGCCTAAAACACAAATTGAGAAGAGCAGGTACTTCCTTTTGAATACTCCATCTATAAGTGCACTTATTCCTGAGCATCGTCCTTGTTTTACAAGTCTGTAATGACCCCAGAGCAGTTGGGATGTCTGTTCATGTTCAAGCTGAAAGACGACAAGAGAGACAGGGGCTGTGAAGGGCAATCAGTAGTGAAAACAAGTTTTCAGTGTTCGAGCTCCTGAGCTTTTCTTCCTTGAGATGAAGGCGGGCAAGGGGCTATTCCCCGGCACAGGAACGAGCCCAGCGTAATGGAAGAGAACGGCTGCTCACAAGCTCTTCTGATGCAGGCAGGTCCATCGGGAGAGCTCCTCCTGCACGAAAGATCTGTGCTGGCACTAATGAATTTCTTAGCGATTGATTATGGAATCAAAGCTCATCGTTTGTCCTCAATGGGCCTCAATGTAATTTCTGCATGTGTTAAAGAAGCGACTCATCTTTGTTGATATAGATTAGGATTAAAACACACAAGGGGAGGTGGGGAAAAGGATGGAGCTCAAAGCTTCCACCTGTATCTTCTCATCTTTGAAGCTTAGTTTAATAAAAACAGAAAACATATGCAGGTGGCTGGTTCAGAAATACTTTGTGAGCATAGCAGCTGCTTAAAAGCTTCCAAAAGTTCAAGATGTTTATGAACTGGGATCTATCTCTTGTCATCCTCCATCCTCCACACTCCCGCACACCTCCTCTAATTACAAAAAAATGAAGCACTGAATAACAAGTGCATTCAGATGAAGCTGGGGGTCTGGATTTGTCTCTCCTCACCTCATCCTATGCTAGCAAGTCTAGTGATATGAGAGAGCAGTTTGGGCTGACACAGTCTAGGGTCTCCTCCTGTGCTGTCCATGTGTACCTTGTGGCACTTGTTATGTTTTCGAAGGTGATTTAGAGAGGAAATTGAGCCAGTAGGAGTATATAACTCCAATGCTGGGGTTATAGCCCAAAGTATAAGAACTGCAACACAACAGAAGAGGATAGAGCAGCTCTGCATCAGAGGCATTGCACAGAAGCTAGAAGTACCGTTCAGGTAGTGATGGTCTCTTCCCCTCATTCCCCCACATCCAGAGAACACTGCAGTCAATGCTCTGCGTGGGCACACAGAGACTCAGCTTTACCTACACCTTTGTTCCTACCAGAGGTGTCTCTGCTTGGTTTTTGAAACAACCTTGCTTGTCTGCAGGGTGACTTTGGGAAGCACTGACCAAGAAGTCTGCAGACTGATCTGCTGCAATCCAGGCACGTTGAGCCTTGGTGTGGGCTCAGTGAATCTGCTCCACATGCCAGGCGAGGGAGCAATCCTTCCCGCTATTGCACCGAAACGTGTGAACTATCGGATATTTCTTTTCTCTTCTTTTCCCCACCCCCTGTCCTGCCACCTGTGAAATTTCTAAAACTTTTTTTGTTTATGAGGAAAATTAAATAAACAAATAAATAAACCCCCAGAACTCAAAGATTTCTTATTAAAGTTCTGAACATATGCTACTCAGGAAAAAAAAATCTAAGTGAAATTGGCTGATAAAGTAAGAATCCCACAAAGGGCTGTTCTTCCAATCATCCGGTATTTCTCCTATAATTTCCTCAGAGATTGTGGAATGATTTTCCAGATGTCTCTGTTCCTTCCAGGTGGCGTGTTCAACATGATTTGGAACAAGGCCAATCTTATGCTTCTTCCTATACAGGGGAGGTGATACTGGGCAAGGTACATACATGTAGATACTTTCACATTTTTGGAGACATAAACAGCGTGTTTCCTTAAGCATGCAAGAAAAGCACAATTCAGAGGAATAGTAGCTTCCTTGTGAGGCTGACAAAATTGCCCTGTCTGAGAAAGGTACCACCTTTTCTGCTCAGTAAAAAGAAAACCAAGGGCAGCTTTTGCTATGGGACAGAGTATGTAAGGGGTCAGGAGGTAGCACAGTTTCCTACTGCCCTTTAATTTGACTGTTTAATACTGACTAATATTTGACTAATAAATCCTGTTTAGCCTCAAAGCTACTTTGGTTCCCCCCCAAATGTTATACCTCCTTGCTTGCCTGGTTGAACATAGGCTGGCAGCAGAAATGTGCAACCATGGAGGTAGGGCTGCAGGGAGTGGGGCTTCTTCTGGGGCAAGAAACCTACAGCAAATGAAAATAGCAACAATAAGTTTGGGTCAGTCTGTTGGATCAAGCCAAAGCCCATGGCATATTCTGCCTATATTCAGTATCTTGACATTTGGGGCAAAGAGATCTGTCGATATCTCTCCTGGAGGGCCTAGTCCTGTGGTTGTTTTCTGCAGGGTGCACTGACGTTTACAGGAGCTGCAGGTGTGCAGCTGCTAACAGGGACCTCCATCCGTCTCAGCACCTCCTTCACCTGCAAAAGAGCAGACGTAGCTGACGACAAACTGGATGATTGCTCATGGAAAAGTCTGCTCTGCTTTTCACCTGACACACTTTTTACCCTGCAAATTTAACTGCTTCTCTGTAAATGAGAACCATCTTTATTTTTGGTACCGGCTCACAGCTCTGGTCTGCATTATCAGAGATATTAAGCCAATCAGTACTGTCAATGGCCCCTGACTCCCTGCAATGGACGGATACGGCAGTGTAAATGCCATGGGTGCATTTTAATACTTGTGATTTTTAAATGGTGAGGAGGATCCTCACTGGGAGGACAGACAGAGACGGACTTTGGCTGTGGCAGAGAGCTGAGTACAGCCCTTAAGAGGGGTTTTCATTCTGCCTCCTCCCAGCACTGACATCAGTGGGGCAATAACCGCCTGTTGGGTTTTAAGAGGAAAGTAGAAGGGAAGGCATTTTTCTCACATCCATATTGGCCCCTGTGACATACTTAAATGCCTCCAGCATGCTGGCATCATGAGCTAAGCGTGAGGGACCTTGGACCTACGTTGCTTCAGCTCTACAGTTCACTGATGCAATTCCCTCAGCTCAGACTCTGTGTACATGTTTTTGCCATTTTCACTCATGTTTTTTCAATCAAAGCCCAGCCTTTTAATAGGCAAGTTTTCCCAGCAAAGTGCCTAAATGTTGTTGAACAGACTTTTCCCTTCCTCCAGCAAATAAGTGTGATTTTTCAGAAAAACACCTTAAGCTTGTGCTGTCAAAAAAACTGATTTTAATTGAAAACTTGTATCACCAATGGAAAGTGTAATACTCATCAATCTGTAATGCCCACCTAAGCTATCTATCCAGAAATGTTCTGTAAGGCAGTGAGTCTGCTACCGTGTGTGAATATGGAAAACTTTCAAGGAAAATCAGGAAAATTAGGAATGTGGTAAATTCTAGAAATTTCAAAAATTTTTCTCTTTCTGAATTGGGGCCAAAGGTTCAGTATTTTTGCTAAACTGCTCCTCTGCGAACTAAACTGAGGAACAAGAAAAAGCCCTTTCTCAGCTTAGGCTCACTGAGACTTTCCATCTCCATAATTATGTGAATACCAGAATGCTGTGCTATGATTTTAACCTTTTATATTTTCCCCTTTTTATGGCAACCTTTTCTTCCCTGCAGCTTTGCCTGCATTTCACATGTTTCTAGTACATTTTTAGTGCAATAGCCTACTGCTTTCTGCAACAACCAAAGCCAATTCAAACATAAATATAGATGTTTAAATACTGAAACAAGAAATTTGCACAATTTCCACCAAGGTATCTCTTGATATTGGGAGATGAGCTGAAACCAACGTTTTGCCTTGAACTGCTTTGGTTTTAACAACTAGCCTTTACAATAAAGTGTGGGATCCATCTTCTCCAACTGAAGATGTTTAAAAGTTAGATGTCTAAGCTGGTCATCCTCAGGTTTCTTTATTGTTATTTTGGATATATAAACACTTCCTGAGGGCAATTCATCTGACTTTTCTTAAACACTTACCTTAGGCTGCAATGAAATGACCTCTGGAGGTGCCTGTTCTTCTGTACTGATTGTAAAGAAAGCCTGGCATGAGTAACCCAGATTAGACATCTGGCTTTTAGGACACCTAAATCAGGGAAGATGAAGCCTGCCCCAACTGGATTGGCAGAAAATACCACCAAACCCTGTTATTAGCATACCTATGATCATCCCTGTGTCAGATCCCCTGGTATCTGCCAACTCCTGGACATTGTTCATGGCCAAATGAGACCATGTCTTTAAATCTGAGAGCAGCGGGGAGAAAAACCGTGGCATGTCACCTGCAGCGCTTAACTTCCTTAGAAGTGCTGCTGAAGGGCTGGAAAGTTTGGAGACTCCTTTCTACCAAGTCATCAAAGAGATCACTGGAAACAGACTATATCTGCCTCTAAAAACCTCTGTTTCATTTGCACCTCAGGTTTATTTCCCCAGAGTTTGCAACAGCCGGGTTCTAATTTTGGATACGTGACTATCTTTTGCTGAGACGGTCACCAAGAATACGAGATTGACAATAAGTTTTTGGATGTGGGAATCAGCAACAAATTACTTTTTGAAAGTAATTTGAGCAACACTGAGTAGCTGATAGATTCAGGCCACCAACACTTTCACCTGAATCAAGACAACCTCCAAAAAAAATACACTTGCCTGGAAGAAAAGAGCCTTCTTGTACTGGAGGTATGATTGGGTCACTGAGCATAGCAGTACTCATTATAGATAGAAAAACAAGAGGAAGGACAACAAGGGAGATCTGATGTGGTCTAGGGAGAAGGGTGTAGAGGGAAGTGCTGAGGACACTTGAGTTTTTCTAGCCTGTTGAGATCTTAAATGAAAACTAAATGGGAGTCTAGAAAGATGAGGGAAGAGAGCAGAAAACACAGTCAGTTTGGCATCTCTGATCTCAGCTCAGCCTGTAGTGAGTCTGAAAACGACCTCAGGCTGGAGATCTCCAACCGTGACTCTGGTGTAGATGGTCCCCCTTGCCATCAGTGGAGAGAGGACAGAAAGAGCAATGGCTGGTATTTCCACCCCTGCATTTACTCCTCAAAAAATCCACCCAAGCCTTCTGCCCCAAGACAACAATAAAATCTGCTATTTCCCTCCTCCTTCTGCAGAAAGGGAGGAGTGACCTTGTGAAAACAGACCCCCTGAAGGACAGGATCTCACGCTTTGAGACCTGCAGGGCCATTTTCTTTCCCAAAAGCACCCCCTGCTGACCTGATCCTGCTCCCAGGGAGGGGGCTGATAACAATCCCTCCTGACTGGAGCGAGGACAGACTGGCCAGCACGCAAGCTCTTTGGAAAGCATTGCCGATCTTATGTACAGCTGCCCAGCAGGAGAGGGCTGTCTCTCGGCAGGACCTCGGTGGCTACATCTACATTACTCTGAAAGGGCACCATCTGGATCAGCAGGAAACATGGCATACTCCACCTCCTGCGGACTGCCTGCCTGTGGAGAGTTTGTTTGGGCCTGCCTGGTAGCACACTAACCCTCCAGGTATCCCTGGGCATGTGAGGTCTTGTGCAGTGCGAGCAGAGTATACTTGACACACCTTAGGCCATTCTTGCAGGCTCATTATCTGCACAGAGGGTGATTTCCTGGTCTTGAGCTCACAGGGCTACCCTTAACAGCCAGTGTAGATAATCTAACATCAAGCGTTATTCAATTCCACCTGTTCACAAGCAGCTCTTCTCCTCTTTTGGACAAGAAAGCATTTTACATCTGTGTCCACCTGGCTCATTCTTCCCCCCTTCCTTCCACCCAGCTACGCAAAACCGCACACAACATCAGAGAAGGAAAAGCTGATTTGCCATAACAGTTCAGAGTGAGGGTACATTGCATAAAATATGCTGTTTGTGACAGAGGGAGTCATCCAACCAATTTGATAGCTCTGCTCCCAGGGGATTAAAATACCTCCTTCATCTCAGCAGAGAGCCTGCGTACGGAAAGACCTGAATTAAAATCTACCTTTTGCTTCGGTGCCTTCAAAACACTGCTGCCTCTCATGGGCAAAGCCAGACATAATCCTGGATTCAGTGTTCCCTCTCAGTACAATTCAGTTTGTTATCTCACCTTGTTTGTTTGCTCCACTTACTTGTTGTGTACCCCTGACATGAGGATAATCAAAATCTCTGGAGGAGGGGAGCATCCCCCCTGCTGTAACGAGTGGAGCTCTGCCTGCACCCTGATGCTCCTAGGCAGTCATCAGTCTCATCTGACTAATGGGTTCGTGGTGGTCCCCTAACCACAGAATCTGAACACCTCCCCATCTTTAGCTAGCCAGGTAGCTCACACTGACCTCTGTCTTTTAAATAGCTAATGTTATGTAAGGTAAATAAATCTCATCCTAACTGACTGGATCACGGTAACCCAGGTAGTTTGTGATAGAATAAAACACAGAATTTACAGCAGAGGCCAATGTTCTCCCCAGCCTCAGGTTCGTGCCCCTAATGTGAAATAAAAATCCATCAAGGGCTACCAAATAGAAAGACACTACCTTTGGCTCAGGGATCTTTTGAACTACAAATCATGGGAGACAGGATGAATATTTTAGGGAAGAATCACTGTCTGCTTGCCCTGATTTTATATTTTTTCTTAGGCATATACTTTTGGCCCTAATCGAAGACAGGATACCAGGCAAGGCAGATGTTTGGGCTGCCCCAGCCTTGCCATTCTTGTGTTCCTCCCTATCTCAGACCTTGGATTAGTCACTTAGGGACAGATTTTTAGTGGCGACATTGTTCGCAACTTCCTTGACCAAGGTCACATTGGAAGTCCGTAAAAGGTCTGAGAATTAATTCCAAATTGCTCAAGTGAAATTTCTACACGTTCGACTGTCCACCCACTGATTCATGGCTGCTACAACTAATTTCAGCTGCAGGCTATCAAACTTTTTCAGGAGCTGTGTCTGATCAGTTGATAGTGTTTAAAAAAAAAAAAAAAAAAGAAGGGGGGAACACGTCAAATAAATTCAAACAATAAATAAGCCAGCTGAAATCGAGGTCTGCTCATGGATATTCAGTAAGCTGCAAAAGAATCAAAATCTGTTGGATAAATTATTCATTGCAAATTATTTGTTCATCTTGACAGTCATAAAATTATACAATCTATTAAAAAAAAAAGTCCAGTCACAGTATTTGACTCCAGCCCTGTGCTACAGAGAAAACCCCACTAGGTTGGTATTTGGAATGAATGACACACCTGTGCCCCGCTGATGGGATCTGGGGGTGTCCAGCATCTCCTAATTCAGCCTGGGAGATGGACTACCATACAGGTAGCCGCTCATTGGCTCTGGGAGGTATAGTTTCGTTTGCTCTTGGGGTATCAGAGGATATTCCTCCACATTCCTCCCCGCACCCCAGCAGAAAAGAGAGGGTGTGGAGACCACCACTCTCACATATCTCAAATGTTTTAAGTCACACAAATCCACTCCAGCTTTGTGCCAATAGGCTCTGTTCAAAGTAGGCTGTGTTGCAACACCTCCTGCTTGGACATATCTGTGGCCCTTTATGCCACCTTAATTTGGGCACTAGAGGAAGACTGTTGTGTATTGCTGTCACCTCACAGTGGTCCTGTTTTATAGGTGGATCCTTGGGTTTGTTCCTGCAGACAAAATGGAGAGCAGGAGTGTGCTGCTTGACCTCCTCCTGTCTCCATCCTCCTCTCTCAAATACACACCTGGGACCTTTTCCCTGCACAACACGATAAATCTGCCTCTACACAAGGGAGGGGTATTGAGCTATGCTGATAACTCACGGCTGGGCACACTCTTTGTGCTCTCTTTGCATTGCCAAATGCAGAGGGGTTGGCCTCAGGTTGATAAGCACAGAGGCCATGTCAGCTGTCACTTTGCTGTGATTCATCTTATTTCTTATGGCCCAAACCACTGAAAATACCCTTTATTTTCAAAATGAGAAATACAGCACAGCCCTTATCAACATACAGCAAAGTGTACCAGAGGAGCACACACTTCAGTGCAGCGAGTCCCATACCATGCTCTTATATTCCACACATGGGCTGAAGCAAGTGGAGATGCCTTTGATTGCTTTTATACACACAAACACACACACACATTCACATGCATATAAATATGTCTGTGTGTGCATGTGTTTACAAAGACCAGCGTGATCTAATTAATATTAGAAAAAGTTGTAGACATCGGAGAGTAAAAATCCTTGTTACAAAAGCAGAGAGAAAATAGGTGTTTCTACTCTGTTCTATCCAGCATCTTACATACTACCTTCATCAGCGTGGCATTTATTTCTCTCTCTGATTTTTTCTTCTTTTTAAGGTTTGATCTGAGGCCAGGTTTTCTAATGAGTTTAGTGAAAGGATCAAAGGATGAGAATCACCATCTGCCTAAAGAAAACAATAGTATTTCAAATTGCATGATGGTATCTGGCACGGAAGGCAGATTGTTGGGCTCCTTAGCTACATCACAGAAGAGACATGGGAAGAGCAATAGAGAAGGAAACCTTATCTAACCAGATGCCAGCAAAATTACAAGTCTTCCCAAACCCCTGCCAATTATTTTATTTTGGCAGCAACAAAGAGGGAAAAGAGAAGAGAAGAGAAGAGAAGAGAAGAGAAGAGAAGAGAAGAGAAGAGAAGAGAAGAGAAGAGAAGAGAAGAGAAGAGAAGAGAGAAGAGAAGAGAAAAAAGAAAAGAAAAAAGAAAAGAAATGAAAAGAAAAGAAAAGAAAAAAGAAAAGAAAAGAAAAAAGAATAAAAAGATAAGAAAAGAAAAGAGAAAAAAAAAGAGAAAAGAAAGAAAAGGAAAAGCACTGTCATATGAGAAGCAAGGAGTAGATGTATTTATCCTCTTCCTGGAATGAGCCCCAGCGGTGCAGGGGGACAGGCAGCCAGTAGTCAGACAGACAGAGCTTATTGGAATGAACTCATGTACATCCAAGGCAGCTCCTCTCCTGCCCCGTTTGTTCCATCTCCTGACAGATCCCATTAAGCTGAACAGTGAGCTAACTGGTTTGCAGAGCCCTGTGGGCTGTTGCAAGGGAGTGGATGCTTACACAGCTCTGCTTTCCTGTGGTCCCTTCTGGGGCAGGGGGAGTTGTTGAAACAATTTAGTGTTTGCAAGGATTTAGCAGATGGAGATTTAAAGGAGGGAGAACAACTTCAGATTTGCAGATTAAGACCCTGGCGATGGTTTTGGATTTCCAAAAGCCACAGAATGTGCTCCCCTAATAGCACTGGCACTTTAATATGCCTGAGAATAAAAACAAGGACTAAAAAGCTACCAACCACTTTTGTAAATCTTGGCATGTGAATGTGTGTCCTGTAAACCATCAGTCCTAAGTTAGGAAGAGGGATTCCAAATAAATTTAAACTGCTGATCAGATCACCGTTCCCCTGTCACGGATTGCTGGACAACCATGGAGCTTGGGTGTTAACCTCAGCATTGATCCACACAGTAGCAATCTGTGTGACCAGGTAACTGTGCATGTCCATACTACCAAGGACCCAGAAATCTCAGCCAAATGTCCAGCACCCTCAAATTCTATTTCCATACTGAAGCAAAGCAGATTACTAAGGGAAAATGTGGATGTATGGCGATCCTGCCTAAAGAGGGGTGATGGGGTTTCTGCTTTCTCCTTTTTGGCTGCTTTTGAAAAGACCACCAGACATCTATGCTCCTCATTAGGAGCCTCACTCCTTTTGGAAACCTGGACCTGTGTGGTCGCTTCATGAAGTGGCATCTGAGCCCATTCTCCATAAGACACAGCAAGACAGAGGAGGTTGTGTCCCCAACCTTAGATGTTGGAGATGTCATCTTTGCAACTATTTCTCTTTAAGAGGATAACACTCCACACCAGCAGAGTATTTGTATTTTTTAATGTTGGTGTCAGCCTCTGCCTCCTAGGCAACTTACAGGTACAAAAGGGTAAATGAGCTAAGCAATGGCGGAGCGAAGGGGGAGACACCAAATCCACAGCCCTAGAGAACAAGCTAAGCAAAGAGGGACTCGCTCAGGCCTTTAGTGCAGCATCCTCTCTCCGACAAGCTACTTGGCATTCCAGCAGGGTAGGTTAATCCTTTGCCTTTGATGAATCTTTAATCTTGGCACCTTGTGGCTGAAGCCGGCACTAACTAGCAGATCCTGGCGATCAAAGTCATGCACTTAAATATTTCATTTATAAATAAAAAATAATAAAATAAAAAATAAAGACTTGGCTTCATAATAGCAATAAGGCAACTCCAGGGGGTTCTTATTGCCAATTAATCACAGTCTTGGGACTGAAGAGGAGCTCCACTGCTACTTGTAACTCTAATTGCCCTATGGGTGCAATTATCCGTACCCCTGTCTTCCTCTCCCTGTCCAGCCAGACCTTATGGCTTAATCCCAGGGTAGGCTTTCTGTTTTTTAACCTCTGTTGCTCTAAGCCACCCTCCCTGTGATCCAGGCTGGGGATGGAGAATGCTAAGACTAATTCTTCTCTTGTGCATGTTCACTCTGGCCAGCTGCAACGCAGGTGTTTTCACACCTGTTTCCATGTGCACAGATCCAGGCTGTCAGTGAGGACACTCAGGGGAAGCCCCAGGCTGCAGAAGAAAATCCATGAGCTCTATCTTTTTGGATAGGCTCTGCAGCTCACGTCCATGAAAGCACATAATTCTCACCTCCTACTCAGGACCTCAAACTTCCCACTGAAGCTGTAGCCTCTACTCAGATCTCGAGGGCTGGACCTGAGCCATGAAATTTTGAGCATGGAAAGGAGCCTCCTCATTGCTATTTGTGCTACTTTGAACATTTGGCAAATACTAGAACTAATCCTGTTAAAGACACATACCCTTTTCTTCATTATCTATTATTTCCCAATTCGAAGCTTGGAACAAAAGCCTTGGAACAAAAGTTCCAAGACTTTTTGGGTCTATTTATACGTTCTGCAGAAAGGATTTTCACCACCTGACTGGGTCCCATTAAAAACAAACTTTCCTGGATCCCTTTTAAATGTGCTGCCTGACAATTTTTTTCGATGGCCCCAAGCTGTTACACTGGGAGAAAGAGTGAATGACTATTTTCTGTTCATCTTCCCTGAGACGCTCAGCTTTACCTACATCTGTCATATGCCAGTTTTATCATGAGAGACTAAAGACACCAGTTATCTCCTCAAAGTGAAAATTAAGAGCTGATTTAACCACTTTGTGTGGAACAAAAATGTGAGAATACAAGGTTCTTTATTTTAGCATATGGGGATATAGAAAGAACCAAATTCTAGAAGATGAAGCCTGACATGCAAAGAGGAAATCAGGTGCCCCTTTTTAAGAGTAATTAACTATTAGAAGTCTTTACCAAGGACTATAGAAGACAACCTGTCACTAGCTACTTTAAAATGGGATTGGATGTTTTTCTAAAATATATATTTTACTTTGACAATAGCTCTTGGACTTGAAATGGGAAATAATTCAGAGAAGTCTGAAGGCCTGTTTTATGTAGCAGGCTAGTTTAGATTGTCACATCAGTCTCTTCTGGGCTTAAAATCCATGAATTATTGAGGTCTGATACTGAGTCTCCACAGCAAAGGTTGCTTTCTCCGAAAGGCTCAAGCCTTTAAAGGTTCACTTGTAGCTACTTGTAATGTTCATCACCTGCTGTAGTGGAAGCCCAAAGCTTTGAATTTAGGTCTTAAAGAAAAAAAAATCAAGGACTGGATTTAGATTGTACGTGTTTTGTGGCTGATCTGAAGTTGGTCACCCCACTATGCTTAACCATGTGAATTGAGGGCTGCAAAAAGCTGTCATACTGCAAGTTCGGAGCTCACTATGTCCTTAAAGAAACCTGGTCTGTAACAAAAAAGTTTTCCTCGTATTTTTAGTCTTTAATATATCCTCAGCTGGTATAAAGGAACAGAGCTCCCTTAACTTCAGCCAAGCTGTAGCAATTTACCACATCTGAGAATATGTCTCATTTCACCTCTCTATTCACTGATGGCATCACCTCTTGAGAGAATAAAAAGGCAAATTTAATTCCCATCACCGATTCATCCCTTGCTTTCACTGCTAAGGCAACTAACAATTATTGCTGATCACATACACATACACACAGAGCTTTGCAGAGAATCGCTGCAGTTCCCCTGAAAAGAAAATGCTATAGCTTTCATAAAAATCAGAGATCAAACTGTTCCTATGCCTTGTCCTTTCCTCCAGCATTTAAGGCCTGGAAAGCTTGTTGCTTGTGTTGTAATCTTACCCAGCTACAGGATATGTGACTGTGTTGCTTATTCCTCCCCTGTGTAATGTAGACCTCCATGCCTCACATGAGCCAGAGCCTTGTATGAGTTATACGGCTATTATGTTATAAGTAGGACTGATGTATTACAGAATGCTGCCATAGATCCTATTAATGGCAGTTGGGCTCCATTTTTTTCTCTCTGTAGTAAATTCTGCACTTTTTTGGAAATGGACAGCTTTACAAAGATGCAAAGATCCAGCACCTGGGAGGGACTTAGGCAAAGTTCGGGGCTTGCAGGGTTAGGCAGTAGCAGAGCACCTCACTTTCCTGCAGCGGCAGGATTTACGTTGACATGACCAGCCCCTGCTGATAAACTAGTGTCTTGTCCAGCCTTGAGCAGCACCGCTGCCAAGAGGTTCCCCCATTCCCATGCACTTCACTCCATTGCCTGAATTGCTTTTACCATAATACTGTTTTCCCTTCTTCTGAATTTACAGTTACCTCAGCCCCTTACCACATTCATTCTTTTCTGCCCATTGACAGATTTGCGGGTATCTGCCCTTTTTCTAACACTCTTTTGCCCAGGAGCGAGACATAGCCTGAAATTCACATCCAGTGTTTTTTATACAGAGTGATCTGGATAAGAGATGAATCTGGAGCCGTTTTTCAGGCTCAAACATCTCTGATCTTCACTAGATATGTATATTTCTGGGCTGCAGTCCCATTCTGCACTCAGTTCTTTACAACAGGAAGAACCATAAAGCCCACGATACCCATATGTAAGGACTTCAAATCTCTATCTGGATATGCCTTAGGCTCCGCTCTGCTTTTAATAATCAGGATTCAAGCACAACACAAATCCTTTCCTTCCATGACAAGCTCATCCTCTTGGAACTGTCTTCTTATGAAGTTCGGGTTTTTCTTGAATTTACAGCTAGATACTGGAGTATAAGTTGGAGAGGGGTTCACAGATATGAAAGGTAATTGGATGTCCTTTTCCTCCTTCCCTAAATTTTGAAATGGGGACAAAGGCTTAACGCTGTGGCTTTGTCTATATCTATCAGCTAAACCAAGTCAAGGAAGGACCCAGGCACCGTTCCTTGGCCATACAGATCGTTATGGGCCAAGCGTCCTTTCCAGGAAGAAATTTAGACTCACTCACCCTGTTCTCGGTGGAAGAGATTTTAGGTAGGTGGATAAAAGCTGTACTGTGTCACTTGTTCCATGGGCCAGAAAATAGGCCTTGGCTGGTTTAATTTACTAGTGTAGATATATGTTTTAAGATTGCATCGTGTGGTAATGATAACAGGACAGGGAGACATGAAAGTTTAAAGATAACAGTATCTTCCTCAGTCCCACTAACAGCTCACTATGACTTTTTCTGTATCTTACAGTTCATTTCCTTATTTCTTTCCTCTATCTTCCCTCCTTCCCAAAACCCAGCCAACATGCACTATGTAATTTCTTACTGGATGCCTGGAAATGTGTTTGAAAAGAGCCAGGTTCTTTGCTTAGAGGAACTGTGGGACTTAGATATATTCAGTGCTGCCCCTGCTCCAGCCTAACTAAACGTTCAGCAGCACAGCGAATGAGTGAATGAGCGGTTGTAAAACCGTGATGCAATCCCAGCCTGTCACATCTGATTTAGCAAACAAAGTCAGATAGTCTTACAAAAAAAAGAAAAATAAGCATAACCAGCGCTTCTGTGTTGGAACTGAAACATTAACAATCAGAGGACAGTATTGAAGCAGTGCAATCAGCACATCCATCTCAGGCACATCAGACCAAATGGAAATCCGTGGCCAATAGATACAAGAAGCCTAAATACCTCGGTGTTGGTAAAACAGACTCAGCCTGATTACAGGGAAGCTGGTGAGGTAGAGAACTGGGGTCATAAATCTGGTGTGTAGAGTGTGATGAATGCAGCTCTGACCAGGGGCTGGGATTCAGGACTGGCTTAGTTGAGTGAGGTACAAGGGAATAGGAAATGCATGTCTTCTTGAACATACACTGAATTTACCACTAAATGAATCAAGATCTTTTTTCCAGAACTCTGATGTATCTCTTACTGCTAATGCAATAAACTATAATAACATGTGGGGAGGGTTCACTAAAGGGAGGGGAAAGAGAGGGAAATGGGACTGAAAAGTATTTGCATTTATATATCTCAAAGTGACTCAGCCTGGTGGTTGGGATAAAGAAGCACTCCAAGTCCATTGTGAGTGTTAAATATACGTGGCCTGAATCAGAGACGTGCAAAGGAGCAATGGTCTGTTGATTTGTATCTGCTTGCTCTGTACCAGGTAAAAATCTCACAAAAAATGCTAACCTCATCTGATTGCCATCATGATGTTGGGAAGTTTCTGTCACTTTGGAGCCCAATTTATAAGATTTTGGCATTCCACTGTCCTTCTCAGGAGTATATTTGCCACGTTCAGGCTCAGCTTTGATGAGTCTGGATATGGTTTAATTCCTAGCTGGTGTCTATTTTACATATGTCTTACCCTGAACACAACAACCTCTTTTCAATAAAGGGAGGAAACGACAGATGTAACAGAGGAATTGATACTTCTGTGTTTGTCCTGTTGGGTCTGGAAGGGAAAAGATGAGTGGTGGAGTAGAGAGAGTGTAGAAAAGAAAGAGGAAATCACAGCAAATTTGTCAAAGTAGCCCATTACTCCATCATTCCCGGATTTATGTTTTTCTCTCTTTTTCATAGAATCATTAAGGTTGGAAAAGACCTCTAAGATCATCAAGTTTTCTTCATTACTAGGGAGATTAAGATGAAGGCAGTGTCCTTTCCGAGTTGCACTCCTATGGCTCCTGCTTGTGGAACATCTCTGAATGCCTCAGTGATATGACCACATGAAGCTTCACAGCACCCTTGTGAGAGGAGTCAATATCATTAAGGATGATTGTATGTTATGATACATTTTCTAAAGCTCCATCTGTGTTACAATTAATCTCCAATTCCAATCCAGTATTTGGCCTTCCAAGGTACACATTTACCTTCCATAGCACGTAGTAATGATTTTCTGTCCCTGGTCCCGACTTTCCACTGGTGTAAATCTATACAGAGCCTGCTCCGGCTCATTTTACACCAGCCCATCATCTCAGACTCTCTCTGATATTTGTTGTCTGGAGGTGTTGCGGGTCATTAAGATAGATGCTTGTGGCTACCTCGGGACGGGCGGATGTCAGTGTTGGGAAGATGTGTTTCCTTATATATGGTTTGCTGCACTCGGTGGGATCTTTCAAGGTGGGAAAGACTATCTGAATGCAAAGTGGAATTGAGTGCACAGACTGTCACAACTGTTGGGCTAGAAGGCACCTAGAAAGAGCTCATTTTTCTTGTGAGAAGACAGGATCAGCTATATCTGTGTTGTTCTGGACAAAAGTTTGTCTATCCTGCTCTTGCAGGTCTGTAGTCCTGGAGAGGCTGTGTCCTGTGTGAACAAAGGATTTCAGCTTTTCATTGACTTTGCCATTATACAGTGTGTTGTTTGCAGTAGTAAATTTTACCTTGTCATAAATTTTATCACTTTTAGTGAAATTTTTTAAACTAGCACCTGCAATCCTGTAATGAAGTGAGCATTATATGCTTATGTTTACAGTCATTTTCAAAACGTCATAATCACTGTACCTCCCTCTCCCCTCATTCCTCAGTTCTTGAACGAATGAAAAAAAATAACAGATAAGGCAACACACGATGCAAACTCAAAGAATGCCATATTTGTCTGTTAAAAAACACCTCAAGATTTTAAGCAGCTTTCGTGCTTCTGTAAAGCTTGACTCCTGATTTCAAATGTTTGGGATTGAGAATACTACAGTGGGGACCAGCAAAGAAAAGCATGGGCCAATTTACCTGCTTGATGCACACGAGAACTGAGTATTACTCTGCCCTAACTGGAAGCGGACAAGCTGCACAAGGCATCAGATGACAAGAGATGAATGCAGCTGTCACTTGGTTAAGCGGGCACAGACTGTGGAGAGGACACAAGTGCTCTCCTCCAGCTTTTGGCTAAGTCTGTGATTCACCCATCTGGGGTCACATATTCACCCTCTGGAGGAACATCCATTTCTCATACCAAGATGCTGGGGAGTTCCTCACCTGTGTCTGAAGGGAGAACTGGGCTCTTAATTGCCTAGCATGACTGCATGAGAAAGGTGTATGGTAATAATAATGCAGTAAATGAGAAAGCTGGCTGTTTGAATATGACATCCTTTGTCAGCTTTATTTCACTTAATAATGTGACATGGCTTGGGGAGGGAAAAAAGTATTAACCTTGCCATTTTTAAGCCTGAATTGCTGGGAGTTTTTCTGCTGAAATTCATGTCCTTAACTTTCTTTGATATTTGACAAATTCCTAGTTTTATCTCCATGGAAGCCTGTTTCAGGAGGGATAAGAGCTAAATGTCTGTGTGGAGGGGGGGCAGGGGTGAGGGGAGAGCGTAGGGCAAGCCACCATTTGGGAATTGGGTGTAAAGTAGCCTGGCATTGATTAACATCATTAAAAGAAAGTGGGAGGGGAAGTGTACTGAAAATGAGTGAAAGAACAGTATTGTAATCTGCTTTATTGCATTTTCGAGATGCTTGACTTAGCCTCATTGTCATAGCAAGATGATGTGTACCCTATGAGTGTATAAAAATATATGAACTCCTGGGACAATATAGTTCAATCTGCTCTGCTATTACCCATCATGCTCATCTGAGCACACTACAGCTATTAGATCTGTTTGTGAAACAGCTGAGCCCATGGATGGATCTCCTGCAAACAGAGCCTGAATGTACAGTTGAGACAGGGACTGACTGTACAATACATGGAAGGAGAAACAATGAAAATGAATGTACAATGGGGACGACCGCACAATGGGAGGTACAAGAGGAGTGAACTTGCTCCAACTCTGGATATGTAATGGTAAAATAGACAGATTGCCATCTATAATTCATGGTGTTTGCTTCCCCCTTCCCCTTGTCAGATAGCCCTCAATCAGTTTGACTTGCAGGAGCTATCCTTCACTACTGAAAGCTGTTAAAAAGCTGTCGTGTTTAACCCCAGAGGTAGCTGCATTTAAAACACAGAAACTGAGCTATGTATGTACAGAAAACCATGTCTCGTGCTCTTTCCCTTTCCAGAGAGACCAAAGCGGACCTACCTCTGGTGAAAAACAGCAACACCAAAGCTCACTGCAACGTGCGTACGAAGGCAAAACACAACAGCATCCAAGAAATCAAGCTCCCTATTAAAATGATGTTAAAGGTTAAGAATATATACCAGAAACTTAACATTAATATTCTTAAAGGGGTTTCATCATAATCCTAATAGCAATTCATTTTTAAGGCACCCGAAGACAACTATTGTGCCATGACCACTACTGACACAACTAACACTGATGCTTGGTTATCAGTGACACCATGAAGTAACTGAGTCATGTTCTCCTAATCCCACATTATGACAGCTTTTACAGATATGTGTTTTTTTCTAATGATGGCATTGCTGAACAGACTGAAAAATACTAAGGTGTCACACATCTACATCTTTGTAATTCTGTCTGTAAGAAAATTTCTGCATTCTTACTACTTCAGTTTGGAAGAATTATAAAATGCTCCAAATGCTTTTTCTTGTCTATTCCTGGGATACTACTCTCCACCAGGAGAGGAAAAGAAAAAAAAAAAAAAAAGGCAAAAAAAAAAAAAATCTTGTCTTATTATTTCCTTCTCTGGGTAATTGCGTTTTCCATACCTCCCCCTTCCGAGGCATTTACAGTGAGTTCTGCCTTCCAATGTTTCTATTGATTTGTAGCTCTGCAGGGTGAATGCCAGACCCTGGCAAAGCCAAAGGGAGTTTTGACTTCATTCTTTAAGAACAAATCCACCGGCGTGCTGGATCAATGCAAAGAGTCAGAGTGCTGGCCTGTTAAACTGGATTTGTAACTTCTCAGAGCCACAGCCATGTGAGCAGCCAAACAGTACCACTGAATTTAGCCTTTACTTTTTGACTGCCTTTTAGTGACTGGGTAATGTGGGTTAGTGGCGGGTGAAGGTCTGGGACAGACCTTTCCACTCATACAGTTGGTTTATGCATGAAGAGTTACCCACTTGGTTTAGCCCTACAAGTAGAGACCTGGTTCAGAGCCACCCAAAGGGGCTGCGGGATACCCTGCTGTGGGTAGAGTTGAGAAGCTGCTGCAGTGCTGCCTAGAGGTGTGAGGTGCGAGGCCATAGGTAGTCTCAAATCTACCTTCTACCATACAATGTCCACCACTGCATGCCAGGTTGGGCATCTGCGCTTGCCTGAAGAAAGTGACTTAACTCCCAGTACAGCCAGCAGAACTCCAGCAAGGAAATTCATGACAAAGGAGGGGACGGAGGCTCTTGCATCATCTCTGAGATCACATCAAGCTTAAGAGCTGAATAAGCTGTTGACCTTGGCCTGTTTGTTGGCTATATCTTCAGATCAATTAGATACAATTGTTAATAGCATAGCCTAATTACTTCCTAATTTCTTCAAGAATACCCCAAGCATAAGAATTCAATTAACTGTAACTATACAGAAAGTTTGAAGTCTGAGCTATTCTCTTACTGACGTCATTTGGATGAAGAGAGTGTGAGCCCAGATGTTACATTTCTTAAAGAATCCAATTTTTAATTAATTTTAACTTATAAGTTAATGAATATGTTCCTCTTGTAAATTATCTGAAAATTACTTCCATCCTCCAAAAGTAAGAACGCTAAGTTTGAGAAGGATAAGCTGCTGTTTGCTTGCAAAACAAGACAGAATCCCAGCCTCCACTGCAAAACAGGAAATTGTAAATTACCAAATCAAGGCTATATTCCTGCTTTTATTAGACTTCCTTACGCTGTATGCCCTCACCCCAAATGAAAAATATAAGGTTGTCAGAAGCTTCTAGAAAACATATGGAATTGTGATATTAGGTAATGCTTTGCCAGATTTTCCTTCTTTTCCTCTTAGTCTCGCTCCACTTCCTAATGGCTTGTTAATGCAGTTCAGTGTGCACCATCTCTAAAACACTTTGAGGGCTGCTGAAATGCATGGCACTATCTTAAGGTACCAGGGAAGGGATCTCATCCAGTGTGTGCAGTGGAGTTTAATTCTAATGATCAAGACTCTTGGTTTTGGCAGGAAATTTGCAGAGGTGAAACAATGGCAGTATAAAGTAGGCAGGAGTTAGAAAGCAAATTCATTAGTCACAGAAGCCCAGATAGTGGTAATACAAGCCCTAGCGTAGGTAACATCATCTCCTGATATCACTGCATGGGGAAACTGCTCACTGAAGGTCCTGACAGACAAACAGGAAAATTGGCACCCCTCCCCTCATGCGATCACTTGGATGAAAATCCCATTGAAGTCCAGCTCTCCTGGACACCGCACTGGTTTACAGGCATACACAGATATACACAGTGCAGACAGGTTATAAATAGTGGTTACTTTGCCTAAGACTGAGCCAGAATTACTACCTAGCTCCCTGTTTGAGTAAATGTGCCAATTTGTTGTACAACCAAAAGGTTGTACATACTGCAATAACTGCTGCAATGAGGATCAAAGGTGTATGGTTAGCTCCCTTTAAGCCTTGGGATGCTAAAGAACAGCTATGTCCTCCCCTTTTTGCAGTTTCATAGTTGGGCAGCCATTTGGGGAGGGTTCTGATTTTGTTAGCACTGCAGTAATAGTAGTGTAACACAGAGGTACTGGCTTAACAGCCTTTCATACTCTTGGCCCAGCAGGAGGTTGCATTACTTGAATGTGCTGGAAAGTGAAGGCAACACAACTTTAATGCAAAGAGAAGGCTCCGGGGTCTTAGGACACATTACCACAGATCATAAATAAAAACTAAACTCCAAAAGAGGAGTCTACATAGCAGAGCTAACTCTAAGCCCCCCAGGTTGGGTGCTAGCTGTACAATTGCAGCAGCAGGGATGGCAGTGGAAAGTTGCAAAAAGTCCCACTGAACTGCTGAAGATGTCACCAGCCGTTAGTCTGTCCTGAGCTCAGTGTTTCTGCAGAGCTCATCTGCCAGCGGTACCTGTGCGATGTGGTGGAGGGTCAGCTCAGGTGTACCCACGTAGGTTGCACCCCTGCATTGCAGGCAACAACTCAGCTTAAACCTGTGTGGTTCTTTAAGCATGGCTTCACTGCATGACCCTAAGGCTCAAGATCCCCTGGGCCCTGCAAACAGACATGGTCCCTATCTCCAGCTTGCCGAGGGAGGCAAAAGGAAGAGATCTCAGGTACCTGACCTTACTGAATTTCTGTAAGACATTTGTGAACTCTGAAAATCCCATCCATGTACTCTTGAGACACAGCTACACCAAGGCACCACTAACCTGACCACATGTGGGTGACAGCCCTGCTTTGAAGGAGAGGCCTTGAACCAGAGACCTTTGGAGGTCCCTCCCCACCAACACTCCAGTGATTTCCCTACAATATTTTAGCTGATATTTCCTTGTCCTGCAAAGCGGTGGCTAGATCTGCTCTGGTTTGTCTCCATGAACTGGCCATTCACCATGATGTGCTGACATCCTCCCGAGAGGAGCTCGGTCCTCCACTGAGTGCTGCCTCACCAAAGCACCTCTCAGTTTCTCAGCAGTGTTCAGTGCCTGGCACAACTGAGTTTCATACCTGAAGGTTAACACCCGTATTTATCTATTTTCTCCTATTTTGCTAAAGTTTGAGCATAATCCCTTCAGTCATTTTTTAGTCTAGTGAGGAGTGAGAAAAGGACACTTCTCCTATTTGGAAAACTGAATACTGCTTGTTTTTAAGCTTCGCTACAGAAAGAGAAAGCCAGCTGGCCTTTGCACCCTGACATAGAGGCAATTCTCACAGAAGATGGTTTGGTATCTTCACTAGATTTCAGAAAAAGGACGAGGGGGGGCAGAGACAAGCATTTGAAAATGTGGTAATGAAAATGCTCACAGGAAATGTGTTAGATCAGTAAATACACTCTAATGGCATTAGCACTTGTTTAACGTCCCTTTTACACATCCAGTATGGCTTAAGGGAGCCTTAATATAAATGTGAATTGGGGTCATAGAAAGAGAGAGAGAAATAGATACAAGGATATGGGCACAAACTCACAGCGATGCTCTCAACTGGGATGCATTGGCGTAACTCCTAATGTATGTTAGGTAAAGAGTTGGCCACACAGTATATTCCCACACACAGATGCAGACACACAGATGCACACACTTTTCCTTAAAAATAGTAAGCTTTTCCTGGGCCCCACTTCGCATTAAAGAGGACTTACATCCTATGAAAATTCATAAACTCTGCAGGCGTTTCCACGGCAATTTGACGGAGTAATCTCCCATCATCTCAGCTTCTTGGTGACAATGACAAGAGGAAGATGGATTTATCAAATACACAGTGACATGTTTATGACCCTGTTTTGCATAAGCAGCAACCTGAGCCAAAGGCTGTGCAGCTTGAGATAGCAAGAGGGTTTTTATAAATATTGTGACAAGCAGAAGTGATATTTGGAAGAACATGAAAAAAAAAAGTCTTTCCTTTTTTTTTGAGACAGACCGCATTGTGGCAGGGCGGGGAAAGAAAGCCTTTTTCCCCACTTCGCCACAGTTCAATTTCCGCAAGAGCATGAAGGCTTAGCTCTCCCTCTCACTTTGCAAAGTTTTCCTGTTAACCCTTCTCCTCCCTCTGCACAGAACACCCTTTTTATAAGAGTGTTGTTAGGAAGGGGGTAGGGGGAAATGCTCTCCATCTTTCAGAGATACAAAAATAACATGGAAAAGCTATAGGAACAGAGATGGCACCAATACTAACTCCCTTTATAACATGCACGCAAACATGCGAGGCCCAGCTCCAGACGCACTGCTGCCTTCACCGGCATGGTTTTTAAATGGTGAGCACCACCAGAGGGCCTACACAATATTCTAAGTGGTTTTACCTTATTCTTGCACACAAAACCTTGCTATTATGGTTATTACTGTAGTTCCCAAACTGTCGTGTAGATAGCTCATGGGGTACTGCACAGGGGACCCTCTCGGGTTACTTTGGGTTGCAGAATGTTTTTGTCTCTTTGAGGCAGGCTTAAACCTACAGTGGTGTGAAAAGGCTTTAGTGCCCAGGTTAAGCAGGGTCCTACAGAGACACCAGGTCTTTATCACCAAACTCACCTGTTCAGTGTCCCAGGCTGGGAACTGAGAGATGGGCATAGTCTCCCCTGCTCAAACTTAAGGGCAGATGAACTGTTTTACTGCATATCCCCTTAGCAGCCCTGCCTGCATGACAAATAGAGCTGTCAAGAGATGGAGAGACAGATTCAGCCGGAGGTCCCTCCACCAAAGGCCATGGAGACGCTCCAGACTTGGGAGTCTGCAGTGCGCTGAGGTGTGCACAGCTGTGCCATGCCAGGGGTGGGGGGGTTGCACAGCAAAGGCAGGAACAGGGAGCGGGGACGAGTGATGTTGCAGAGCTGGGGACCAAGTCCCACAGTTTTACAACTACAAGTCCCACAGCAGGGAGTATCCTGAACACTGCCAGATACTCTTCTGGAGGTTGGCAGCGAGATAATAAAACATTTGTGCTGTCTTTCAACTTCTCATAAAACCAGGACGGCTGGTTGAAAATGCAGTAAATGAATCACAAAGTGCTGAAGAAGGAAAACATGAGTAAGAAATGTGCTTGGATGTGGTTTTTCCTCTCTGGATTCCATCATTTTGTGAGAATTTATACACCAAATTAAAGGATGAAGCTAAAAGAGCAACTGTGTGGAAGGAAGGGTGGTGGGTACCCAGAGAGCTCGTGCTAGGCAGACTCGACCAAGACCTGCAATGTTCAATGTGAAATGCAATCTTTGTTTTAAGTTTGTTTTCCTCCCCCTTGCTTTTCTTTTTTCTTCCTCCAGATAAATATATTAATTAAATGACCCTTCTTTAGAATTACACAGAAAAGAGAGTTCAGGAACCTTTATTGAACTGACCTGTAAAACTAGAGAAAAATCAGCTTCTCTGTTGTTCTCTCCAAATGATTTTTCCACTGCATTTCACAGCTTATCAGGGACTTGTTTGGGCTTGAAGCTCTGAAGCTTTTTCTGTAGGTCAGTTCAATAAGGCACTCAAAGCTGCTTTTCTCTCCATTGATTGGGATGTTGGGTATGGTTCTGGGTTTTGTAGTTTTTCTGAAAGTAAAATAATAATCCATTTTTCTGTCTTTTATTTCTTTTATCTTTAAAGGAAAATAAACATATTCTCATTCTGGGTCCATCAGAAAAATATTCTCTTTCTTACAATGAACTCATCACATTTCATTACTTGATGTCCAGAAAGGACTCCAGTTTCTCCACTAACATTGCAGTGTTATAAAATTTGGCTCAAAGTTTTGGTTTCAGTTATTTCACCACACATGAGATAGGAATGAAACAGCCCCTTCACCAGCTGTTCCACCCCAGGGTAAATTGACCCTCTCTGTATCGACAATCTATAGCCTGTTGCACAAAATAGTTCATTTGTCCCAACTTCTATTTTTAGTGTCATCATATCTAAGGAAGAGATGGATGCATAAGCTGAGGTCAGATGAAAGGGACAGCATGTGAAGATTTTTAGAGAGCCTGAATTAAATAATAGTCAGGGGACAGATAATGCAAATGTACCAGACCCTACACTGGTAGATGAGGATTATTGCACAGGTCTGCCTCATGGCCCACAAGTCCCCAGGATCTTCTCAGGTGCTAGCTAGTGGTGAGTGTTTAGAGAAGTTTGGGGCAGCAAGTATGAAATGACCCTTCTCCTGTGCCTCTCCAGCCATCTGACTTCATGAACAACAGTCCACACCACAAGGTCAGAGAGGGGCTCCAGACTCCCATCTGTCCTTTAGTGCCATTTTCTTCTGAGACCCTTTCTTAATTTCCACCTCTAATCACTCCTGTTCCCAGAGAAGAACCACCAGAGCATTGGCATGGCTTCAGACAGCCCCTGGCATAACCTCAAACACCGCCCTGGGTCTACAGCAATGAGCAAGGCTACCTGAAACCCTGAGGGAGCTCTGTGACTCCCACAGGGACTTCTCCGGGAGGATAAAATCCAAGAGCCCCTCAAATAACAGCACAACACACACATAACATATCTTCCTCCCCACAGCCCCTGTTTGAGCTTGAGACAGCATTACAATATCTCAGGTGGCCGAATTCGAAATTGCTATAGCTCTATACAGAAGTCACCTTTCTTTTTAGGCATTAGTAAAAATTTCCTATCTCCAGTTGACTGATTATACATTTTATCTGTCATATTATATTTCTTCTTTCCCCCCTCCAGCCTCTCCCCACTCACAGCAAACAGTTTCATGCAAACCTTCTAAGATTTCTGTGGGGACCGGTAGGCAATAGAACTCTGTTGTCTAATGGGACTTCCACCGGCATTTGGCATCCTTCCTGGCATTTCACCCTTCATATTATAATTTATAGTGTAATGTAATTTTTTTCATATCACGCTATAACATAAATTATTACCAGTTTGTCCTTAACACTCAAGGAGACGGTCTAGGACTTTTGAGCCAGGAAAAAGAATGAGAGAAAGAGAGAGAGGGAGAAAGAGAGATGGAAGGAGGGAGGGAGGGAAGGGAGCAAAGGGAGCGAAGGAAGGAATGGGAGGGAGGGATGAAGAAAGGAAGGAAGGAGGGAAGGAGGAAGGAAATTTACTTATGGAAGCAAAACCCCCCAAACCAAACCAGTTTTTCTGAAAGCAAACTTACTAAATAAAATAAAATAAAATAAAATAAATAGAGAGGACAACTTTTTGTCCCAATAACTTATGAAAATGCTCTGCTTCAGTCTAGGATATATCAATGAGTCCTCAGTGGATCAGACAGGAGAGAGTCTGAGGCAGAGACCATCAGGCTGAAAAAGAACATATTTTAAAGTTTCCTTATCTTTCTCACTAGTATGTCCCTTAAATTATTAAAAGCAAAAGACATTTTAATATCACTTGGAGGCTGTTTGTTCATTTTTGGCATCTCATTTAGCCTGGAGAATAACATTATAGAAGACAGTTTTACTGTCTATTTACTTTATTACTATATGTTATTTCTATTATGGTCGCAGTTAGAAGCTCCATTGGGTTAGGTGCCGCACAGATGCATCCCAAGGCATGAGCAGCCCGGTTAGCTAAGGAGACTGCAGGGATGCGCTCATGTCCCCTCCTCTCTGAGCTGGCACCACTCCGTGGGCAAAACCATGCCCTGCATGCAGCAGTGCCAGCAGAAGACTGCTTCTGCGTTCTTCATTTGCATCACTTGAAGAAATCATCATACTTCACTGGCTAAAAAATTCTCTCCCTCTGCTCTCATATCCTGTGTCTCCTTTTGGAAGCTCCACCAAAGCAGCCACAGAGAGCAGCAGAGGTGTCCTGGTGCAGTCAAGCATTTGAGGATGCTCTACGAGCAAGTCCCAAACTCCAAAATGAAGGGACAGATTGCTACCCTCTTCCATCATTAATTGGTCTCAATGAAAAAAAAAAAAAAGAAAATGGAAATAAAATATTTTTAAACATGTATATGATAGTTTGGGATTTTACTGAGGTTTGAACTATCAAGCCAGAGAGGACCATTTGACCCTTGAATGTGGCGTCCTGTATCTGACAGACTGGTCAATCTCCCTAGGCAAACTCCCTACATGAACCCTAAGACGGTTCACCAAAGTGTTTAGGGCTGCATGGCAAGGCACAAGCTGGTCCCGCCCTTGCCTGTGGCTGCCGTGCTGCAGGCAAGTGTGCTGCTGTGTGCCAGGTGGACCTGCTTGTGAGGTAGGACAGCTGGAGTTAAAAGCTGTAACCGGCTCCTGCTCCCAGCAACCTGGGCCGTTACACCAGCTCTGGGTGCTGGATCACAGCACACCTCATTCCCCGACACATACCCAGTATAGGGGGACTTCATAACAGGAAAGTGGTTTTGGAGGAAGCCAGTGCCTCCTTCCCCCTCATTTTGGACAGCACTCATGAGGCACCAAATGCTGGGAAAATCTTTTCAACCGTTGTATCAGGATTTTTGCTAGAGGCCAGCACTCCCCTCTCCCTTCCCTTCCCTCTTTTCCCTCCTCTCCCAGTTTTCAGCAGCTGAAGCAGAGCAGAGAGGTCACAAAAACACCCAGAGCCCTCCAGCTGCAATAATCGCTACGGCCTGTGCAGGATTTATACTTTGCAGTTGTAGCATTACACCTATAAACAGCTCTAAGAAAAGAAAATTAAAAGAAAAGATACTATGCCATCTTTTCATCCCTCTCCTTTCTCCATGCTCTGCTTTCCATACCTCCATGGCCCAGGACCTGTGACCACCCTTCGCTGGAGTCCCAGCGATTTTCGTTCCTGTCTCCACCCTGTCCTTCCCCCACAGCCTTGCTCAGCTACTTGAGCACAGTCTTTCAGGGCAGCACCACACATAAGACTGCTCTTGGGATATGATCTGTATTTGCCTTTTCCCTGCATGGATGCAGCTTGTGCAGGCTGCTTGTGGTTTAGTAAAGCTAAACACTTCCCCGTGTGACAATCAGCCAGAAACAGAGTTTGCCACCTTTATGATGGGCTGCTCCAAGGTCTACACAACTTTTGCAGGGTCAATTTTGTAAACATCTTTGTAAAATTGCAAGATCCCAGGAGCTGGTTTAGAAAAGGACAACCTCATTGCTTTTTAGAGGAGGGAATATCAATAGCTCCATTGAAAATAAGAAGCATTGAAGGTGCAAAGAGTCCTGTCACATCAGCCTGAAGTTGCCTGGTAGAAGAAGCCAAAATAGTGACCCCACTGCTGGGACCCTCTCCGCTTCCCAGCTTGAGAAGTCCTCACCAACTTTTTCCCCCTGCTTTTTGAGCAGCAATTTGGAGATTTCACCCTCATTTCCAATTTTAAAAGAACGGATAAAATCTGTCTCCCACTTTCTCTAAATGTCATTTTCCTGGCCGCACCTGGTCTTCAGGCTTTGCTTGTGGCAGATCCAAGCCCTTCCTCTGTTTCACAAGGAGGGAATACAGGTAGGCTCCTGTTCTCATTCTGCTGCTTAATCTAAGGATTTATCTGGATTTCACTTTCTGCCTGATTGTAAGTGAAGTTTGTCCATCCTAATCTTGTCTGGGGGCAGCTCATAAGAAGCACAGATGTTTTCTGAGCCTGTAGAGATTCTCAGAGGAAGGACCGCAAAGTGGAGTTGCACTCTTGAGACAGAGGCTATAGAAATAGATGCACCTGTATTAATTACTCTGCTGAAACAACACACATGTCTCAACTAGTGCTCCCTGCATGGACCCGAACAGCACTCTCTTACCTTCTTCCATCTCCTTACTTCTTAAACAAATTTTTTTTACTCTGTAAGTCCATGTCCAGGTTTGCTTCCTTTGCTCTGCTCTGTCTTCAGACCCTGAGAGAATTTAACTCAATGTGTTTGCTTTGACATTTTTTGTCATCCAACTGAGCAGAACCACTACATTACAGATGCATGTCGACTCCTCTTGGACTTAGCCCACTCCCTGTGTTTTTGACTTGATAGTTTTGAATTCAATCGATTGGTAAATGGCTAAATAGTGAGAGAAATTGGTTTCTCTCATTACTCTGCATGGCTGTGTCATTACCCTTTAATATTGCATCGTTATTGACTGATGCAGCCTGTGAAGACATGGCCAGCAGGATGTAATGCAGTGGTAGAGATGTGCAAAATATTTCATTCAAAGTTTACTCTTCTAATGGGAGGCATGTGTATGGTTGAAAGAGGGAACGGAGGAGAGGTGTGAAACCCCAGCAACAAAATGGGCAAGCCTGCTCTTCAGCTTGGCCTGGACTTCAATCTGTGACGAACGCTTTGGTGAAGAGATGCACCCATTCTTTATCACAAGGGCTAGATCTTGTCTAAGCACAGATAAACCATGCCACTAACACTGGATATCCCCCAAGGTCATCCTGCCCCTGACTTGCCTGTTCCTTGATCTAACAGCTACGTAACTTTTCCCTTTAAATACTATTATGGCTTGATGTAACCAATCAAATGTAGTCCAAGAGACGTAAGTCAGAAAAAGAAGATAGCTTTCTGTTCGTGCTAAGCTTCCCAGCTCCCAGAAGTTAAAAAAAAAAAAAAATAAAAGGAAAAAAAAAAAAGAAAGAAAGGATTTCTTTCCTTCTTTTTCTCCCAATCTTTTTACTTAAACAAGTGGTTTGAAGTTGCTTGGTCCCTGGGTTGGACTGGCCAGCTCTGGGCTTCCTGCCTCCCTCACACATAGAACATGACTTTGGGTACTGTATCAAATGTTTGTAATCTGCTTTCTTAATTTCATTTGGTATTTGGAGACTTCTGCTAAATAGTCCCTTGCCATTCAAGACTCTAGTCTGCTGCTTCAATGTCTGAGCAACACACGGGAAATGGGAGAGGTCAAACACAAATGGGAGAGATGGGGGAAGAGCAAAAAAACCACCCCAAAACAACTCTACAAAGAAAAGATGAAAGAAGGCAAAGTGACAATGTGACATAAAAATAGTTATTAATTCACCTGTCCATGCTCAAAACATATCCATGATTGCTCATTGCCTACTAACTGTAGTCACTTCTAAATTAACCCCCAGATAGCTGGCAGCACGTGGAAAACACTGTTCACCCAAAGTGTAACTGATCTCTGGAACTCCCTGCTGCAGAGAATCGCAAATGCTAAAAGTTTACATGGGTGCAAAAAAATAACTAGAGAAATTTATAGGTGAAAAATCCACCCTGGGAAACTAACTGCAAGGAAATCATGAGCCTACATCACAGGAAAAGTAGCGCTGTATTTCTTTCTCATTCTTATACTCCTAACTGCTGTTAGGTCCTGTGGATAGATGGCACTGGGTTAGATAGCCTGGCTTGATGCAGCTGTTCTTATTTCCCTGTGTTCATGTAGAACACGTATTTTGAAACAAAAACATATTAGTAAAAGGATGGAGAAAAGTGTGAGAAAGAGATTTTAGCAATCAGTTAAGAGAGAAAGAAATAAAGAAAAAAAAAAAAAGAAACATCGCCAGAGGGCTGGCTCTCTGCCCTACTATTCTGTTTCCCCTCCCCCTTGCCATCTTAGCCCTCATTTGGGAAAGAACACCCGTCAAATTAAAGATGGATAAAAACTCATTAAGAAACAACAGGCCTAGATGAAATTGCCACTGGGATTACACTGATGGGATGGTCTCCCCCCACCCTTTCTTTCATTCAAAGATTACAAATCCTTTTTCTCCTCCAGGGCTCTTGCCTCCATCCTGGTCCTGGCCAACTGCACTCCTGCCTGAACCCCTGGGTTTGAAGGGTGCGTGTGGGTAGACAGGAGGAAAGAGTGGGGGTTGTTTGTTATGCTTCCTTTTGTTTTTAATTAACCTCCGGTGTTTTCTATGCCTAGAGAGCAAATCCTCTCACCCTGATTTTTTACACATGCTTGCATTCAGACTGCAGAAAAGTTAGATCTAGAGAGAGAAAAACTATGAAAGTTAGAGGGGAAAAAAATGCTTCTCCATCGAAAGGAAGAACATTATATGGTGAGGGAATTGCAATCTGTGTAAACTTTACAGGCCAATCTTTGCTTATTAATCCTGGTGTGAAGCAAGCCCAAGAGGACAAAACCACTCACAGATTGATAGTGAGCTACCAGGCTTCTGCAGCTCAGGATTCTTGCAGCAAACTCTCATTTCAGGGGCTTGCACAGAAATATCTGGGCTTGGCTTTAAGACAGAGGCGTGGAACATAACCCCTCAAAAAAGGCTTTTCTTGCTCTTTAGCCCACACTCTTCTTATACGTGGTGATGGTTCAACAAATGGCAACACTGAAACAGCTGTGAACTAATCCAACAGATCTATGGTTATACCTGAAGCACATAGGGGTACTTTTGTCCATCTGTGCTCATGCTCTGTGACAAGACAGCATGAGAAGATACCCAGAATGTCATGAGCGGTCCTAAGGTAGCAGGAGGGTTGAGATATTTCACAGGGTAGTGGCAGTGCGGAAGTGGTACATCATTGCAGATTCGAGGCTAGAAAAAGGGGAGCCACTGTCTTCATTGAACTGTCTAGACAGGAGTTCCTGGTATCACTGGGGACGTGAAGCACAACTACTGTTTATATTTCATGTGCCTTAATCTCCCAGAGTGAGCTGAGCTCTAGATTTCCAGTCATGCACATGCCAATAGAGTTACTTTCCGAATACGGGAAAAACCCAAATGCAAGTTTGTGCATGGCCCAACTAGAGGTCAAGGAAAGGCATAAAATATCCAACATGCCACTTTAACATGAAGAAAATCACCTTGACTAACTCCTAGTGTGATTGTGATTAGAGAAGAAAAAGGAATAACTCATATATGTATTGAAGCAGAAATATGGGTGGGGGGCAGGACAGGGAGATTTTTGCTAGGCAGATTAACACAGGCATAGTCATAGCTGGGGTCATAACTTACGTTTAAACCTTCATAGCAAACAAAGTGAGATTGAAGATATCTCCAGAAACTGAAGAACATGTTTCCCTAAAAACCCATTATTTGTGCGGACTTGTTCAATAACAGCACAACACCATGCTGCGGAGAGGCTGATCACTCCAGCACCCTGAACCTTTCCATGCGTATTAGCGTCCTCATCTTTTTTGGACTCTCTACTTTGTTAACAGTGTTGTTACATAAAGGAACATACCAAATAACAGCTTTCCTGTGAAAAGCGTTATCTTTCCAAGGGAGAGACAGCCCAGCAAAAAGCTTTCTGTCACTTTCAATAGGGGCTTTGGGCTAAATTCTCAGCTCCAGTGTATCAGTGTAGCTCCAGCGAGCCTCAAGTTGATGAAGCAGCTTGAAACCACCTGATGTTCATCTTGGAGAATCCACAGGAGATGTTGGCGCACAGGCTATGTGTTAAAATAATAATGGTAATAATGACAATGACATAAATGGAATTTGCTATGGGGCTGCTGGAACACCAACAGCAAGTTGAAAATATGGACAATATAAACATTTGAATATGAGCTTCCTGTTCTGTAGACCAAACTTGGAAATTCAATGCTTTGTGTATCTTCACTGAGTAAATAATCATTCCACTGCTGTTTTGAAAACAGTGAAATTTGGAAGTAAGGTGAATTAGATGATACAGTAAAAATAAAACTTTTTCAAATCTTATGTAATTGAGTCCCACACTCGTTCACTATGTAGTCGGCTGTGACAAATTCAAGTTGTGGAGTCACATATATAAAGTATTACTCAGGCATATATATCATACTCAATATCTGTAGAAAACAATGCTGAAATGGTTGGATTTTCACTTCCCCAGACCCAAATTTCTTTCCTTTGCCCTAAAAGGGAAATCCAGTCACTGTTAATGATAGCAGGATCTTTACTGCTACATGCCCACAATACAAGTGGGTGGCATGAAGCACGTAGATGGTTGCAGTAGCCTTAAATCTTGTGAAATTGAGCACACTTCCAAGTCTTATGAAGCCCTTGTAAACTGTTCCTCCTGTTCTTCACTTCCTTTAAGGACAGTTTCATGCCATCCCAACCTCTTTGCTCTTTAGATACCAAATAAATCCTGAGGGCTATGGGGTTAAGAAACTCTCTACAAAGCCTTGGGTCTGTTGCTTATGAAAGGAGGGTCAGAACCATAGCAAAGGGTTGGTAGGACCCTGGAGAAGCTGTCTAGCTCAAATAGCACAATGCAGGACCATCTTCGACTATGTTGTTACTGACAGTTGCGTTTCTCTCATTTTTAATCTACCTCTAGTGATGGAGAGCCTCAGCCTCCCTAGACAACCAGTTCTACATCTTTTCTTTCCTCACCACCAGAAAGGATTTCTTTTAGTCAGAATCTTTCTCCATTCAATTTCCTGCTTCTTTCCAGTGGCAATAAGGAAGTGAATAGACCTTCAGACAAACAACAGAAACCCTGTTCTCTCATTAAAGATGTCCATTGTAACATCTGTTAAATGACTGGTGCCATGAGATGCAGACATTGATACAGGGCAGAGAGTTATCCTGATAGGGACAAGGGGAAGGACGTGTCCTTCCACTTTCTTTTCCCCAATTTTATCAGAGCCAGTCTTTAAAAATTCAATATTCATTCTGAGCTACCGCTTAATAAACTTGGCAAACCTGACATTTTTAAAACAAAACCAAACCATGCTGTTCGCTTTCCCTTTTCATTCTTAATTGGCCCATCTAAAAGCAATCAAGTGAACATTTAGCTGTGGTAGAAAGAACTGCAGGAGACCTCTCCTCCAAATACCATTATTCAGGAGTGTGGATATGTTTATGGAGAGTGGGAGGCACTCTGCAAATTTTTTCTCAACAGTGGCAGAGGAACAAGAGGATACCCAGGGCTGGGACCAAAGGAGGAGGCAAGCATCACAGTGCCCAAGTGTTGGGGACTAGTTGCTCAGGGGAAGTCACAGCCAGCTATGCCTGTGGCTTAGGCTCCCTCGATGTCATCAGGGGAAATTAGGCATTAAAGAATAAACTGTATAAACAGCACACTGAATAAGGAGCTGCCTAAACTTGCCAAAATGAAGCACTACAGAGAAGGGCATCTCTTAAACCCCTTCCCTCAACAGGTATCAGATACCACCCTTCGTTAGGGGATCGACTTGCTGGGATTTAGGTGCATGAGACCCTTCTTGCACAACATGCCTACCCAGAGGAGGGCCCCCTCTCAACCAGGTGGTCTGTGAAAGGAAAGGTAAATACCAGGCTCTAAAGCAAGAGAGAAAGCGGTATGCGTAAAGCATGGCTGTAAGCCTGTCACTCCCACAGCCGAAATGCAGACCTGCTAAAGCACTTCATCTGTTTCACGTGGTAATGGTATTAGAGGTATGGAGATGCTGGCTGGGCTGCTTGGTGTGTGTGATAAAATACATCAGGTGTAGATCAAGTTAACTTTTCACAGCAGGTAATACAATTTCTAGAAATACACACACAAATGTGTCTAGGGCAGGAATCAGATTTCAACAGCGGAGCCATACAGAACGTATAATTATATTTTGCATTTTTAATAGACTTATTAGCATAATAATGCATTAGTCTAATAGAATATTAATGCGATGCGGAAATATTAGCATATTACAGATCCTTATTCATTAATATATTAGACCCTTATTGTATTAGTGGCGCAATCTACTAGAGAAAATGTTGCTTTGTGTCTGATATTGCAATCCAAGAAAAAAATTGAGATAGCAAATAGAGAGTCTCTCTGTGTCACAGGCATGCCTGTCTAAGTGTTAATGCAAGAGCTGAGAAGAAAATGCTTTTGCAGGCGGAAAGCGGTCGATATTTGAGCAGATTTCCCACTTTGTCTGAATGCAACCTAAAAACTTTTCAAGCTGTTTCTATTAAAATATGAAAAGTTGCAGCACTCTAAATCTTAAACCCTCAAGAATCTCAGAGCTGGAGGAAACAGAGTCCCTTTTCTGGCATTCAGATGCCCTCTTAAAATGTAGGGAACTGAGTTTAGATCATTACTTTCCCACTGTTTCACATCCTGGGGAATGCCTGCTCTGGGGACCTGGTGGCCTCCCTGGTGATCAGCACCCCCTTGCAGAGCTCCCCTGTGTCAGACACTACCAAAAAGATTATCTCAGCAGCTTGTACCCCGATACCGCACAATGTGCGTGAGCGACGTCACTACCTGTTTATCTGGTTTTCTGGCATCGGTCCACTTTCTATACTTCCCATCAGAATTGAGAAGACTGTCCTGATAAAAGCTTAATTGAAAATGGTAGTGTCCCATGAAAAGACCTGAAAAATCCTATTAAATTAAGGTGCCCAAAATTCCTCTGTATCTTTGTTAAGACTTTGTCAGATTGACATTCAGTCCTGGAGTCCCATCACTGACCTGTTCTCCCCATCCACCCTTGATCAGGGAACGAGACCTCTTTGAGCTTGTGTTGCTGTCCATATCTTTGTACTGGTAAAACAGACTCGGGAGGGCATTTCTAAGGCAGGCTCCTAGGACAACCAGAATGTCAAAACAGGATTCCTTTTTGTGATAGGGACTCAACGCCCCCATGAATGGGACTGTATAATGCGGTTTTCTGCTCAAGCGGCACACTGGGCTGCATGACCCTGATGTCCTTATGGCAAGTGAATAAACATTCTCTATAAGCTACAGAAAACAAATATCATCTAGCGACTTAATCCCACATCTCTCATTCACAGACAGACTGACAAACAGGACTAATTCCTCTTATTAATACTTTGAGTATAGGCAGCAACGCTGACCAAGATGACTCATAGGTTGGATTACGTGCTTTTAGAAGAATAGAAAAATGTATGAAACAGAAAAATGAAGAATGTCAGTAGGGATGAAGTGTTTTGAAGTTTGTTGTTTCTTTTTTCCTTTTGAGGAAATGCAGTACAGTCCTTTCCAGAAGCAGATATTCTCCACGCTCCAGGTAACCCTCCCAAGTAAGGACAACAAAGAGAAGGTAAAAATCATAATGCTTACTCTCTAGAAAGCATATGCACCTATCTGCCATCTCTGTGGCATCAGGATTGTTTGAAACTCCTTCTAAGGAGCTCAGCAAAGTAGGTATTTTGCTTTTAAAAATCATATACTAGATTCCCAGTAAACAAAGCTGTTGAATTGAACTGACTGCAGTGTAAATTTTTCTTACTCCTACATTAGAGCCAATGGGCTGTTTTCCTGGGCTTTTTTTTTTTTTCTTTTTCTTTTTTCCTTGATGCATTTGAACAGCAGCTTTTCTCTCCTCCTTGTGATCATGTTAAATGTTTAATTGCTCTTTGCATTTGCTGATGGCACAACATAAGCCCCTGCAGTAAAAGAGATTTGTGCTAAAACTCAAGTGCTTAAGAAATAAGGAAAGGGGTTATATTTTGGGTCAGTTCAATTATCTCTATTTTTTTGGAATAATATATTAATTTTAATATAAACTGCAGCACAGAAGTACAATTAGCATTCAGACAATGTGAAAAAGTCTTGCCTGAAGTTAACTGATGTGTACAATCCATGCAAAGAATTCAGGGGGGTTAGACAGTGCAGATCACTGCCATAACACAGCTAAGCCAGGTCCTCAGATGGTGTAAATCAGTACCGTCAACGGAACTGCTCTGATTTACACCAGATAATTATGTCCCCCCACTGCTATTTGAGATGGGCTCAAGATGACAGCATTGGGATCATCACTAGCATACAGACATTTTCCTAAGTTCCAAATTACATTAAAGCCATCCAGTTAGACTGAGAGCTAGAAACCCAAGCAAGCCTTTTATTAGCAGGTATCAAGCTATTCAAAACCAATGTCAGCCACTCCAAATAAGCCCAATCTGAGCAATAAGGAGAAAGCCTTGCTTCTCACTTTCCCATCAGTCCAAGGCAGATGCTTTGATATCCCATTTTGAGTTAAACCGCTGCACTCTGCCAGGCAAAAAAAGGGATGTTGAGCACAGGAGAGCCAAACTATTCTCTGGTGGGACCATCTCCTTCCAAATTAATGCTTCAGGTAGCAATTGGTAGATTAAGATAGGTAGATACCCTCCTATCATGTTTGGCTCCTCACGTCTGAATCTACTGTAACCCCTTAGCCGGGCTGACCTAAGTTTTTTGCTGAGTTAAGATCCATGCCCAGTGAAAAAATGAGCAAACTAGCCCCCTTTGTTTCTAGACTCAAAACTCCCAACAAGTTCGAGTTGGGAGGTTTACTCAGTGGTTTTGTGAAAGAGTCTTGACTGACAGAACCTGTCTCAACTCAGAGAATTAATGAGCTTGTATTCTGCAACGGGCTGGGAAAAGAAATGAGCTGGAGAGACCCTCGATACGACCTTTAATGCTGCTTTGTTACCATCCTTTGTTCAGTGCTTGTATAGTGCCCAGCAGACAGGGGCTCTGCTGCCTGGTGGAGAAGGGGCCCAGGTGATCCTGAAATGCAATTAATGCCTAACAGCTTCAACCAATCCATCTAATTTACCGCCTGCATTTCTCCTGGGCTTGCTTCCCCCTTTATTTTTTCCTCTCACCATGAAGGATAGCCACTCATCTTTAAAAAAAAAAAAAGGAGAAAAAAAGGAAAGAATACACAAGAAATAACATGTTTTTTTCTGGATTCACCCTGCTTTTTCCTTTCCTGAACACTGTTTGGGGAGTCTTTTATTTAACAAAACAAGGTCAGCTTATCAGCACAAAAGCTGAAAGTTTCATGGGGTCCAAGACTGCTTCCATCTACGGAATTACTTTTTAACACATTCTGAGTTAAAATTATCCCCTCTGAGCCAAATGCAGATTGACAGCCAAACACCAAACGATCATATTTTGTTAATCCATTTACAGATGTGCAAATGCCTGATCCAACACTGGTTTGCACTGACACCGCGGCAGTGTTGTGGGGTTTTCTCTTTCTAAAAAAAAAAAAAAAAAAACAAACAACAACAACAGAGATTTTGGGAGGGAGACTTTTGTTACTGTTTAAGGGAGAAGAGAGAGATTCTAGGAACCCCTGGGGCTGTGGGATTGCTCACCACTATCTCAAGCCTGTTCTGCTTGTTTATAGTTCAGAATGCAGCTTTTGTGTCAAAAACTGAAGCCTTTAGCATTTTCAAAGGCTGTCTTCCTCTCAGCTGTGGTGCACATGCTGATGGAGCAAAACAAGGGCACCCAGAGTTCAGTAGCTCTTATAATTGGACCTAAACTGATTTCATTCTAAGGTCAATTTGAAGAGGAGGCTTCAGGTGCCATTCAGAAATGACAGGAGAGTGCAATGTGAGCCCTAATGTTGCAGGAAGAATATAGTACTGATCAGTTAGAAATCATTGCTGGAAAGTTGCTGTCGGGATTGTCTTGCTTGCACATAAGCTGTGGATCTAGATCATTTAGACAGACAGATAGATAGACAGACAGATATGGGTAAGGAGGTGAAATTCTGTCCTTGTCACTCAGTGATCCAATTTAACCTCATTTTCTTCTATTTAATTTTGTGTGCCTTACTACAAAGGTGTCTATAACCTCATCATCTAAGCATGGGAAATGTGAAATTGGACTAATCAGTAATAGAGATAAATAATGACACCATTCAACAGATGTGTACTTATTACTGCATACCTAACTCCCCTTACCTATTCTTCTACTTATGCATGCATCTTTCAGTTTTTAGTGGTGCTGGAAAGGGAAACACTCAAGGCTTAATATTTGTCTGAATTTTTTTTTAAGTGGTCGATACAAACACATACACACACTCACAGCTCTGCAGCAAACTCAACCCTCTTGAAAATGGTTCATTGAGCGCCTCTGAAACATCGGTGTGAAGACATTAGATCGTACACGGGATACTCAAAAGCTGTGCCCAGAGTTGAAAATTCACCTACCCCATTTACTTCTGCCTTGTCCTGCACATAGAAAAGCCACCACCGCATCACCCGACCTTTAGAAAATAACTGGTTCCCCCCTGTAGTTTGAAAGCACATGTGCTCATGTGTGGGCTATTGCTTCTGAGGATGAATAACAGGGCTGGAAAAAAAGGGGGAAGGTATATGACCTGGCCCTTTTGCAAACTAACAGGTGACTCGGTTGACATCAGACAGGGTTCGAGTGGTGGAGCTGAGAATGGTGCCCCTCGTCCTGCCTCCTAAGTAGAAGAACAAATTCCCACCTTCCACCTCATCTATCCTTAAGGAAGAAAAGGCTCAAAGGGATCTGCTGCCCACCCACTGTCCCAAGGACTCAGGGGCTGAGTTAATCCCATCACACTAACAGAACATAACAATGTGTTGAGAGTACTTACCACATTCCTTGAAATTGAAGAAAGTTGCCGTGGTTATTAGTAGCTCCTAATGATATTTGCATAGATTAACAGACTTTAATGTAATCATGAATGCTACAATCCCGGGGAAAATAATGAAGAAATCCATTATGAGGTAATAAAGTAACTAAGTCAATACAGTAATAATTTGATCCCATATTAGTAATAATTTCATCTCCTGCTGCAAGGCAATTTTAATGCACATACCATTTCTGGACAGTTTTATAAATATCACCTTTGTTTGAGATAATTAATTAGCAAAATCAAAAAATATATTGCTGGTATTTTATACGATAAATTAGTCATTAGGTTTAAACTGGCAGGCTGTAATAAAACTTATTAAGATAAATGTGCTGGGATTCTTAACACTTCAGAGAAGCTGTTCTCCTCTGTCTTAAGGCTCTTCTGGTGCAAAGCTATTATCACTGCTGGGTGGTTTCTACGTATGTTAAAACCCAATTATGAAAATCATGTTTATAACCCCGACTTGCTTAGCAATAGGAGCCGAATGCATTAGCCCATACCTGCCCAGTGGATGAGGCTAAGGTGAGGGTGAGTTGCTGAGGGCCCTATTATCTCGCTTCCCATCGTCAGTCAGAGTCCAGAGCCTCCTGCAAGACTGAACCAGACTAACTTCACTTCAGAGGAACTCAGGTCCAGGTCACCCTGCTGATATAAGGAGTGTTTTGCATTCAGGGGCAGAGGAGAACATTAATCATTAGGGGGGTGGTTACCAGTTCTAGTTTTCTGCTTCTGCTCTTATTTTGTGATTACTGAATCATTTTTTGCTTTCCAGAAGTGCCTGGAAATCACAATGGACCTCAGCAACATCTGTGACAAAGTGGCCACTGGAGCCAAAAGCTCTTGGTCTTTACAGTGACCGCAGTTTCCAGCCCTCTGAAATATTCCCTCCATGTGGCTGGGGTTCTGAGAAAGGCTTTGCTGTGTGTTTGGGGAGCTATCCCAGCCAGATGGCACAGGCTGGCTGAGACTATCAGAACTGGATGGGGACCAGCTTCTTGCAAGGAGTGCAACTATTGCCATCTAATGAGCTGGTCTTGGCTCCCTGGAAGACTGTGCTGTGTGGCCAAAGCAAGGATTGCCATTCTGGGCTTCATGACACCACTATCCAGGAACAAGGGTATTAAATCATTAGATTGCCTTTTCAAAGGGCATCATTTGGGTCTTACTTAGACGTCCCCTGAGCCAGTTTGCTGTCATCTTCCCAAGGCATTACAAATTCCTGCTCTGGCCAAACTGGGCGCTTTCCCCACAGTTCCCCATCTAGCTGAGGTTTCCAAATCCATGTCACTCTGCATTTGGAATGGTAGTAAATGACACAAATTGACGATCCATCAAACTCTGGTCTTCTGTATGGGCCAATTCTCAATGCAAAACTAGGAATGTCCCCAAAACCTCCTTCTCATTTATAAAAAACTCAACAGAGAGTTCAACATTTAGCTTGGAGCAGTCCATGAGTGCTGCTGGAATCTACTATCAAGCCAATACTGTAGCCAAGTAAACAGACAAAAGACAGAGAAAGTAGCAAAACCCATTGCTCCGCGCATTCAGAAAACCACCTCTGGTGTAATATCACCAGGGCCGCACAATACATTATAGAGCTAAGAAACTCTACTGTAGAAATGCTCCCTTTCCTAAAACACCACGGGCATCACTCTTGAAATAAAATGATAGAATCAATAATTTGTCATACTTGTTTAGCTTCTTTGGGGAGAACAAATGTTTTTCCCCACCAAGTAGCAATGCCTTCACTTTAGGGATACTTTCTCATTGATGTACGAAGTGCTTCATGTACAAGTTTGGTTTAGGAACCCCATAAGCTCTGGAGTGCTGGAGGCTGGAAGAGCAACTGGGGCAAAAGTCCTTGTACAGGCACTTTGTTCTGACAGTTTTTCCTGAGCATGCTCTACCGGCCAATGTCAGGGAAGGCTATTGGACTACATGAACCTTCAATATGACTCAGAAAGGCAGTTATTACATAATCATATCACATCCTGGTGCCAACTGGCATGGGCCATTGCATTTAGTCAGTAGGCTGTATGCCTTGCTTTTCAATGAAACCTTATTAGGCTTGAATTTCCAGTCCTGATATTGGGTATGTTAATTGGAAAGCTGTTTAAAAGTGTTACGACATGAAGAGGACTGCGAGTCTAGGCAAGGCCTCAGAGATTATTCCATTTGCTGTTATTTGTGGACACGTCAACCCCACTGTGCATTCTGTTCTATCATCTCTGATTTGGTGCTTTTGAATACACAACATTTGCTCTGGCTGCTCAAAGGGGAAGGCATGGTTTTTCAGGACCAGCTTTTTGGATGTAGGTTTCCTCAAAGTGGTCTGAGACTCCTAATTATACATTGGAGCTATTCCTTTGGCTGATCTCTGTTGTGCCTGCTGTGTGATGGATGCACGTGACACAAGTTCTTCTCAAAGTTTGTGACCCACAAGTGATCTGGCAACTCCAAAATGATGTTTCAGTGATGCCTATTTGGTGGATTGTCTGTTGGCTATTATGTCTCTCCCCTGCATGAATTCACATATGGAAACACAGAATAAAAGGGGACCATTTTTGAATTATTGCATGAAACCACTGAACTTTTAGGGAGAATTGTGTCTTATTGGTAGCCCCATCCCATCCTTTTCACTAAGGCTTCCTGGCTACACAGGATGAGGTGACAAAGCATTTAAGGACCACCAGGGTAGTTCTGGGGGGACTACCCCATTTGGCGAAGTTGGAAAAGCTCCCACATAGTTGGCTATTTTGGGCTTAGCTGGTTCATGAGAGTTTTTGGGAGCCTTGTTGCTCAGACCTGTTTTGCACCAGGGATCCCCAACTCTGTGATCACACTCAGCACCATTAAATCACAAAACCTCAGGGGTGAGGGTGGGGAGGAAAAGGCCTAGCCGTAATCCCTTCAGCATCTCCTGCAGAAAAGTGGCTTTAGCGACAAGCGTCTCACGACTGCCATTCCCACAATCGTTCCCCTTGTCGATACGATGACCTTTCAGAGGCGGAAGCTCCTTTTTATTACTCTGTGCACTGGGGTAAACCAGGCCACGCTGTGTTATCTACCCAATTTATCAACACTATTTACAGCAGGTCCATTCCACTGTCTGGCTTAACTCAGTGTCCAGAGACCCGGCATTGAGAGAGGAGGCGGCTGCTGAAGAGAAAGAAATGTCAATTCCAGCCTAGTCCCCTACAGTGAAATAAAAGAAACAAAGTAAATAAGGAAGGAGAACTAAATACAGTATCTCCAGGGTGATTACATCTATCTAGCCCAATACAGGCAAGCATGAAACCAATAGAAGCACCGTCTTATCCTCCTAGTTATCACCACACACAGAATGTCATCTCTTGGTGGCCTAAAAAGAAAGAAGCATGCCACATCCATCTTTAATGAATATGACATATCTGTCACCCGCTTGTATTTCAGCAACCCCAAACTGCTGAAAAATGAGATAGGAGAGTCTGTTCTCCCTGTTTGCCCTGAATCATGAGAATGGATTAAAATTATTTTTGTTCTGCTTTGTTTTTTAAGGATTACTTTGGGTAATTTTGTTTTCTTTCTGCTCTTCTGTGCTTTAAGGGTTCAGGTTTGCCAGCCGTTCTCCACTACTCTGTGATCAAGACGTAATCTTCTATTCTTTTTAAATGAAAGAAAATCAGGCTGTTAAATGCACAAGTGCTTGTAAAGGCTGTGGGTAATTGGAAAACACCAAGTATCATGAGACTCACTGTGAAATCACAAGGATGGCAGTCTGCTCCTTCCATCACGCTCAATTCATTTGAACCTTGGGCCTGCCTTTCTAGCAGGTTTGAATTCACTGAAGTGGCAAAACAAGCCATACCTCTTCCCCTGTGGTACCGCTGCCTGGTCTGTAGGATGCTTCGAGCCATGTGATGAAGGGGATGCTGCTCTGATACTTCACAACATGTCTCAGCAGGTCTCTCTTAACACCTTGTCCTCCTGCCATATGATCTGTACTCCCCTCTCCCTTCAACAAGCATCATGTCGTGGCCATCCACATATTCTTCAAATGAGTTAATATGTTAATCATATATTTCTCTATCTTACTCCCTTGCACCCTGGATTGATATCAGTCCTTGACAGTTACACTAACTCAAGACTAAACAGGTAGCCATCAGTATCTTGGATTTTGTCTTGTATTGTTTAGACCAGTATCAAACCATCACATGGATGGTCAATGGGGACTGTGACGAACAAAAGAATTTGTTTCCTTACAGCAGAAATGTGGCCCCCACAAACCCCACATCTGTGATGTATCACAGCGTCTGGGCACAGTCAGAAATGTAACTCAACCATGTCCTCACAGATTTACAAATCAATCAGAGCAAAACCAGGAGACCTGGTAGAGGCTGCTTTCTTAAATCATATTTGAAATGTGAAATTAAGAGAATAGCAAGAATAAAACATGAAAGACAAGATCTGTGTATAAAGAATAATTCATACAGGTTCCACTGAAGCGAAGGGCTCTGTTCAGCTTTCCTGTTACAATTACAATTCATTGCTGCCTCTCTCTGATGGCTGCCTAGGAACCAGCCTTTGACAGCTGTCCCTCTAAAGCAGGCTCTCTAGTTCATTGCTCTCTTGGAGCTGGGAGCCATCCCTGTCTGCTCCAGGCACCTAAACCAGATGTCTGGCTGAGGCCCTAAAGAAACAGTCTGCTTGCCCATGCCTTCAAGTCAGAGCTTCATTCTAGGCACCGTGGACTTTGGCTATGAAGCTGATACAGCAGATGACAGGAAAGAAGACAGTAGAGATCAAGACCACATTCCTGTTCATCTTTGCAAGTACTTCACCAGGGGAGAAGGGACACAGGTCAGGATGATGCCTCGTAAGGGGAGAGTCCCTTGACACTGCCTAGGCTTGCTCACAGCGTGGCTGTTGACCACCTCAGGTTCCCCATAGCAGGAGGAACAAGCCCTGGGTGCATCCAAGGGCAAAACAGAAAGCATTTAACAGGATTAGTTTGTACCAATTCCAGAACAACCACAACTCCTGTAACTCCTTTTGTAACTCCCTCCTTATTTACCCTGGTGAGCAGAACGCAGCCCGTCACTGGTGATGAGCTATTCCAGTGTCACTATCATTTAGCTTTTGGTAGCTGCCTGCTAAGAGTCTCATGGTCATTTGGACACTGCCAATGTTGTAAGATACCTTTAGCACTCCTATCTGATTGGCAGTGAAGTGTAACACCACTAGCACTGAACTTTCTGCAGTGTCTGTTAAAGATAAGGGGGGAAAAAAAACTTGAATAATTTATGCAGTTAGTTTAATTTAAATAATTTATATGCTAAGCATTGCAAACAGAGCTGGAGTTGATAATGAGTCCGAGAAGCACATTTTGAACTCAGTTGCAGATTCTACTGCATTGTAATTCTTGCAGGATAAAGGATTTCCCAGCACTATAAAGGCCAGAGAGTGTAAACAAGGTAGTTGCTTGAAGAAGAGTCTGTACAGACTCCTTCCTTACCAATTACCACCAGATCATCTTACGTTCTCTACAGCTTGTTCAGCTTGAACTTCCTGAAATTATCAAGAGCTGCATGTGTTTCCCCAAGCCGCAGAGAGAAGCCTGACTCCATTGTTTGACAAATAACAGTTTGTAACTGGTGTAATCTGTAATCAGGAATCAATTAAAGAGATATCAACAGGAAAGGAAAGATAAGGGAAAACCAGGAGAAAATCAATGAACATAAGGGAATTGATCATTCAAAGGGTCTTTCTTTAGCCACTGGATCCTTTCAGAGGACTCTTTGCAGCATGTCCCATAGGCTTTGTCTTTTCTTCTTCAGCTGGGGTTTTTTTTGGCCATTTTACATGAGGAAGCCCTTCTTTTTAGCAGCGGGGAAAAAGAAAAAAGAAAAAACAAAAAATCCAAGCCCCCACCCTCCAGGTTCATTGAGTGGCCACTGCCTTTTACACTTATAATGCAAGTGAAATACATCAGAGGAGTTGCTTCAAGCTAAAGAAAATTGATGCTAAACTTTGTGAATTCTTGCATGAATTCACAGCGAATATCTCCAGGATCACTTTAGAAGATGTACATATCCTCCTCAGGGATGCAAGCACCGAAGAGATCACTAGCACATACCTCATGAAAAATAATCTCCCACAAATCCTTACACAGTTTCAGAACCACCTTTGTCATAGTAGACCAGTTATGTGCTCTGGCTTTTTTTATCAAGATTTTTTTTCTGTTTGAATTTCTAACTTCCTTAAAAACATACTTACTGGTTTCAAAGAAGCCACTAAAACAGCAGTAATGTATCCATATTACCAACTCCAGCAATTCCTTTGGGTGTCAGGATATTTTGTGTTGATCCATGACTCCTCCCAGAGTTCTGCTGTTATGTGTACAAATCACAGCTTTCAGTTAAAAAATAAATACCTTTCCAGACATGAATTGCTGTGAACAAAAAAAGGTTGAAAATGTGAACCAAGTCCTGAGCTCTGAAGACTTGAAAACCACAAGAGAAGTGAAAAGAAGCCACAAATTTAACCACTGAAAAAGAAGAAAAAGTAATGATTTTTAAGCTGATCAGTGTTATGATTTTTAGGGGGTCTTATTCATCACTTTTGAACATCTGCAGGTTGGCACAGTTGTGAAACCGTGAAAGGCTTTGGAGCTTTTTCCTGTAAAATGCCAAGATCTGTGTCATTTCCTGTTGTCAGTTGTACAATAGTCAGAGAATTCACATGCCCAGTGAATAAAATACTGATGGTGGAGCACTGAACTTGTTTCAGGGGCTTTCCAGGATCCCAAGGGGGTCAAAGACAAAAGCTTAATGTGAGGAAGTCCAGAGGTTACCCTCCTCCCTAGACTGCCAAGGAAGACAAAGGAAGCCCAGGCTCTCTTTGTGCCCCACACAGGGACTTCGGAAAGGTCATTCAAGTACAGAAGACATGGTTGTGAGAATAGCTACCTAAGGTGAAGGACCTAATTGCATTCCTAAAAGTAGCAAAGGTTTGGGGAATCTGGGGTCATCATCTCTGGGACCAGGTTTTGCTAACGGCCAAGATAGGCATCTTCTCATATCTCAGTCAATACCTGGCTTAAGCAAAGCAAAATTAAGCAGAGATGAGCTCCTGCAGTCCACACCTAATCTTTCTCCCTGAACCCCCTACCCTTTGCTTGAAAAAGCATGCACTTCAGTATCTGAGGCCATCATTCCACTGCTGTCTGCCACTGAGTTTTAGGATCCCACATTTAACAGGAGTAGGAAGGCAGAAATTTTGTTTTGGTACAGCCAGCATTTTTCTTTTCTAAATAAAGTGTGGGATATGTGACAAGGAAACCTACTCTTTACTAACCACAAACAAAAGCAGCACACTGTAGCTGGCTCCCATCTCCTTAGTTCTAGTAGTTCATCTTATACATCAAATATTGCTCCAGCCCCTCCTGGTGCTGAACTAGATGAATTCCAGAGATCACTTCCAACCCCAACTATTCAGTGATAAACTGAACCTAGTTGAACTATCTTCAGAAACTAAGAGGGGAGAGGGGGCACAATCAGGGACTGGCCATGTTAGGTATGTTTCATTGCATTTCAGCGTGTAAAGGTGGCTAGAAATAAAACTTATCCAACTGAGTAAATTTCTTCTCCAATTTGTCAGCAAGCATTTTCAAGACAGAGAGTCTGGATTTACACTACTGATCAGAATTTAGCTTAGCCAAGGATGAGATGAAGCCTGGCAAAGAACAGTAGACTTATCTACTTTATCATTAAGTATTTTGGGTTTTGGTTGACGTCTCTATAGCTGAAGTATTGTCAGTATTAAAAGAGACAACAGAATTTGCTGTACAGAGCTGTACAGTGTTGGTCCTTGTCTGCTGCCCAGATGGTGCTTGCTGCCTTAGAAGATGGTGGTCTCCCCATTTCACCCCCATGATTCACTGGGTCAATTATGGAAAGCTAGATAGAGAGAGCAGGAGAATTATTTCCTGACCCCATGCACCGTCAGTTGAGTGGTTCCTTTATCTTTAGCTGGTGATGCCTTGATGCCAACAGGAAGTTGTTGTTATTGCTGGTAAATAAAGGCATTTAAAATCCATTACAGCAAGATATGTAATGGGTTTTCTTTCTGTCAAGATTTCTTTGTCTTGTTCAAAACACAAGCAGGGATGAGCCTTTCTCCCAGTGGTGGGTGGTAACGGTCAGAGCTCCTTTGACCTCCTTGCATCTGACAGCCCTTTCCCTCTGCTCTTTAGGGAGGGAAAGGTTAAATGTCACCTCTGCCTTTCTTGCTTCCCTCTTTGTTGCTCTCTGAGAAGGAAAGGCCTGAAATTCATATCGGTGACATCAAGTACAGGGTCTGCTGTGCTACTGCACTTTTAAATTAACAAAGCATCCAAGCTTCTCCTCCTGTCTCTCCTCCTTTCTCTCTGCCTCTTGGCTTGTTTCTTTCTCATTCAAAGCTAAGCTGACCAAGCATTCCCTCTGCCTGATTTCCATCTAGGACTGAGTGTCCCTGCTCTGCCCTCCCAAAAGCAGGCTCTGCTTTCCCCATTCCTCATTGACAATGGGGCTTCAGCAAAACAGTGGGAAGAGAAGATGGAGAGGAAGCTGCTGATATGCATCTGTCTCTCTCTTGAAAATCCACACCGGCACCACACAAGACACCTCTCTTCTTTTGCAAATCCGTGTTTTCACATATCCTAAAAATGTTTTCCAACCCACCCAGCCCTTTCCCTTCTTGCCTTTCCCGTTTCCTTAAAATCCTTTCAGTCTTTTTTTTTTCCCTCACTTGCTCTGAGGGACTAGATGACTGAGGTTGAGTTCACCAAGTTATACATTTATCCTTTTTCTTCCTTCTTACCATATTTACCACCACCGTTAGCACCACCATCACCACTAATCTGGCTGCTTGGTGTTAAAATCTTGGCTGAGCCAGCATGGAGAAGGTAGAAGAGGACAATGCACATCTCAGTGTCACTATGGCAGGTGTGGGGCTACCTTTTTTTTACCACTTCTGCCTAGTCTTGGAAATAGCAAATGAAAAAGAAATGAGAAGGAATTAAAAGGAGACATAAAGAAAGGTTCCCCTATAAAGAAGACAGGCATTTAGCTAAGGCAGCTGGTGTAATCCACTTCCAATTGCTGCTCTTTTGCTAGATTCAAGAACCTCACAGACATGAAATATAGCTCCTTCCCCTCTCCTGAACTAATGTACTCAGGACCTCTAATTGTGTATGATGTACAACTACAACTGTGAAGCTCCTCACTTTGTAAAGAATACTCATCACTTCCCTTTCCTGGACTACTCCTACCCACCTTACTGGTGACATGTAACTCAAAACACTTTGGAAAAAAAAAATCCGTGAAACAACAGTGGTTTTTTTTTTTTTTAAGACAAAGACTTAGATGGGGAGTCTAAACAAAGCAACCTGAATTGCTCAAGTCACTGAGTTTGCTCAAGCCTGATGACTGCATTCATTAGTATTATTGCATTTAATTAGTAATAACACATCATCATAAATTATGCAACAGAAAATAAGTTGTGTTCCCTGCCATTAATGTCTCAAAATCTAGTACACAAAATGTTTTGTGGAAGAGCACTGGTCAAACTGATTGACAACACAAGCACCACATCAAATATAGCAAACAGGGTTTTTTTGTGGTTTTTTTCTCTTCTTCAAAATTATGCACAGAACACTTAATTCTGCCTTTCAAGAATGTGTTTCAGGTCAAATGTCCCCTTTTCTCTGCTTAAACCCACAGATCATTTTCTCCTTTAAATGGGGATAATTTTCTATTGTTTGAAAAAAGATAATTGAAGGACTTCTGATGAAAGTGGAATCTTCCCACAATTCAAATAATAGTGCTGAGAGCCATTTCTTGTGAGAGCAATAGTTTAGCTGTCTCACATCCCCATCCTTCACAGGGCTGGGTTCCCCTGTCAGGCTACAAATCCCATGGTGCCCCCCATCCACAGCATTTGCCTGAGGCACTGCGACAGCTCAGGTCTGGCCGCCTGAAAATTGAATTTCAATTTGAGAAAAGTCTAAATGTTCTTCTTCAATCAAAGATGTCAGACTAAAAAGTTTCAGTGCTTCTGGAACTCCTTGTGCCAAGACCGGTTTTGATATTCTGCCTTTTCATTCCAATTCAGGACAAAACCAAATGTTGACAAAACTGTAATTGCTTAAGTCAGCTTTCCTATTTAGGTTCATTTTGTTAGAGCAAGGCAGAAGACTGTGAGGACATTTCTACTTCTGCTTAGTTCATTTAGGAAGTTTTAAAATAAGGTGGAATCAGTTGCCCTCTTAAAGTTAAATGGTACAGTAACCAGGTATATGGCACCAGCTAAAGGATTACAAAAGCATCAGGCACATGAAACTAAATGCTGATCTTATATACTGCAAGTTCAAATGTCTTTGATATTTTTTATGTTTTAACTGTGTTTTAGAAAGTTTCAGATGGAACCTAAGGTTCAGACAGAATCTGGGATTAATGCCCAGTTGTAGAAAATCTATTTTCTATTATTCCACATAAAACCAATGTTAAAACTTGAAGTTTGTAACAATGCTAGCTAGCTCACTGATGTAAATGTGATTGTGTGCTCACATCTGATATCATAGAATCATAGAATCATTAAGGTTGGAAAAGACCTCTAAGATCATCAAGTCCAACCATCAACTAACACCACCATGACTCCTAAACTAGGCCCTGGAGTACCACGTCTACACCTTTTTTGAACGCCTCCAGGGTTGACGACTCCACCACCTCTCTGGGGAGCCTGTTCCAATGCCTAACCACTCTTTCGGTAAAGAAATTCTTCCTGATGTCCAGTCTAAACCTCCCCTGATGCAACCTGAGGCCATTTCCTCTCATCCTATCGCTAGTTTCTTGGGAGAAGAGTCCAAGACCCGCTTCACTACAACCTCCCTTCAGGTAGTTGTAGAGAGCGATAAGGTCTCCCCTCAGCCTCCTCTTCTCCAAGCTAAACAGCCCCAGTTCCCTCAGCCACTCCTCATAAGACTTGTTTTCTAGACCCCTCACCAGCCTCGTTGCCCTTCT
>WAAD01016756.1:162320-262438 GCA_013389945.1 Fregata magnificens
CAAGCTCCTGCGCCAGCTCCCTCAGCACTCTCGGGTGGATCCCATCCGGCCCCATAGACTTGTGAGCGTCCAGGTGGCGCAGCAGGTCGCTGACCGCTTCCTCCTGGACTGTGGGGGGTTTATTCTGCTCTCGGTCCCTGTCTTCCACCTCAGGGGGCTGAATACCCTGGGGATACCTGGTCTTACTCTTAAAGACTGAGGCAAAGAAGGCATTAAGTGCCTCAGCCTTTTCATCATCCTTGGTGACGATGTTACCCCCCGCATCCACCAGAGGAGGGAGATATAGATAAATTAACACTGCAGTGCTTAGTGCATAGCTCTTGTATTAGAGATTTTGGTGCCATCCATGATAATTTGCCCTCTGTCAGCTGACTTGATATAGCTCTGCTACCCCGCATGCAAAAAAACCCATGAGAAGCCCAAAAGGTGGATGGTAACTCATAAGCATTGGTAGCTCGATAACTTTAGAGCGTGTGGCCACACTTCAATCCAGTATGATTACACAGGTACAAGCCTGTTGCAGATGAAAACTGAGGTTCATTCCTGATTTTAGAGCCATGGACAAAAGTAACTACAATATCATATACCTGAGAGATGGCACCAGTAATGTGTAGTCTCCTCCAAGTTAAATATAGATTTTCTTAACTGCTAACCCTGCCCAATCCAATTGTGATCTGAACACTAAAGTACCCAGCTCAGCTTTTGACATAACTGTAAAGAAATAAAGATGCCATACTTCATAACCTGCAAATGGCTGCAGAGGGACAGGCCACGGATCCATGCTAGAACATCCCATCTCTGACAAAGGCCAGCAGTGGATGTGTGGGAAAGCTCTGTAAGAGCAGGTACTAATATTGCCTGAGGATGTCTTCCTTACCTTGAAACTTAATTGATAAATTTGTTGACAAGGTGCATGATGAAGAATACCATCGTCATGCACTTTCTTACAGGGAGACAGTCGACGTGAAACTATTACCCTTCTAGCAGTGATGGACTTTGCAACACTCGTTCAGAGACAGACAGTCAGTCGTTGGGCTTTCACATTGCAGCAAGGGAAGAAAAGGCATTTCAAAACATGTTTGCGAGACAACAGCAAGGGATACTCAAGGGCAGACATAGCACCTGAAACTATTTGTAATTCACATTTTGTTCCTGAGGAGGTAGCGTGTGTTGGCAGTGTCCCTTTAACTGCATTGACACCACAGTCGGCAGCAGCAATAGATTCTCCCTGCCAGTAACCAAGTCGGTGGCAATTCAAAGACACACCGGACTACGGCGAATGCAAGCATGCTGCTTTCAGTGCCTTTACTGGAGTAGCTCACTTTTTAATAATATTCCTCCTCAAATGCCTGTCCTGAATGCAATTGAGACCCAACAGCAGCAGGTGCACAGCTCTGGGAAGACATGGGCTTGAATGACAGAGACATCCTTTTTTTTAACTGCTTAAGAATAACCCCATGTATAATTTTAATAGTTCTGCCATGCAGTTTCATCACTTAGTTGATCCTGGCATATGACAGCTGCTAACTAAACAAGTAACATGGGCAATAACACAAATAATATATTTTAAAACCAATCTAGGAATTGAACAGTTGAAGAAAGGCCTTGTTGTATGGATGATTACACTGAGGCAGAGTGAATCAGGTAGGAGCTGCCTGAACTGTCCAAAAGCTGAGCTGACCTGTGGTCTCAATCAAAACTCTTCAGCGATCCTTTTAAATACCTGAAGTTGATGAGGTTAACGAGCACTTAGAGTTATACTTCTGACTCACGTGGAGAAACTAACTCATGTTCCCAAATTGCAACAAAAACCAGGGCAGTCAAATAAATCTTCCCGTTTACTCCAGTGCTTTTGGAAGATGCTCAGCAAGAACAGAAGTGACCTTTGCAGGACTGCACAAAATGACTGCCTAACAGTTCTCCTTTCACACCTCACTGAAGGTAATTCTCGATTTTGTGTGGCATGTATCCTCTGTTCTCTACAGACCACCACTGAAGTCACGTGAACCCACGCACAAAGAAGACATCGAGAGAGTGCCACCTCCAGTCTTCTGTTCAGCGCGGGGAGTGAAAAAGCAAGGCACTCTTCTGCCTGCAACCCAAGGATAGCTATGCACTGAACCCTAGTAAAGAGATCTCTTCTGATCCAGGATGAGCATTAAGGTGGAGAGTTTGGTTATGTGTTAGCACCATGGAGATTTTAGGGCAATTTACCTATCTGGGGAGATTTTGGGCTATTCCTTCTTAGAAATGCCAAAGACTGCTTAGCTTCACTGCCTCTCAAAATATCTGTTAAAGAAAAGAATGGAGACTGTAATGGAGAAGTGAGAAATGGCCATGAGCCATGTACTGGCCATGTACCGGCCATGAGCACCAGTCTAAAGGAAGTCATGCTGTATTTGCGAGACCTTTACCCTCTTTCCTGCAAAAACCAGAACCCAAATGCACCACAGACTAACTAAGCTAACGCTACCTACAGGCAACAGTGACAGTCAACCTGAACCCGCTTTCCTGGGGCCCCAGCCATGGGCACTCTGGGTGCTGAGCAGCTGGGCTATGCTTGCAGGAACAGTTGCCCACCCTTCTGAGACCAAAACAGCTGCCTTTGTGACGGCAGTCATGATGTGTGAGGCCACCTTCACCAGGGCACACCTATCAGGATGGCCAGACAGCCACGTGGCATGGTCCTCAGTGGAAAAGGGGACCTTCACAGTCCGGTCTGGGTAACTTTGGTGACAGAGGAAGATGTTAACCCCAAATTAAATTGTTGCAGTCACAACAAGGGCCAAACTTCCTTCCACTCCCTGTTGAAGTGCAGGATGACTTGTGAGCAGTGTATTGCTTTCAGTAGGAAAATTAGTCTTCTGACTGCGTATAAGAAAAAAATCTGAAACAAACAAAAAACCAAACAAACAAAAAACCCGTGGGAAGCAGTGGGGAAAAAAAGGGGTGAAGGGGTCCAAGTGTGATGGTAAAATGTATGTCTCTCTCCCTAGACACATAAACACCCAACCCTGTCTTCTGAACCAAAATCCTGATGTTGGAAGGCGTGCAGGCTCAGAGGAAAATAACTGTAATTTGTGTGAAGAAGGCATTTGCAGCAATTCATTATAATTCCTTGCTTGCTGTCACCCGTCTCTAAAGTCACTGGCAATGCAGTAGTTGTGTGAAGTTATTAAGGCCAAACTCTCTTTAGATTCATGGCAAGTGCCGAATGACAAGGCGAGAGCCCAGGCAGTGATAAAGTGACATGCCATACCCCCTTCCTCTCTCCCACCCCATCACCACCATGCCGAGGATGAAAACACCGTGGATTTTGCAAATGAGAGCCACCTCTCCTCCCCCTGCCCTGTGCTGGGCCCTGCCTGCCACACACATATCTCCTTGAAGGATGCAGCCAGAGGAGGGGGCAGGAGGGAGTGGAGGAAAGCAAAGGAAAATGTGCTTTTCCTCACTTTCCTTCCACAAAGATCACACAAATTTCTCTCAGAGGTTCCCAGACAGATGGCATGTATGTGAGAGACAGAGATAGGCAGGCTGGGCAGAGGAGAGATCCAGGTGGGAACTTTTCAGCTATCTGAGATAAAAACACCTCTTAAAAAAAATTATATATCTCTATATATAAATCGATTGCTAACTTATCTATATCTAGGTATATCCCTCTATCTGTGTTTTGCTGTTCATTTCAGTAACCCCCAAGACTAGACAGAGGGGAGACGAATCTCTCACAGCTGTACAGACTTCCAGCAAATAAAATGTGTAAGTAAAAGGTGATCACTCTAGAGATCAGGGCTCCTTTCAAACTGCATTTCTCATTCCCCTCCTGCTTTTTCTTGCACCCTTGGCCTCTACGTTTTTTTTCTTCCTCTCCCTGTCCCTTCTTTTCCTAAGCTGGACAGAAAAATCAGCTTAAAGGATAATACTGCTCAGCTTTCTGTAGGATAACATAACCAGCCCACAGAGAAGAGAAAACCTCAAACCCAACCAGAACGATGAAAACAAGCAGGTTATTAAAGGTCCTCCTAAAGCAACAGCTAAACTCGTGTTTGCAGGTACTCACAGGCTGTTGCTCAGCAGTGAGGATCTCTGGTTCAAATCCAAGTGCTTGCCAACAGCAGGGTTGTAGTGGGGAAAAAAATCCTCTCCACTCTTCTAGACCCTTACTCTGGAAAAGCCATATGCTATTTTAGCAGTGTAGGGATGCTCATAGGCTCTAAGTATAATCTGTCAGAAGCCAAAAAGGAATCACCTTGTCCAAAAGATTTCTACAAGTTAAATTAACCTGGAGTCAGTTTCTGCCTGTGTTAGGTCTAAAACTGCAGTAAAACCTGTATTGCCAAAACTTCAAACAGGTGAGCAAGGCCATTAAGAGGCATCTGATGGAACTAGATATTTAACCACAGTCTGCTGTGCGCTCACACACTGGGTCATGGCCATCCCTTAAGTTATCCTTCACACTACAGTACTGATGACCCATCTCACCTCCCTTTAGGCTGGGGAGAACATGTAGACCTTTTGAAGTATGTCTGAAAATTCAACACATTCAAAATCAGTGCCTGCAGCCGGGGAGAGGTCTATCAGCAGCCACCCCTCACTGTTCTCCCAGAAGGAAACACCAGGGCTGTTGACTTTTCTGATCTTAGCATGGGGAGAGAGGTTTTGCCCCTCAAACACCTGAGGCTTTCAGATGAAGTCATCCTCTTGACTAAACCAGATAAGCCCGTGGGGCATGGATGCTCCATGACAAGAAAGGAGAGGGGCCCTGACTCCCCAAGGGAGCAGGGTACCCTTACTCCACTGAAGGCAACAGGAGTTGGGTCTTGAAATGTATTGGGGAATCAAGGAGTGAGTTAATTCTGAGCAAATATTTAAGGCTAGGGCACAACATAAATGCACCCACTTGTTTAAATTAAATTTGACCATAACCCTTTTATTTCCTTACATCTGATTCTTCCCTGGCAGATGACAAGAAATTGCTGGTCGTTTGTGTTTTTTTCTTGCAGTGAAAAGCCATAATCAATCATGTTTTCTTCTGACCCTGCAGTTACAGGGAAACAGAATGACTCTGGGCTATATTTTCAGACTCCACAGGTTGCTCTGACTCTGTACTTGGTGCCCCCTCCTCCCTCTCTGCCTCCATGTTACAAAAGATCACAACTCCCTTTTATAAAATAGTTCTGGCATTTCTATTATCACACATGCCTGAGAACAGGGATGCGATTGCACTGAATAGTGTGAAAAAAAGAAAGGAAAGGGGGGAAAAAGGAAGAAAAATCAAAGCACAGCCGAGTTGATTATTTAAAGAGCTGGGTGAAATTTGCCATCCTTTTAAGGCATCCTGGGCTCTGGAATATCACTGTGTCACTTAATGTTTGCAGTTAAGTATTTACAGATCTGTTTCCATGGCAACCGATTCTTCAAAGTTACTTTTACAATTCTGTTTTCTAAAATGTGTTTCTTTGGTTGATTGCACAGGGATATTTGGAAAGCAGCCAGGTCTAAATCATGATTTTTTTCCCATTAAGGAGAGGTCCTTTCTAATCATGTTTAGTTAGTTCTTTGATGGCTTTATCTTGATTTGAAAATGTATTTTGTTTTTTCTTAGCGGGTGGGAGAGGGAAGAGGGGAGAACACGAACAAGCATCACGGGGCTTTAGTAAAAAAAAAAAGGTGCTGGAAATTAGGAATGTGAAATAACCTTGTCTCAGTTGATTTTATTTATCCTTTCATTGTTTAGAAGAGTAGGTCTTTAACCACAACAAAATAAATAAATAAATGCCCCACTGACAGTTTGAATGCATTTTGAGGCCACGGGAGAAGATGACTCACTTATTAGTTAGTCAGGGAGATGGCAGTATGGGCAGGGATGATGAACACTGGAAACAGCACAGAAACTGAGACAAACGGATCCAGAGTGTGCAAGGGTTGGTTGCCCTCAGCTGTACCGAGATACCTGCATGGGGCTGGCGAAGGTTGGCCCCACCGGTAAGGAGACACCTCGTGAAGCAGTGTCAGGGAAACAGTCATGAGCTCTGCCACAGCTTCCTTTGCAACTGTGGACAAAGTAATTTGAAATGTGTCTTTGTGAAGATGTGAAGAACGTGTGCAAGTGTCCTGGGCCCACTGACCTATGCTCTTCCTATCACTGCAGCACCATCTTCCTATCCCTCCAGCTAGCCCCCAGTCCATCCCAAGCACACAAAAGGGAGCACAAGAGCTTAATCTAGAAAGCAACATGTCAGGACCCACACAAGTGCGTGGGATAGATGGGGGAGGGATATACATGTTCCCCGTCATAAGGTATTTTCTCTACCTGAAATCAGTGAAAAATTTAATTTTCTCAGGATGTCTGAGAAAGCAGTATGCTTAGCAGTGATTTAGGAATGGTGTAAACTTTGGGCATGTGTTGGAGGGAAAAGCAGCTCAGATGTGCTTGTAAACCTCACCACAAGCAAGGAGTCTTGCAATGCTCAGCAAGCCACCTCCCAGGCAAAGATGTCCCTGCTGATGAATAACTTCAAACAGGGGAAAGGAAAAATATTGAGTTACTTGGCTGGACCCACTGGCTCGGGCAGCTGAAGGTAAGCCTTTAATAATCCCTGCTAACCCACTCCTGATTTCCACCATGCTACAGCAGGCAGGGGTGTATATCTCAAGGGAAAGGATAGGACCAGAAGACAGAGTCTTACAGAGTAATCAGAGTATCACAGAGCATTAACTAGAAAAGATTGGTGGGGTACCTGACATTGATAAAGTAGATTAAATATGGATGGATAACTACAATAAGATGAGGAGGGATGGGGTGAGGTATAGCCTGATCCGTGTTTTCCTGTGCTTTGTGTGAGACCACATCAGATGGTCAAACCAAGGAATGAGGAGTCAGGACTCCCGGGCTCTCTTTCTAGCTCTGTCGCTAATTAAATATGTGACCATTCAGGCACTCTGTGCCTTTGCTAACCTAAACTTCCAGGATTGTTGTCAGGTTCAGTTAATTACTGCCTGCAAAGAGCTTAGAAACCTACACAGGAAAGATGCTAGACAGGTACTCTGGTTTTAATGTTAAAGTTCAAAATATTATAATTAGAGAGCTGAAAAAGGGTGTGGATCTGAAACCGATGCAACAGAATTACAGGAAAGCTTATAAAGTGAAGAAAAACTAAGGAAAAAAATAACTTGAAGAATAAAGAAAGGAAAATGAAGACTCCTAGGCAGGTGATGGGCAAGGTGAATTTTGGCTGACTGAGATAATAAGCCACTCTTGAAACTTTTTCACTTTTTCCTCTTGCTGCAGAAATGCTCCATTAACTCTCAGGAAGATGATTTACCATTTGCCCTTTATAGAAAAAGCTGAAATAGTAGGAACATCATAGCAAAACGTATGACCCAACTTTTGGCACACCCTGTGGCTCCAAACCTTTAATGCACAACACAGAGTCTTGGAATCTGAGGGGAGATGATAAAGAGACGCTGCCTTGCTACGATGTTTATTAAATGGACAACAGCTACTAAGAGGACCAGGAGAAGTTGCAGGGGCCAGATTCCTTACTCATGGGGAATGGAAGGACTTGATTTCTCCTGCTTTATTTACCCTTCAGTCTATTGGGTGAAAAGAAATCTTCATGATGCATGACCTTGAGGACAAAGAAGCGACAAGGGGTGGGCACAGTCACCTCAAAGGAAACTCAGACAGAAGGCTAAAAGAAGAGCAAAAGAAAGTAAAAGTTAAACATAATAACAATGGAGTTTGGCAGTGACCTGTTATATTATTAATTTTGATTGGCTGGTGGGTGTTCATAGCCTCAAAAAATAGAAAACAACAGGTAATAATAACTGCTCTTACCACCTCCTCTTTCTCTCCTCAGTCTTTTGTTGGCTGGTCCAGCTGAGTGGCCCATGAGTAAATGGTTGCTCTATGAAGAGAGAATGATCTAACCAGTTCTGGGTAACCAGCTCTTGAGCCTCCAGGCTCAAGATCACAGTTGGAGAAGGAACAGAAAAGCTTCCCCATATTCAAACATACAGATTTTCAGCTGCTGGAAACCAGCCCTTCCCTCCTAAAGGCAGCAGAGGCACTGGGTATGTCTGCATGGCTAAATAAAACAGGGTTAGGGAGCGTTCTCTAGCCCTGAGGCCAACTGACATAGTCTGACCACACTCACAGTAAACAGGTGTGTTATTTTGTGTGGGCTCTGCTCAGAGTAATGGGAGAGAAACCCCATATAACAGACCAGGGGTTTCAAAGCCTGAAAATGAGGGGATGTGCTAATGCCATGAGGTGTGGCATAAGGATGTATCAGTGCCCTTAAGCACGCAAAGCCTCCTGGAAACACAGTGGAGGACAGAGTTGGGTGGAAGGAGACAAACCTGGTAGAAATTCGTTCACATTACTTTTGGGAATGGTCCTTGGCATGATGTATGCTCTTATCTAGGAACCAGTGAGCGGTTTGGACACAGGCCAAAACTGCCAAGGGATATGCTAATGGTTCCGTAGTGTGGGAAACTCTAGGGCAGGGCACATGCCAACATCCTGGACTGTTTTATTTACAGGTATTTACAGGCATTGTTGCCCATAAAGACAGGGACCTGTTGGCCTTCAGTCCTGCAGTTGCTCTTTGCTTTACACTCTGTTGAGAAACCCAACCCCAAAAGATACTAAGATGTATGTTTTCTGGAGCTCTCTTTAACATTGTATATTATTATTTCTTTAGGGTACAAGTAAGGATTTTTCTTCTTGTTTATATGGGAAATATGTCAGAGAGGAGTCAAGACAAACTAAGTTTTCTCTCATAAGTTATACTCTATAGCAGATTCATTAGTGTTATTCAGACATCTTGGAAATAAACTTTTCTAAGCCAGCAACTGTTTAAGACTTTCATATATAGTGTAATAAGTCTTTGTCCAGTCCTTCTGGGATGAAACAAGCTGACTTCACTAACAGTCTATTGAGTTCTCACATCTCTATCATAAATAATTTTAGTTGCAGACATTTAATTAATGTTATAAATACACCATTTATGATGTGCTTTGGGAAATGACTAGTTCTCTCAATATCCATCATGTTTTGCTTTATTGTTTTACTTTGCCTTGCAGCAGTGGCCAGGTGCCTTGCAGGTTTCCGAGCAATCATAGCCTGTGCTATGGGGGCTTTGCCTTCATATTCTCTCCTTCTCTGGGGAGACAGGAGCTTACCATCTTCTTGGAGTCTTTAGACATCTAACTTAAATGCAAATGGGAGCATCTGGAGTAAGGAGCATACAGATGAGATTCATCTAAGGATTTAGTGTCTAAGAGGTAGGTGCTTACCCTGAGCTTGTCACTTAGCCTCCCTGTGTAGTCAGGGGAGAACAACAACGATCTGGATACCTGCCTAGGACCAGGTGATCCACATTCCTTGCCTGCCCATTTTTGCTCTACTGGCCCTAAAAGAAAACCAGCTCAGACTTCTTCCCTTGACTTCTAAATGCTAAAAATAAAGAAGATTAATCCCACCCCTATATAATGAATAGAGACACACAGGGGCCTCCAGCTTTCACAGGATTTGTTTCAGATAGCTACAGCTAGACAGTATTAACACTTCCCTCTGTGCTCAGGCTCCGATCCATCCCTGTGGCTGTTTCCATCTTACAAACGTGCTGTCAGGCTTAGATTTCCAAAAAGAAGCCAGAGGACTGAGAAACTTTGATGGGATGAAAGTGCCCATCTGTACCAGGCCCCAATGAAAAGCCTAGACTGAGTTTTCAGAATAATGCCATTCATGGAGTGGTAGGACTGCCTCCGACAGTGCGTTTTTTGTAAGAAAAATGTTTGTTGGCTACTTTGAGTAAGTTCTCATCATGCTTTATGCAGTGATTTCCATCAGAGGTTCTTAAACATCTTACAATACTCACCCCAGAAGAGCTCGAAACTCATATGATGTTCGACATTGTCATGGCTTGGGGTTTTCTTTTTTCAATTGAGTAAACTGAGGCACATTAAGTTATCAGGCAACAAGGAGCGCACAATAAGCCAATAACTCATCTGACAAAATATAAAGCTATACAGATGATCCTGTGGTTAAAGCACCCATCCAAGAATTAAAGAAGAATGAAATATATTTCTTTTGTACACAGATACCCATTATAAACCAGAATATTTCATTTGATCTAATCACATCTCTAGTTCCCCTCAAAATGCATGAAAAAGCTCATTTTGTCTTGACTAAGAAAATGTGCATGAGTAGTTTCATGGGTTTTATTCTCTGGCTGTACAGCACCTTGCACAATGGAGTCAGTTCCAGTGAGGACCAGCTGATGCTACTGTTGTTGCCATTAACTGGAGCAGCAAATTCGTAATAAGGAATCCCTTTCCAGGAATAAAATTATGAGCCTGTGTTCAGTGCAAGTGTCCTTCATACCAGTGGAAGTTTTACACATGTACAAAGTGTATCACTATTCCTTGTATTTGTGAAATCTGTTCTGATATATTGTTTTAGCCTGTAAGCTTCAACACATGCAACATGCACATGCACACACACACACACAAAAGACAGAGTCTTCTGCCACTTTCTATCTGGCAACATATTAATCTTGTGTTTCACATTCTCTAAAAGCTTCACCATTATAACATAATTACTGTTGAAATTGACCTTTAAAATATATTCCAAATTTCAAATGTCTTTAAACCCCTCAGTGAGCACCATTTTTCAATTTCACATATTGTTTTCTTTTTTAGGAGAGGGGGGACAAAAGATGGGAAAGAGGATTAGCAAATGAATGTCAGCATGTAACATATGCATGTAGCGATAAAACAAAATCTTGCAAAAATTTACCTGGGCATTTTTAATATCCAGTCTTCAAGCAGTTACTATTTCCCTTAAGGTAAATGAAAATGTAATAAGACTAACTAAAATGTTGCATTTGTGTCTCACCCTTCCCTCAAGTAATTCAATCAATCAGTTTAGCTTCACTAATATTCAAATGTATATCTGATACTGGCAATATAAAAGTTCAAGTACTCCTCAGCCTCTGAATACATTTAAACTACCTTTATTAGAACATGCACTTTCCTAAATTTGTATTAGTACTTAAAATTGGTTGTGTTTCTAACTATCCTTAAAGGAAAACATAACCTTGCCTGCAAATGAGATGCTGAACTGTGTGTGGAGGCAGATTTCTGTAACACAGCATCTAAGACTGAAAATGTACATATTACAATGCACAGATGAACTTGTGTATGCTCGCATTACTGTGCAAATAAGAAAGTATAAAAGCATGTGGTACAACTTCCATCCAGCAACATTTGCATCCAGCTTCATTCCTTCCATCTCCCTACTCCCAGGAAAGGGAGGGCAGAAGACATGGAGGAGAGGGGAGGAAACTCCCATCTCCCGCAGGAGCTCTCCACTGCCACGGTGTGTCCCTGCCCTGCTTTGGGCATCCAGGGGAAGGACTGCTGAGGAAGGGTGCTGTCCCTTTGGCCAGTGAAAAGGTGGCATGGGTTTATTCACACGGTTTCCAGTTGTGGGCTATCCTAGGGAAATCCCAGCTGGAAAAGATGCTTCATGGACCTCTCACTGTCTTCTCCCACACAGGCAAGCGTACAGTCTGCACGCAGGGACCACTTATGCACGTATGACTCTGCTCACCTTTGGAAGTATACACTCAAAGGATGCTTTGCAATCTCACACTAACAAAGCCCACTTAAGCTGGGGTGGGAGGAAGAGGGATAAAAAGCGAGAGGAAACTGTACCCACAGAGGACCCCAGCCTGTGAAGCACATGCTGCACTTCAGAGGTCGCTTTGAGTACCCACCGGTGCCAAGTGTCTGAAGCCAAGTGTAGCTCTGGCTTTACACTCAACTTCTCAGGCCCCTTGCAGGGTCTCAGCTCCTTCCTATCAGCAAAGCTGCCTGCATCCTTGAGCAAAGCGCTGAGCCTGAAGAGCACCTGGCAGATGAGCCGAGGTATTGCCTGCATGTTCTGTAAACCTTCCCTCATGCTTTGTCCAGAACCTTTCCTGACCAAGAGGATGCTGACACCCCAAAGGGATGCAACTTCAGAGGACCAGCTCCAACCCTGTGAGGCATGTGGGCAACGACAGGCAGGCAATCACACTGCCAAAGCATGGGTTGGGCTGCTCCCTGATGGAGGCAAAAGGGGACAGCCTCACTAAAAACACTGGGTTTGTGTCCATTTACCCCAGCTGAGGATCCAGTCCATTAGTTCCAATTAGGTTTGATGGAGGATTAATCCAATCTTGTGTGTCAGTTTTCTGCCCCCTACAGCTGCTTACGGCATGGCGTGCGTGCTGTAACCTGCTGGCCCGATTTACCTTTCCCTTTACGAAAAAATGCCATGCAGAGTCAAGCTCGCTAGAAATGAAGACAAATTAAAATAATCAGAAATCTCTTTAGTGACCATCCAACAGCTTCACTGAAAGGTAGAAGGTTTTTGCTTTCCCTTGCACACACCTGTTTTGGGTTGTGGGGTTTTGTTGTGGGTGTCATACACACACACACACACGAACACACACACAGATATCTTCTCCTTCGTCCCCTCTGTGGGGTGGTGAGATAATGCAAATAAATTGCTCTGCCTACTTTGCACAAAGGTTTACGTATTGTTCTGTTGATAATGTTTTTGGTATGCCTAACAGATGTAAGGGGGAAATATCTGTCTGTATCCCTTCTAAAGTTTGTGTGTTATCTAACTAGCTCACACTGCTTTAGAGGTTTTAAGCCCTCCATAAGAAGTCCTTTTGCCTGTGAATCTTTTATGTTACACCTAGGTGTCCTCATTATAAGGGCTCTACTATTTGACAAGCAACGCTTGTCTCTACGGTCGGTGATGAACACAGCATGACAGGCAATGTGTGCCTCTGTCCAAGGCACTGAATCACAATAAAATGGTAAATTACTGTCTGTCATAGCTAGAAACTGCAGTGACTAATATCCAATTCCCTATTCTACATAAGATGGGGTNTTCCTTTTTATTGAATCCTTACAATTGAAAATGTACCTGGACACTGAGAAAGAAAGCAAAACAAGGGTTTTAACAGGAGGAAAAGGATGAATTACTAGCAAATGGCATTATCGCTAGAATATTTTTGGACAGCTCAGAATTTGTTATTGTTTGGGGATCATCAGAATAGAGATATTTGCAAATGGGATTCAGTCTTCTCACTTTCTGGCAGAAATACGGAATTCAGTTTTGATTAAAATGCAATAATAATTGTGAGATGGACTGTGTGTCACTGCTGCTCAGAAAGGCCCCCATTAGAGAAGCCTCTATTTTAAACCAAGCCATTCATCATTGGAGTATAATTTCCAGTAAATATATTGTTTGTTCAACTGTAATGCTAGAGATAATGTTTAAAATTCTCCCCTCATATCTCATTATGAAATAATTGATAGCAACATGGCCATTTCTTTTCATTTGTGAGGCTTTTTTTGTTGTTGTTTTTCTCCCCCTCTTCCTTTAAGGCAACCTCTTGAAACAATCAGTATCAGCAGTTTCAAAAGTGTGATACAATAAATAAATCTCTCAGACAATGACAGAGAACATCCTTATTATAATAAATTTACCATAAACAAAACTGTGTGTGATATTCCTAAGAGCCATTTTACATGAATGCCTTCAAATTTTGTGCAAGGAAAGAGAGGAAAAGGGGGGGGCAGGGAAGAGAAGAGGCCAAAAATGTGTACTCAACAAATTGCTTCATTCTCAAAATATACTAAATTTGGCTTGCTGTAAGGTGCATACAGAGTAAACTCCTCCCCCCTTGCAGAAATACCCTGTATTGTCTGGAGTTGTTTGATTAATATTGGCCTTGATTGTCATATATGACTGGATTATCTGCATCTTTTTTTAACAAGATACATTGCTACAGCAGAGTTTGTAACTTATCTGTTGTCTCACAAAACACTTTTGGAGTCTTTCTGTTGAAATATTGTAAGAGACCAAAATCAATAAGGACCAGCTGCTTTTGCCACTGAGGTCCAGCTTTGAAGTGACCCAGCAAGAACATACCAAATGGGTTTAAACGTCAACACAGATCTGAAAAGTAGTTTATACCCTGCTTGTTACAGTACAAAAATCCCTATTCTGCAGTCTTTTCCTCTCATTTCATATGCCACAATCTGGCATTTCATGTGAATGAAAGGAAAATTGAGGAGAATGAAGGAGAATTTTTCAGAGAGAATTTCTCCTCTCTCTCTCCTTCCCATCCCCTCTGGCTTTCAGTAAAACTGGGGCTCCATTGAGAATCTGGCACCCAGCTTTCTCAAGCCTAAAGCATGTGCTTTAATTTAAGTACGTGCGTAAGTGATTTGCTGAAGAGGAATCAAGCATATTGTTAACCCTACAGAGATGTCATCTTTGTCTTTGAACAGAGATGCTTCAGGTGTCTACACAAAAGACCAGAAGAAAGAAGGGCAGATTTTTATGCAAGACTTGCAGTCTGTTAGGATTTGATATTGGTACTGGGACACTGGTATTAAGGCAGTAAAATACAGGCAGACACAAAGAAAATGGGCTCCTCTGAAATTTTGGATTGCTTAGATAGAAATACTTTTTCTTTGCTGGGACTCTTATGCTTTCCCACTGACTTGTGGTGGTATAATCTGAACTTCAGAACTACATTATTTAGGGAAAAAAAAAGAAATAATACCTGGTAGGTGGTATATGTTTTATAATTAATAGTAATACTTGGCACTCAGATGTCACTTTTCATCTCCAAAGCACTTTACATAATTAACTAATTCATCTTCACCATCCCTGCATGAGATGGAGCTTTTCACTGAGGCAGCACAGGAGCTCATGCATTCAGGACTGATACTGTTCATAGAGCAATCAGGCTACCCAGATGGGACCACTTCTGGGTGAAAACAGCTGACCTGTCTTAAGGACAGGGCTGCCTTAGGACATTGTGCATGGATATGTGCTAAAGGAGTATTTATGTTGAAAATGTTGGCATGCAGTTCCCCAATACTCATCCCAAAGCTCTCCGTACCCATGCGGAGCGGAATGCTGTGCAGAGCCTGTTCTAGTGATTCCCCTCTCCAGGGCTGTCACTGCGTCCTGGTGACTCCTTGGCCCTCTGGGTACTTGGAGGGCACTGGTGATGGGTTGCCAGTCTCACCAGTGTCTCCACACCTATAGGACCTACATATCCATTCAGAGCCATCATCTGCTTCAGTGGGAGCTGGTGGACACAGGGTGCTGCTGGTCCAGGTCTGTTGGCAGAATCCGCATGTGAGGAAATCTCTTGTGAAGTCTGCCTTTCCTTGTGTTTAGATCCGCGCCAACATTTGTAAACAAATCACAGCAGTAACAAAGGGCACCCTGCAGACTTGGCTGGAGGGTCCTTGCTCAGCAACTATATTTGCTGACATGATTGTATTATTTTCTTCTATATTTTTTTTCCCTATGGGATGATGGAACTTTTGCATCAGGACCCAATCCAAAGCACCTTGAAGTCTGCTTTTCTGCCCTTTTTTCAATGGTCTGGTCACATCTATGGGCCAAATACTGATACCTCCACCCTCCCTGCAAACAGCTTGGGAGAACAGCTTTAATCCTGCCAAAAGCCCAGACGTGCAATGATGACTTCAGTGACACGGGTCCTGACCCCACACTAGAGATCATAACAAGCATCTCCCAGTGCCAAGCTCTGGAGAATAAACAGAGCAAAACAGTAGAAGCTAGTTTGAGGGGACAACACAGGCCAGAAAGCCCCTTCAGGCACCCTGCTGCTTTCTCCTTCTTCCCCACTGATGTAGAAAGCTCAGAGAGAAACGACTTTTGTCACAGGCTCCCCAGCGTGGCACCAAAAATTAGGCTGTACGATCTTTCCATGGGTTTAGGCATGTACTCTGCTGAACGTGGGAGGCAATTAGCTTTTTTCTTGGTGCGTGGCCATTGGCACGTGCATGGGAGGGGCTCTCTGCCAGAAGGTGATTTGTCAGATCTTGCAATGAAAGTACAACCCTGCAATTAGAGGGAGGGGCTGTACGTAAGAGAGAGATGTAAAACATCCCAGTGCGCGCCTGGATTTATCATATTGAAAGAACGTAGTCCTCTTTCTACGCAGTTGCAGTTTTTGATAAACGGCCTACATTAGGACACCTCAAAGGTGCACTGCATCATTAATTACCAGGGTATATGCTGAAGACGAAGTTAATAAAACTTGTCTCTTGCATGGAAGTGAGAAATCTTACTACCTGACGATTCCTGATGGAAGAAGATGTTTCTGAAGCCACATATGCAACCTTGTACAGGTAATAATAGCAAAACACTCAGGGGAGTCTTTTATGTTTGAGGATGTCATTTTTCTTTTTGATTTATAGGATACTAATGGCTTTTCTTTTTTTTTTTTTTTTTCTTGAGCCAAGAGCCATGGTAAAAATCAACTGATGACGCTCAGATTCAGGGAGAAAAACAGAAAAGAAAAGGAAACAGAACAGAATAAAATGGGACAAATATGAGTCTCTCTGGGAGGAATGCCAGCCACTAGCTTCACTATTATTATACTGGAGAATCTTATAAAACTCTAGCCATTAATAACAGGCTGCTGCCAGATATTGATAATTTATTCAAATTGTAGGTCTGGATTTGAGGGAGCAGATGTTCCTCATGCAGACACTTTCAGAAAATGAATTCCAAAGAAACAAAATAACATTCAGTGCTATCAGTAGAGAGGAAAGGCAGTATTTTAGTGTGCAGTCAACATCTGGACTGCCTTCTATTTTTATTGCCTCTCTCGCCCCTGGTTCTTTCCTACCCATCCACCCTTACCACTGGATGATTCTGTTGCTCTTCTTTGATGTCAAGTAAATACAGAAATAAATTCTCTGTTTAGTCTCCTGCCTGTGTTAGAATATATCAGGACTGGTTTCACTAGGAGTAATGGGACCCGACCAACTTTGAATCACTTTGAGCAGGAGCAAAGTCTCCAAACAAGTCACCTGTTGGGAAGATTAGAAATTAATTTTGATCCAGAACAAATTCCTCTAGTCATTTCAATGTTTTGAGGCTTCTCTACCCAACATGGGGCTTAGTTTTACCCCCCAGCAAATTCACAGATGTTCTCTCTCTCTCTCTCTCTCTGCCTTGCTAGGCTGCAGGAAGACTGGGTATTCATAACCCCAAAATCTCACTGGCACAGATGCTCCAAATTGAAGCAAGCTGTTCTATCATCTTCTCCAGTTGTTGGCCGCTCCATTTGAAACCATCCTAGATGTGGTGCAACAGAATGTGCTGTGTGTCCAAAAACTGTTCAACATATTTCCTTGGGCACAGTGACAACTGTTGATGAACACTAAACTGCAATGCTTGCTACCAGTGGCCCTGTTGTCTCCAAAAAATAAGCCAACCTCTAGGACTAAATCCAGAGGTCGTAGTGAAGGTCATGTTGGCCAGATCTTATCCCTGGGAACTTGCTTTGCTTTCTATATATCTGTGTAGTTCTGCACTGCTTGGAAAGGTAGGTAGGTCCAAGACTGCCAAAGGAGCTGGGATGGTGGTCTAATTTTCAGCACTTTACAAATGACTGTACAGACTTACATTCCAAGCCAGTCCCATTTTACAATTCCCATCCATTTCCAGCTAATCTCATGCAAAAACTTGTCTTCCAACTAGTCACACATTGGCATTTGTCTCTGCTCCTGATTGATCCCAAGTTGCCATCTGCCCCTGGCCAGCCTTTTTTAGCTATACCCCATTTGGAGAGGTACATAAATGATGATGCTCAGGGGTTTCAGTCCTTCAGACCATGTAGTCCAAGCCTCTGACTGGCACTCAGCTTTCACAGCATGCAGAGACTGAGGACACCCTCTTGACACCCACACACACACACACACAAGCAGCATCCCCCTTTGCACTAAGTGCTACAAAGGATTGTTTGCAAACAAAGGGAACAAAAGATGGATTAGTCCAGGGAACTACACAACAGGACATGGGAAGTACCAGGGAAGGGAAAGAATAGTCACAAGCAATTTTTTTGCAAAGGGTGTGCAGATGCAGTTGCAGGGCACTTCACACACTGAATAATCCTATGACTAGTTAAGAGTCCCTCTGTTTGCTCCCCACTGCCCTGTGCCCATTGTCCGTAATGACAGGCATCCAGGGAAGGCTCTTGCATGGTAGGAGGCTAAAAGTGATTGTGTCTAATTTCCCCCCAAATCTTGAAGTATGGCTTTCGAGACCTCTTCGTGAAGAATTCTGACTGCTTCTGAGGCTGTCTTGCTTGGAGGTCTCTTCCCTTTGTGGGAGAAACAGAGCGTAGCTGTTGCAACATTCTTCTGAAAGGAAGGGCAAATTGTCTCCCTTTTGTCTCCCCTGTGTTTAGGTGAGAACAAAAACCTCCAGGTTTCACTCTGACGGTGACAGCACTTCACAGCTGGATAGTAGAAGGGGAATGGAGTCCTTAGCTCACTTCCCATCCTTTGCAAAGCTGCCTTGGCCTCCGATGCTGCACTTCCCATGCATGACATGGAAAAGAGTGGGAGGATCAGGGCCTAAAAAGTGTCTCTTAATTTCTCCTATGCCCAGTTACCAGCTGCCACTAACTTTGCAAACTTTATTGACTGCTGCTATGTCTGGTGCTAAGAATCTTCAGACTTCATTCCAAGTAATGGGAAAAAAACCTGAGGGGCAATCAGCTAGTTCCATGATGAATGAAGCCCATGTCACTCAGAGAAAATGAATATTTCTTTGCAATAATGACCAGATGGTAGCAAGACTCAGATCCAAATTAAAACATGCATGATAAATGCCAAGAAAACACAGAAAGACAAAAACCCAACCTGGAGTGAAATCTCTCTATAAATCTTCCCCCCCCCCGCTATAACACAGGCACTTCTAATGGGAATTAAATTATTAAGAGATGTTGCAAGGAGAATACAAATGTGAGAGTCTTCCTCCTTGGAACTTTTTGAAAGAGTATTTCAGCACAGCCAGCTGGCTTTTCTTCTCCATATGAGACAGCACTGGGCTGAATGGGATCTTTTCATGTAGAAGCACAGGCAAAATACTAATCCAGAAAATAAATTATACATTGGAGTTGGCATAGAAATAGAATATATTTTGCCTCCTGCAGAGTTGACCTATGGAACTCCTTGCTGCAAGAAATTATTGCAGCTGAAGGTCTTCAAGGGCCTAGAAAGGGGATAGTATTTGCCGATAGTAATACCACTTAAAATTATTTTAAACAGAACAAATGTGGATAGTGGTTTTACAATATCTTAGTTCCAGGTGGATGCTAAAAATAAATTAATGGTGTTAGAAAGAAATGCTCTGTTAAAAAATGTAGAGTCCACAATTTTTCTGTTGCTTTTTCATGAGGTGTGTCATGCTTGAAAGTGTTATGATCACGACAAAGGACAACAAGGACTGCTGGAGCTGATCTAACACAGCATCTGCAGGGATATTTGAAGGAAGTCTGTGTTTTGGCATCCTCCTGGATGGCTGCTGGGTGAGCCAAGCCTAGCCCTTCACTGTCCAACCAAACAATACCCTCAGAAACCTTATTTTTAACTGTCTGTTTCTGATCCTACATGATCCCTTCTATGCCCCCTTCCTTCTATTTGCAAATCTCACGGTGATACAAAATGGATGGTCTCTCAGGGGGCTGTCTGGCTCCTCCCTGTTGGCATTGACACCTTTCCCCACCACTAAGTTGATGAGAAATATTAAATTACAGAGGCACACGCACACCTTGGAAAGAAACATGGTGTTTGATCCCCCCCAAACTGCCAAGCTCTACTTAAAACTGATAACAAATGTTCTTCCCCAGCAAGATGTGATTAGCTTTTATACCTGTGCAGATTGTACAAACACACAGGAGGGAGCTCTTAAATATCATTGATTTCCTTATTTGAAATTATTAATTGCCAGTGCCAGTGGGAGTTAGAGGACCCACAAGTCTAAACTTAACTTGAGAATGGGAGGGGGGAGGACTAAAGAAGAATAAAAAAACCCTGAAACAACTAAAAGTCCATTTAAACTCAGTAGGTTTCCAGTTAATTACATTTTCACACCTATCCCAGTAGTTACAGATGTATTTATAATGTATGCCTGCCTCGGTGGTTACTGAATACTGCATTCTCCATGGACTCTATGAGCCAGGATTTCTTTCCTACATCTAAAAGACCTTCCGTTTTAAATTGCAGGCACATCCAAATACTAGCTGGGTTCAATTGTAATGGCTCAAACCAATTTCCTTCCCTCCCCATTTCTCCCCTTCTTTCCCCCTCTCTTCTCTGCTGTATAAAGGGAAGAACTGGATGTCATGTGTGGGGACATCACTGATATCTGGAGCAGCTTGTCCGGGGATGCACCCATTGTTTGTGCAGTGGAACAGATCCACGCAACTACCCATCACAGCATTCCCACCCTATCCTCATAACGTATCCCATCTCTCTTGGATACTGATACACTAATTCATCACTTCCACAGCTCCTTCCAAGGATGGGAATGTGCACACACCCCCCCAAAGGATTTCTCCTCTTTAACTTTGTGCGAGGTAGGATTCTGTGATCTGCTCTCTGTGTTGTAGGTCCCATCAGAGGGGCTACAGCTGAGATTCAATCGTTCATCACCAAGTCACAGCTGGTGTCCCACAGCTCTGTGGAGTGAAACAGGCTCCTGCAGTAGTCAGTTGCCCTGTCTTGTTTTTTAGGAGGAGATGAATTGCCATCTGGAATTACCTTTTCCTCTCTGCTGGCTCTGAAGGGAACCGTAGGTGACTAGCTCAGTCACAAATAAACTTTCACGTTACCTAAATTAAACCAGATGAATCCCACCCTAAGAGATGCCAGGGTCATTTGAGGAGGCTGTTGCAGAGAGAAGGACTGAAGGTGAGTACACCACAGGGGGTGAAATCAATGTCACTGAGTCCACTCTGTATCTGCCAAGGGTTCTGCACCTTTGGGATGGAGGAACAAGGAGTGGAGACAGAGAGTTAGCTCTGCAACTCCTCTCCACTCTACTATCTCTTCCTGTGGAATGATCAACTTTTTCTGGGCTTGTCCCCTCGGGCCAGAAGTCCCCAACTCTTTTGAGGAGCACTGGAGAAGAGCCCCATTACTGCACTCCTTAGACTGTATGCATTTGGCCTCTCTAAATATCCCGCATATTCTCCTGGAGCCATGCGAACAACAACTTCCCCACTGGAGTAAGAGGCTCTGAATGACAGTGTCAGCTCTGAAACACCAAAGGCTCGCAACACAGTCAAAGGTTTCTCAAGGGCTCTGTAGAAGCAGCTCCCACAAAAACTATGGCCATCACAGATCGCAGCCATCTTTCAGTTGTAGAACTAGGGACGCTTCTTCGTCTTGCCTTCTCTATTGCATACCTCAAGTGTAGACCTTGAGACAGACTTCAAAAACAAAACCAACAAAACCAAAGTGATCACGTACCTAAATTTGCCCCACTCAGAAGAAAATGACAGAAAAGGCTGCACGGGAGAGAAACTGGTCATATCGCTTAATGCGTGACTGGAAGGCTATCTACTATGCTGGTGCTGAGGATGGGATGAAAACCTATCTGGAACAGAACAGCACTCAAGAGATTATTCACAGCTGCAGCATAAACAGTGAAAATTTACTGGAGTATATAGAACACCCAAGTGTGCAGCTAAATGAGCTTCATAGTAATGGAATTGCCATATCCTCCTGGATTGTACCTCAGTAAGGCTACCCTGCTGTTTCAAAAGCAAATTCAGACTAGATGGTAGGAGCCCAGGTGATTAGAATACAAGCCATACAGAGGGGATAAGCCATCTATGTTGACAAGGATAGCGTGGACTGCTCTGACAGAGCAAAAACAGTGTGAGCATTCAAGGACACAAACAAGTTGTGGAAATATGGCAATGTTACAGCTAAGGTTGCAGAAACACTCACCTGAAGTGATATTGTACTATCTGAAAAACCAACCTGTGATTGCTGTAAAAAGCAGCTATTCATCTGGTGTCAATCAGCGTAGCTCCATTGATGTCAGCCTCTTTTCTCGCTACTGTAATGTGCTGTTTCTTTGCTAATATAATGCAATATAATTTCACACTTTTTTAAACTTCAATGGAGTTACACAGACTTCCACCAAGTGAGGGTTTGGTTGACAACCTTATTATGATGCACATTCAGAAGGCGGCAGAGTTAAGATTACAGAAGCAACCTTAACCTCCTTTCCTGAGGTCTGAGTGCTTAACTGCAGAGCCACAGCATTACTGTAGTGTGGTTTCCTCCCAAAACACATCAGCCCCTTCTATCCACTTCCATTTACAGTCCTCTCCCTGCATGTCTTGAAGAGCCTTATGAACGCAACCGAATGCAGCCTCCCTACCCAGCTATCACAGCTGATCTGCAGGTGGCAAAACTGATTCAGTAAGATGTTGGCTGGTTCACAGAGGTCACAGGTTGCTTCTTTTTCTTACCGATTTTTCACTTTCTCCCTGATTACACTTTTATCAGCAGCAGTAAGCATGAAGCCATAGCCAGCAGCTTATTGTTTCTAAGGGTAGTTCTAGAAGCTGGGGAAGGTCAAAACACCATGGTCGTCTCATTGTCCAACAAGGGAGCTTGGGCTCAGGTGTTATGCTCTGGTCGTCCCTATTGTTTTGCTACTAGTGTATAGACTGACACGGTGCTAGCCCTGGCCAGCTAGCACTCTCACAGGCAATACCTGGGCACAGTTGGGGGGTACCACAAGCTAGAAAACTTTCCCTGTAGGAAGAATGGAAGGTGCCATCTAGTTTTAGGGACAATAGTATTTCTAGATGTGTGGGCATGAGTTACGCTAGTTCACTTGCCTGCAGAACAAGAGGAAGTCTGGGGCTAGAGCAGAGGTAGCTGCTCAGATATCCCTCTCCTGGCACTAACGTTAGCACAGTGACTTCACTGTTTTCTACGCAGAGCTGTTTAAGTGAGGCACCTCTACTAGGACACAAGGACAAAGTCCTACACAGATTGCTTTGCAAGGGGGAGGTGCCTCTTGATGCTGAGAACATCCTGCTTCTGAGATGCTGGTCAACGGAAGGTTGATTCTGGTGTCCCCAATGTCAGCTCATAGCTCCTGGGTGCTGAGGCCAAGAGCAGCTGAGCAGGAGGGGCTCTCCCTCAGGGGACAGGGCTCAGCCACCCTCCCTGGCTCTGAGTGCTTACTCAGCAGAGGTGGGGAATGGGAGCGCGGGAAAGACAGCGAGGAGGGAAAGCAAAAATAAACCCTACCAAACCAAACAAAAATGTTTTCAGTTCCTGTCAGGAAAAGAAAGATTGGAAATGACATCAAGTCAACACTCATTGATTCTCTTTTGTTATGACCATTATATAGAGCCTTGCAATCCCTTATGTTTTCCTGACTGGCAAATGCTCTCTGAGCGCCTAAACCCAGAGTCTCTGGGCCACCCTCTCCCATCTTCTCTTTTTAAATTATTATTATTATTATTATTATTTTTCTCCTCATTGTTTTTAAATCACTCTCTATATAACAGTTGTTTTTCACATTAAATAACATCAGATGCGAGCTCGCCATAGTCAGAAGAATGAAACTGTCATCTCTAATTTGCCTGGCAGAAGCTGCGTTGACAGGAAGTTGTCTGTGGTTGTTTAGAAATAAAATAATGCTCTGAGGAGAAGTGCAGAAACTTAATAGGACTTTAAAAACAACAGGAGCCATGGGGACTGCAGATGGTTCCTAGGCCTAAGGACTAAATAAACAATGATTTTATAGGCAAGAATGTAGCCTAGGGGAGATGGCCTCTAAAGAGATGTTCACACATATTGTGTCCAACATCATTAGACTGCCCGGTGGGAGCAAACGTTCGGCAGTTAAAGACATTTTGAAAAGGAAAAATCAGCCTCAAAAGATGCTTTAAATGAACAGGAGGTGGAAGAGCAAACTGTCTGAAGAACTTCGCGCAGCTAAATGACTCACCAAACATCTGTCTCAGGGACCAATAATTTGAAACTGATTGACTTACTGGGTGTAAAATATATAGATAAATGTAGAGAGAGAAAAAAAAAAAAACCATCCAAAAGGGAAGGTGGGATTTGCTGCAGGAAAACAAGAGATGGGGCTTGGTGAGGAAGGGGGGTCAGGAGGGGGAGATTCATAAATAAGTAGCGATAAAGGCAGCGGGGATGAGCTCTTTCAAAGGTCCAGAGCACAGCTCACATTCTCTCTCTCTCTCTGAGGTTTCATTTAAGCCTGGCACATCCGAGTGCAGAGATTAAAAAAAAAAAAAGAGACAACCTGATATTCACTGATTGAAAAAGCAAACACAGGGACCAGCTTCGAAAGGGCTCCAGTGCTGCGATTTTGAAAATAAGGGGCTTGGAACACCAAGTGCAATCTTCTACCCAGGGCTGCTAAACCCTTTCTGCCAAACCATTTACATTTATAAGGCCTTCAATCATGTGGGGTTTTTTTTCCCGTTCCCCCCTTCCCGCCCCCCACCCCACCTCCTCTCTCCCTCTCCTTTCTGCAGAGCGCTCATTTCAGACTCGCTCTTTTGTTACACCTGTTTGCAAGTGGGTATTTTGCAGTTAACTTCAGCCGGCCTCTTCATATTTATGGTTTTCAAGACAGGCAGAAGGAGTGGTGAGGGGGAGAGCCAAGCCAGGCTTTTTGTAAAGAGGTGTGGTAAATTTTGCTTCTAGCATTTTTTGGCTGGAGGGTTTGCTACAAAGAAAGGAATGTTGATGTTGCAGCTGCTGCTGGAGAGACCTTTTTCTGCTACGGATCAAGAAGAATAGTGAAATCCCTATTGTGTTAAAGCCAAATCCTTATTTTTGTATCTTGATAACTGTATATATAGACGTGTTGGATTCTAAACATTTTCTTCCATTAATTACCTGGGAATAAGCTTACATTTCTAAAATAACAAATTCTTTTATAACTGGAAAGATCAGATTTTTTTTTCCTGGAAACAATGTCAAAATACAACTTTGCGAAAAATTTCTGAGATTTCTCTCTGGATTTTTTTTTTTCCCCCAGGTGAAAGACACTGTTTTCAATGATCTGGCATTTCCTAATAAACTTAACAACAGAAGAAGCCATCCAAGCCAAGCAAAATACAATTTAGTGGAAAATTCCCGACCCTCTCACTGGACAAGGTCTGCTTTTGTTATCCCATCTTACCTTTTAGCCCTCCTCTGGAGTTGGCAGTTTAATTGATATGAACCAGGTTGACCTGGTTTTTTTGCTCATTTGAGGGTACTTGGATCATATTCAGTGTCCCTTGAAGCAGTAGAAAAATAGCACCAGTGCTCTTGAAACTAACAGGATGCTCATCACCTTGGGTTTGTAAGACGAACGCCAGATAAAGAGAATCAATAATCTATCTCAGAGCAGCAAAAACATCAGAGCAAGCCCTTCTACACAACCCTCAAAGGCTCACAGTGAGTCACCATCAGCAAATGCAGATCTTGCTTATGCCTCTCACGCTATCAGGATAACGCACTAGGAATAACACTGCTATTTAGATCTCGTGTAGCGTTTGTAGGAGGGAAACAAGCCTCTCAAAGCTATTGGCAAAGGCAGTTGAAGCATCACTATCCCCATTTTGCAGACTGGGCAAAAACAGGACCCTCAAGAAGGGTCTGGGAGTCAAGCTGGTAACTCCTAATGAGCAGCTCAGTGCCCCACCAGCGGCACACGGGCCCCTCTGCTGCCCATGTCGCCAAAGGCATTGGTGGGGAAACCGGCTTTGGCTGCAGGCACTTGGGGTGGACAGCCATTTCAAACACTCAATTTTGAAAGCACCTGACCTGTTTCCAAAAATACTCTGTTCCCAGGAGCCAGCTTTAGCCATGCCAGGACAGAAAGGGTGATTCCTAACACTGAAGGTCCAAAACATCTCTAGAGAGGGAGCAAGGGGGTGCTCCTGGTTCGAATGGGCGTTGAAGAGCAAGCTTGCTTCTGTCCCTACTGCTCAGTTGCCATCTCTGCAGGCGACCTTCATCTACTCTCCTACGCCAGTGTTTTCAAATGTGGGTCCCTGAAATTAAATGCCTGAATCCTTATTCAGACATCAAAATAGTTGGCCTTTGTGTCAAAGTTGCTAAGCAACCATTGCTTGCGCAGGAGCCAACGGGATCTGCTGAAGGAGGTTGCTGCGTTCAAGCACCTGAGGATGAACTTTCTGACCTTAATTTCTTTGTGCCTCAGTGTTCCCTTCTATGAAATGGTTATTGCACCTCACTGAGCGTGGGGATCTCTCCTGCAGCATGTGTGCAAAACACCTCAGCCTGTTCGGGTGAAAGAAATTGCAAGCAGGAAAGGGGCGAAGCAGGGAGGCAAAGCAGATAAAAGCAAGTGAAAGCCCTGACGCACAATGATGCGGCATTGGGGCGGTGCAGGGCATAAGCAGCTTTCATTTTGCTGTGGCTGTGCTGTATAATTAAATCTCATATTAATAAATGACACCTCACAGTCAAAGCCCTACTAATATCATATGCCCATGCAGAGTCCTATAATATGCATTTGGAAAGCCATGTGTGGGGGCTGGGGTGAGGAAGTGGGGGCTTGCAAGCAGTTATGAAGTTCAAAGAGACTCCAAAAAACACCTGGTGTAAGGATGGACAGCCTCGTCCTGGGGGTCTGGCTAACAGTCATGTTTATTTGCGGCTGGGCAGGCAGACTGGCTAGCAGACCAGCCGAAATGCAACGTGTTAGGACAGGTTGCGTCTGAGGAGGGGAGCATGGCCCCCAACCTGCTCCTGTGGGATGTATCAGGTCAAGTCGAGGGCTGTGCAAACATGAATGCATTGGTCTGGCACCCTGAATACCTGACTTGGGATCAAAGTGGTCCTCGTCTATTGCAGTATATTAAATAGTGACCAGAAATTGTCCCTGCCACTGAAGCTTGGTAATTCATATTCTTATACTGTTACAATATCCCATGAGGTATATTTTGTCTATACTACCTAGTATTCTCCTAAACAATCCCCTGGATGGTTAGGGAACTAAGATAGGCCAAAGACCATCCTCAATCTGCAGTGTGGATAGGAACACCCTGTTTTGGAAGCTAAGAGACTTTGATATCACAAGGTGCTCCATGTTGGTTGGCTTCAGTGATTGAGAGAGGTCCCAACAACATTTACTTTAACAGTTACCAGAAAATCAAGAATCTGGACATCTTTCATTTAGTCCAATCTCCTGAATACCCCAGACTGGAATATTTCACCCATCAGCTTCTGTGTGTAACTTGTTTGAACCAGAGCCTCTCTTTAGAAGAAGATTCAACAGCAAATTTTTTCCATGGTTTCTTCTGTCCCCCACACTGCTTTCATAGATCCTAGTCAAGTGAGTCTCACAAAAACACTTATGAGGTCATCTCCTGTCTTTATAAGCATTTCATAGGGTTAGGAGAGGGAAAATGCCCCCAGATCAAGTGGAACCTCAGCAGAACCAGGAGCAATGATGAGATGTAGGGATTCATAGTCTGCTGCACAGCACACCTCTGGTGGATGAAACTCAATCCTGCATGGATGAGGAGGGTGGTGTCTGGTATGAAGCAGTAGGGTGGGGAAAAGTAGACAGTGTGGTGCACCAGTAGCAGGTAAGAAGAGAAAATTTTGTGGCAAGAAATGAAAGGGGATGGGGGACATTATTAGGAATACTATTATGGGTGTGCCCAAAGAAAAATCACAACACTTGGAATTTGGTCCATCCCAGACAGTCCTGGATGTTTCAGTGGAATTCTTGTTTTCTTGCTCATTCAGGACTTTTTCCCAAACTCGGGAATTCCTTCCTTGTTATTACCATTTTCTGTCTGCCTTTGCCATGTCTATCTTAGACTGAGTTTAAGAAGTGCAGGAATCTCAAATAAATGAATACACCACTCTTTCGAAAGTGCCAGATGTAAAGGAAAAACTGGGTTCGGTGGCAGTATTTGGGGCAAATCCTTAGTGTTTGCAGACTCCTAGCCAGGAGTGTTCAGGTGCTTTCTTGTCTGTAGCTGCAGCTCTCTGGCCTGTCCCCACTCCTCCCCTCCCCTCTCTTCTAGAAAATAAATTAAGAGAGATGCTGACGAGCAGGGACAGGAGGAAGCTGTGACATATAAAATGGCAGTCTCTGCCAGGCTGTGCTTGCGCAAACAACCCCCTGGTGCTTGTGAGGGGGGGAAAACGCGGAAAGAGAGAAAGCAAAAGCTATAAGCAACCTGGTTATTTTCAGGTCCCGTTCCAGGCAAAACTGGTACTAAATTATTTACCAACCAATTGTGTGAAGGAATCAAATCCAGTGGCATCCACATGCAGCACTCATAACCTACTAACTGCATTAATGCAGCTGAGGATTAAAGGAGATTTGAATCAAAGTAATGGGAAAGAAATTATGTGCTGAAGTATTTAGATGTAGTCTTCATGCTGCCTTGATGCCTAGGGACTCATCTTCCTCCTTCCCTGGCAAGTGGCTGCAGCCAGCTACTAACCATTGGTGCTGACAGCTTCCAGCTCAGCCAAGCTTCCATTTTGGAGATCGAATTTGCAGAGAGGCAGCTGGGTCCGGGAGAAAAAAAAACAAACCACCACAACAAGAAAACAGACAGAGAGAAAGGAAACTAAAATAACCCCCCTGGTGCTTTGGGGACTATCTGAATTAGTAGCAGGGGGCTGGCAATGGGAAGGGAGAGTCTGTTGAGGGTCTCGCAACTTTTCCCAGATGATTCTGCTAACCAGCTGACAACTTTTGCTGGATTAGTGCCTGATGGGATAGGGAAACGAATCTGAATAGCAATAAGGCAGAGAGCTGGAGCAGTTAGTCTGTGAATGAACAGCCAACTGCTGTGGTTGTGGAGATGGACGGTCTCCCCCTTGAATGAGGGAGGAGGAGGAGGGAGAGGATCTTATGATTTGGGGAAGAATAGGGGGAATTGGTGACTGTCTTTAAGATGCCCTCCTGCCTTTCACCAGTACTAAAGAGCTGCTACACCAAAGCAGGTCTACAGAGATGCAAATTTAGTAGCCTACCTCCAGTACTGATAGGCTATACCAGTGTTGCATGTGAAGGAGAGATCCAAATATGGGATCTCCCATATCTTTGCTTCTGCTGCAGAACTCACCCAAGCTGAGGAAGAGCTGGATCAGTGAAAACCTGGGCTGGAGCAAGTGCAACACAACAGCAGCCACAGAGGTGAGGCTTTAGGCCAATGCTGAGTTACCTGGTGAATATCCCAGCATGCCATATTTGGGGTTTTTTTTTGGTGGGCAGGAAGAAGTCCAGACGTTGGGGTCAGGTAACGTCTTAATGCAGACTCAATGCAGAAGATCCACAAATGGGTGTCAGAGGAGCCTGGCTTTGAGTGTGGGCTTCATCCCGTGGACCACCACCCAGACTCTGCATGGTGTTTGATGACAGCAGTGGCAGTGAGGAGGGTTATCTCTGCAGAGTCCGTAAACCAAGGACACAATCTGGCCCTGCATAGTTAAACTCTCGAAGTCATCATACACTCAGCTCACACACGGCCCTTGTGTTACAGGGAGAGGGAAACATTGGCAAAGACATCGAGGTGACATCTTTTCTGGGAAAGTTACACTGGGATCTTTTTAAGCTCTTTTTGGACAGCAGCCACTAGAGATGGCCCGGACAAGGGAGCTCCATTGAACAGCTTATCTGAAGGACACCAGTCCTGAGCACGCAGACCTGCGCTCCGGGGCAGCCCAGGGTTGAGGGATGGGAATAGACACCTCTCACTGAACCATGTTAACTGCAGCCTTTGTAAATCTGAGACTGAAATCTTTATTCACTCGCAGTACCCTATGTAATGTGAGCTTTTTGCATGGCAATCAATGACACACTTGCCAAGGGTAATGTTTCCTCTTGCCAGTAAAAGGTGGCAGGATCAGACCTTAATGGTGGGAGATGAAGGAGCCAAGAAATGCATGCCGGAGTTGAAAGATACAAAAATAGCAGCTAGTCTGGACTTCCCCCAAATCCAATAGTAAATGAAATCCAATGGGACTTTTCATTCATTTCATCTTGCAAATGTTTCTTTCCCTCTCTCTCTGAACAACTCTACAAGACAGATCTCTACATATCTCTTGTACTTTGCGTAGGTCAGAAAACTGAGGCATGGGCAGGAAGGAGAGGGACATGACTTGCTCTGGATAGCTTGGGTTCAGACTGGCATCTATACCTAAACCTTCTCTCAGGAAGTTGCCAGATGAACTGACTGAGGTCTTGAGAGTTGATCAGTGTCAGCTGAAAACAGGACTGCTTACAGGATGAGATAGATGCATTGTAGTAACTGGGTGTAGGGAGAGCTGTGAGAGTTGTCTACATGTACCTTTACTTAAATATATGCAATGCCAGCTATAACAACAGACCTTCCAAACCACCCAACATCCCTCAGCAAATCCTGTTTGAAAACTATAGTCCGTTCCTGTCTGTGTGAATGATTAAAGCTATGGCCTTGCACATACAGACAAGGGCTCAACAATTTCTTTAAACGGTGATGGCTCTTGAATGTTTCACCTAATTTCAATGAATTTGAAAACCCCATTTCGTTTTACTTGAGCCTGTCCCTCAAGGGCTTACGTTGTGCAGTTTCTCCGAAAATGTATGCTGCTTTAGATCTGTGCTTTGTAATCGGTTAACTACCTACTTAGCAGCGCTTGTCATTTGGGATTTTGTTTTTTTTCATAGTCTTAAATCTTATCAAAACATGAGTTCTGAATAAAATTCCTTTTGCTAACTACCAGTCATGGAGTCATTATTGGAAAGGGCAGCTGGTGGAGGATAGCAAAGCTGAGCTCATTTCTGCTACTTGGAAAGGACAGCTTTGTACTTAATAATAAAAAGTCACTGAGTGTTTAAACTCTGTTTTCCTAAATCTCTTAGCATGCAGCCTGATCAGAGTTTGACTCTCCTCTAGAGTGAAACAGCTGATTCAAAACCAAACTGACCTTCTTTGATTAATAGTAATAACAATGAAAAAAAAGAAATAGCATTCATGGGCATCTCCTTAACAAAAGGAAGCACTCAATTTTATGCAGGAGCTATTACATTCCTTTAAGCCAACACCTTCTGAAGCAGGCTATAAATGAAAAAAACCAAAACATTAAAGCAGAACAGACTTGTCATATATTTTAAGTTTTAATCATTCTATCAAGCTGATTAAATAAACAAAATAAAGTGGAGATTTATTTGACTGAGGGAAGAAGGTGACAGGGAAATTTTGAATGCATTCAAGGATCAGACATGGTGCCAAACCAGAAGTCAGGCAGAGAAGGAGGTACAGCTCTAAGATAGTCTTTCCTTTGGACTACCTAGTTCCCAGCTCACCTGTAGCTCATTATTGTGAACAGACACCAAATTTGCAAATGAAACAAGATTTAACTCACAGTATAAATGAACCACCTGCTTCCTATCCTAGCACAATAGTACCCTAACAGAGACTGACCCTGGAAAGGAACCCTGGATACGAACCCAGCAAAAAAGGTTTAGATGTGAGTTCTCATTTCCATCTTTTTGCTATTTTTGGCCCAAGTCTAACCATCCTAAACACTTGCACAACTTGGAACAGGATCCTGGAACAACCTTTACTCTTCGTATTATTAAATCTCCATCTGCTGTCAGATATCACTCTTTAATTTTGTTTTTACCCCTTGGACTTGAGAGTTACAGTTTGAGTAACAAAGGCTGTACAAAACACAGATGAATCATACAGGCAGGTTAGGGTGCACAGCTCTTGTATTAGTCACAAAAGCCTGAAGAACGAGATGAATTATGTGCGTGCCAGTCGTTGGGAGAAGATTCATTAGACCACTGGGCCTTGAGCTTGGTTAAAATCACACCCTTTTAAATCACCCTGGAGAGGTTTTCTGGCACAGGGGATAACTCACTAGAGAGACACTGAGAGAGCTGGGGTCTAAGCAGGCTCTGACACAGAGAGCAATATGACCTTGGAAAAGTAATTTTCACCTCTGTGCCTTTGTTTCCCCTCTTATCTTCTCTGTATGGCCTAGCAAAATCTGCAGGTCAAGAACTACATCTTATCACTCAGGACCCTCAAACCACCCACAGAGGGCACCCAGAGTTGCTACCAGAAGGCAAATGGCGATGCTGAGCCCACACATGCACGTATGGGCAGAGAAACCACCGTAGCAAGGCATGCTTCCCATGGGAAAGTATTTCAGAATGACAATGCAGTGAGGGAATTGCACTGCTCTTACTAACGAACACCAGGATTTACTTCATCAAGCAAAAGCCAAAACCAGCTGGAGAGAGGGAGAAAGAGGAACTTAGAAGATTTGAGCCCTTACCTGCCATATGAAAATCGAGGTTGGCCCAGTAGCTGCAGAAATTTTACACAACTTTCAAGGAGCAACAAATACACAGGCCAGAGGCTGCATGTACCAGCAAGCAATATGCAAGGAGCTTATTAAGCTTTAAGTGTAAACAAATACAAAAATAAAATTAAAAAGAAAAAAGATCTGAGATCAATAGTCTCTCAAATACCTGTCTTATCAAGCCTGGCATGTTGATTGCAGCCCAACCAGAATGACCTGCTGTGAATGATTCCCAATCCTTTTCTCCTTCATTTTTATTTTTTCATTTGTGCACTCAGATAATCTTTTATTGATATGATACATGCTTGTAAGAACAGTGCTGCAGAGATTGTGGGCTTGCATCATTTCACAGGCAATGTCACGTTCAGGACTTTTGCATCCCATCTACCAAAAGTACAGGGGGACAGAGGCAGGATTTTCAAAGGAGTCTAACCCAAACCAAATAGATTTGAATAGGAATTGGAAAGCCCAGGAAGACAATTAGATTCACTGTGCAAAGGCTGTCCAGAAGCAGGTAAGAAAGGAGCTTTTGTGCTCAGTAGTGTTAATTTACATCAGTGGACTATCTGGCTCTTTGTTTATTACATGATTTCAACAAAGGTAAAACTGAGGCCCAGAGAAACTGGATTCAGTGGGGGAAAAAAAAAACAACCCTAACCATCCTATTGTAACTGAAGCAAATTAGTGAGCATAATTAACCAGTGAGGGTAATTAACCATTGAGACTAGGGATGTGGCAACCTCTCCATTGCTTTGAGACTTCAAGGCAATTAGATATCTCTGGCTGAGCCAGAGGCTGTGGGACAGATGCAAGAGTCACTAACTGAAATTTTGCACTGTGCATGAGGCCAGGCAGAAGTGTCAAAGGCTACTCCTGGCCTTCAAACCTCCACTGAAGAAGTGCTGATGTTGGAAGTGCTGTCATTATTTGTACCAGCCCTTTGCTTTTTCGTCTCAATACGAGAGTCCAGAGCTTATCCATACAATTGCAGCTCCATCTCTTCTCTGACTAAGGAGTTGCAGCTTCTACATAGATCTGGAATTTCTGAGTTTTCCATCCAAAGTTTCTCCCTTAAAATAGAAAACAAAATAAATGACTCCTCTCTGCTTGCATCACATTTGACCCTCCATCTCAAAGGAATTCACAAAGGAATGCAAAAGAAATGTATTCAAATGGCATTATTTGGACACGATAACCAATCTGATTAAAATTAAATGATTGCATGAACACTTTGCATGTATCCAACAACTCACGGGCCATTACACCCTCTAATTGTATGAGTTTGGCATGCTGGATGTTATGAGGCAACGTCATTGAAAACTCATGGAGCTGAACAAGGCAGAACCTGAGGTCTGAAATACTTCAGATCTAGAGGATGTTTCGGTTTGACTGAAAATCATGCATACCAGTCAGGTTCAGGGAAGGCCTTGTTCATCCCTTGGTCACATGAATGAGGGGGTATTCAGGCAGAGATGGCTTTTATGCCCTTAGAGCAGCAGTCTGCAGTCATTAGTGCTGTTTGATTCCAGTTAATGACTTCCACACCTGCTGCTTGTAAGGGGTCAGAACAAATCTCTCCACTGGCTCTCTCCGTTGCCCCATCTTTGGACCCCATGCCCCAAATCCTCACCATCTTGTCAGTCCCTTATGTAGTCTCTTTTTCCCTCCAACTATCATCCCTTCCTCCTCTTTAACTTCAGTATTAACCTGCTTTCCCTCAGGTTGAAACTTTCCTTTAGCTCCTCATCTCTGCCCATGTTTTCCTGCAGTCCTCAAAATCTCTCTCGGTCTTTTCACATGAGGCATTTTTCCTCTTATCTGCAGCTGCTCATGGTTTACTCCAGAGCACATACATGTTGTTGGTTTTTTTTGCAAGAGGTTCTGAACCAGCACATGCATTTGATAGCACCCAGTCTATAAGCACCTCAGCTCATTTAGCAGCACATTACTTGCCAAATGGAATGTGCGGGCTCCCACGCATTATTTACTGTCCTCAAGGGAAGAACCTTGGGCTTGCAGGTCTAACATCTCATTCACAGTTTGCTCAAAGCATGCTGAGAAGTGACAATGGATAAACGAGTTGACCTTTCTGAGAGGGCTGCTGGTCTAAGGGGAAGAGATTTCTGTTTCCAGTCCTCTCCCATCTTTTTTAATCTTTCTATTCTTTTCCACTTAAGGTGAGAAAAGGAAGGGAGAAAGCCCACAAAGGTACCAGAGAAGCTTGAAAAGTTCCCAGTGAAAGGACCATTAAGAAGAGGCTGGTAAGGATGGTGGGTGTAGTCTAAGAAACCACCCAAAGTAAGGGCTAAATTTGGCCAAGACACAGAGGGACCAGCCCCAGAAAAGATACCAAGTAATTTCTGTGGCATCAGTGCATGTTTTTTGTAGGAAAGGCAAATGCAGAGAGCTTGGGATCACGCCTGAATCTATTGTAGGGAGTTACAAATGTCCCTGTCCCTGAACAGAGTTAAGATGGGATTACCAGTTTACATTACCATCATTGCCCAGTGAACTGGACAAGCTACCCAGGAGCAGGTCAACTTCAAACAAATGTGACAGGGCCCAGAAACACCACCCAGCTCTCAAGTGCATGCAGTAAGGGTAGGACATGAGCACCAGCCTTTGAATCACTGCAGACCAAGATCATATCATCCTGCAGCTGTCATCCTTCCAAATATAGAAGGGGATTCACTGACAACCTCAACTTCTTATCTTTGCTTCTGACCTTTACTGAGTTACACAATTGGTTTCCTGCAACGAAGAGGACTCAGATTCACAGTTTACTATGCACCGGCTGTCTCCAGTTTTATGGTTTGCACTTTTACTTTATTATCTTTAATTTTCTTCTTCCAACTCTTGAGTGGGTATTAGAAAGTCAATACAAAACCTATTCCAGCCTTTTATTCTAAAATAACAGCACTAAGCTTGTTTATTTACACTGAGACAAGATGATATTTGTGACAGCCTTGTCAATAGTTCAATGGCACGATGCTAACTTTTTTTCTTTAAACTCGAATGCACTTTATTTGTGTGTGTTTGTCTGTCTCTCCAGATTAACTCTTGTTTTCCAGAATCAATATCAATATTCTCTGAAGAGTTGAAAAACTGCTCAGACAACAGCTGGTGAGCAAGGCACGTGGCCTTTGAATGTCTCACCCTCGGGTAGAGGTGTGCTGATTCCCATGAATGAAGTGTCGGCTGCTCATTCACTGAATTTACAGTTCTCAGCTTGCTTAGTTGAACTGGACCATTTGGCAGAATCCGCTTTTGCCAGCTAACAGGGAGTATTTGTGAAATCATAAAAATTCCTGTGAAGGAGCCCCAGTGTGCACTTCCCTCTGCAAATTCAGACTCTTTTTGGCTCCTACCACAACTTTCTGGTCACCCCATTGCTGTTGACTGATCCCTCTGTTCCTGGGAGCAGTTGAGAAAGCAAGGACTAGCAGGCAATATTGCTCAGTGCTCCCTTTGGGAAGAGGTAAAACATTCATTCTCTCCTTGATAGAACTTGGTGCCCCACAGCAACATGAGAAGAAAACCTTGGTCAATTCTTGTAGTGTTATTTTTCAGTCCTACTACAGTAGAACATCTTAGACCAGGTCCTATGCCTTTCTGTGCCTCAGTTTCCCACTTGTGAACCAGGATGGATGTAAAATAATGCATTGCCTTGTTATAGATATTAGTTGATAAAACCATATATATTTTCAAATTTTAAGTCTCAGAATGAAAGGTATGATTTTCAGAGGAGCTCACAACCACTTTTCCCAAGAAATCAAAGGGAAATGTCTTCTAGCAATGGCAAACTCCCAAAGCATTAATAACGTATGTAATAGCTTCCCTACAAAACTTAGTGTTGGGGTTGGAGCCCTCAGCACCAGAGCACCGCTTCAGCCAGGGGAGTCACCCGCTGCATTGCAGCTGTAGATGTTTCTCGGATGTGGAACTGCCACCAGTGGAGGCTTTTGCTGCTCTTTTTTGGGGTTGGTTTAGGGTGTTCAGCTTGTCTAGGAATCACTGAAGAGAGATGCAATCCCCCAGGAAAGACCGTTTTTCTTCTGAGAGGTTTAACGTGGCTGAGATGCAAAGCACCTCTCTATCTCCAAACACCAGTAAAGCAAGTCCTCCTGGTTAGGTTAAGGGGGGTATCCCCTCCTCCATTCCTGTCAGGGGAAGCTTCCGGGACCTGCAAGCCTACTCAGCCTGGGGCTGTTTCTAACAACACTCTGGGAAGGAAAAGTGGGCAGGCCAGCCTGGCGAGAGGGGAATTTGTTCAGATCAAAAGGTTTGACTCAGATCAAAAGCCAGAAGTGAGGTTGCTCATCTGAACTATGTGAAGCCCTCAAGCCTGAGGAATGGGTGTCTGAATCGAGGATGCCCTGTCAACTCCTCTCTTGGCCGATATAAAGAAAGTCCCCAGCATATCTTGTCTCAGAGCCCCAGGCAGCTGTGATGAATAGTGGGACACTTTCTTATGCTCTCTTTATCCTTTCCTAGATGCAGGTTATCTACGCCTGGCAAATCCAAAACAGGTAGGCTCTTTGCTGTTGATTCAGACCTGACTACTCTTTGAGTCACCGGCTGTGGCTCTGCATTTTGTTGCCACTTTGTGTGGAAGTGGCACCGTCCAAGCGTACATCCACCTAAGTAGATGTCAGACAGACACAAGCGCTGACTTCGCCAATACACAAAACCGAGGGCTCTGCCTGCAAGGTTTTACCAGATGTGGTCCCTACCACCTGGTCTTTCAGATCCCTCTCACCAGCTTTAAGATAAAATACAAAAGTGAGCTTTTCTCACCTTATGGTGGAGATGTTTGCCACTGAAAATACGTTAGCTGCAATTCTGCGACCACATCCTTCCTGCAAGGCCTGGGGTGGACACGTGCATCGATGATAAGGAAGGTATAAACTAATCCAGCCACTTTTTGTTGTAAGATCTGCAATGCAAGACTCATCAGAAAGTCCCAGCAAGGTAGGCAAGGTTATAGCTCTCCCAGTGAGTCTGCTGCATCTGAAGTAGTTTGTGCTTGTGCTGCACCAACTTAGTTTGCCTGTACCCAGTGAACTGTTTGCCTTTGTAAAGTGCTATCTATGTTTGCAGAACCTGAAGCCTTGTGAACCTGTAAAGCATGACTTTGACCATGTTTCAAAGGAAAATAGGGTATTGCCTGAACCTGGTCCATTTTCATTCCACATGGGGTTTGAGGAATGAATGAACCCCGTAAGTCAAGACAATACACACTCTAAGTCATTGCAAGAACCTGATGTCCAGCTTGAACATAAACTATAACTTCCTAATTGCACTTGTTCCTGCACACTTTTTCATATTCTACCTAGCACACACAGGTTTTTTGTCTCATCTGCTAGTCCAAGACACCATTTTGCCTGAAGCTTGTCTTGGACCATGGACCTGCTCTCAGAATTTGCTGGGTTTCCTGTCCTGCAGCAAATGTTTTGCATGGTTGTTGTGACCTGCTCCAGAAGTAGCTGCCTTTTGGTACCAGCTTCAGACAGCAATCTGACAACTTCTGTAAGGACACTGTGGAGAGAAGGCATACAACAAGGGTAGAGGTGGGTCATGTATTATTTTTGAACTCTGATTAGCAGTAAAGTGGTGCCTGGGAATAAACGCTAAACTGTGGAATTCAGATGTGGCTGGCTGATTATTTCCCATCTTCTGTTGACCCTAAAAGTCAATAAAACTCCCACACTACCCTTCCTTGAGATTCCCCTTTCCTCCCTATAACAGTGTGATTAAAATACCCTACTACAGGTCCAGCCTATTTTGATGGTGCCATGTGCCTCTTCCCCATGGATTTCTTCACTCTGGCTGTCGGCCAATCAAGGCTTCAGCAATCTGATCAGCTGCATGATTTAATGAACCCTCCTTTTGTGGGGAAGGGCACATTCCTTTATAAAAACTGGTGAGATATCACATTTCACAGGATGACCTCTACTTTCATAAGATGATGGGAGAAAATTGGTTTTGGAAATCGAGGAAGATTGCATCTTGTGAAACAGAATCCAGAGAGTGACACAGAGACCACCTTTCCATTCCAGTCCATTTAATTTTCAGGTTTTGGTTTTGATGGGGAGCTAAATATAGTTTGGGTCATTAGACCAGAAGCACAAATAATTAACAATGAAAGAAACCCCTCTCCCACTCCACTTCTTTACTCCAGGAAACTCTCATAGCAAATGTACTATGCTCAAAGCTGAATAAAGAAATAGAGCTTGTCCTCCATGCCACTGCAGCAATCTTTGGGATGAGAAGTACACTTTTATTAACAATATCCTGCAATAATATTCTGCTGCTATTGCTCTGCCGAAAAGGCGGATTTGAAGAGGCAGCATGCAATGGTCCAGACATTAAGACCTGGACCCAAAGGTGTTGTCTGGGGTCCAAAGTCCTACTTAAACCTAGAAAGTTTGGCACCTGTGTAATTTTCAGGGTCCTATCCTGAATTCTTGAGAAAAATAGCAAAGAAATAGTTAATGTTTATAACACGTAGAGATTAACTTTGAGAGTTGTTTAGAGAACTTAAGAATGATTCTCTTTCATGAGGTCATAAACTCGATGCTCTAGGCTAAATAGAGTCTGACAGGCATGTTTGTTCAGGATACATTTATTACCGAGCCATCCAGGGACATCCACAATTACTGTCATGAGTCGTCTGATGATTAAAGAGCAGAATGAGCAAAATGGAAGATTAAAGGCATAGAACAAGGAGCAGAGATGTCTGTCTTCACTGAGAGTACCCAACTGACAGGAAATTTTGAGCCTTTCAGGAATTTGTGTGCGTGTGTGTGCGCTGAAACTTGCTGTACATTTCTTAGACAGCAGCTGCCCTGCTTCCATCACCTTTTACACATATAACTGACCATCAAAGGCCAAGGATCTTATGGTCTGTACCCTTAGCTCTTCAGAGAACCTATCATGCAGAATTTGGACACTAACGGGGATGTATCAGTGCTGCTCAAGCGTGTGCTTCTCTGCGGCCCTTCTGTGATGCCTTGTAATCCCTAGTACCTACAAAATACCTTTCATGCTCTTTCCACTTTCAGTGTTCCTGGCAGAAAACTGGAAGTGGCAGAAGCACCATTACTTTCTATAACCTGTTTTCTTTCCCCAGTATTGTCTGGCTTCCAGTTTACTCTATACTAAGGTGAGCCTTTTACTGCAGTACTGGGTGAAAGCCTTTGCAGGTGTATTGTGGTAATACCCTCCTTACAGTGGAAGTGCAGTGACTGATCCCAGGGGTGGATGGAGTGGGGAGAACCTACCAGATTCCACGTGAAATGAAGGACAGAAAGTTTTCCTCGTGTCCCCTTGTGCCATGTATTCATTCACTCTCCCTGTAACGTCAGACCTGCCTGGACTTGCTTCTCCTGGTGAGCTCCCTGGAGATGACTAACAATGATAAAAACTCCCTCACTGTCTCTGCTCTGCACTTTCATTTAAGATGTGATTTGATCTAAATGTCTATAAGGGCCAGCAAGTGTGTCAACCCCTATATAATCACCAGGATCCATTCTAAATAGTCAAAAAGAGAGGAAAAGGTATATATGAAGAAATAATGTTCAGTCAGTAAACTGTGGGGTGGGAGGGGCTTGTCCCAAATTTTTACCTCTAGATATGCTGAGATGACAGTAGAAGAGGGACATTTTATAGGACAGCCTGCGGTTGGGACAATTCAGCACAGCTTCATCTATTCCTTCCGAATTCCTTCTCTACATCAATAGAGAGGTCCACTTAAATATGTCGTAGAAAAGGTATGGGAACACCCATGAAATGGCCAATTCAGGACATAGTATATGAGGGGCCAGATTATATAATCATCTACTAATATCTACCTTTTCATTTCTTCATTCCTCAAGGGATATTTTCTCTTTGTCCTTACCTAGAATGAGCCTGGAGAGCACCCTGCCTGCAAATGGCATTGAAACCAACAAAAGAATAAAGAAAAAAAAAATCCTCGTCCCCAGAGTCTCTTCACCTGCAAACACTTTTCTTTCTCTGTTCATGGCTACACGTACTGCAACTTTATGACTGAGCTGGGTTCCCCTGGGGAGCTTCAAACTCTCTTAATGCTTATGACCACCAGTCAATTTGCATCCAGAAATATCCTCCATAGAAAAGACGTGAAATAGGCAAGGAGAAAACAAATATTCATTACTTCAGGAGTTAAAGTAGCATCCATTTGGACTGCACATCTGTAAAAGGCCAATAAATTGAAGGCAATGCTCATAATTACATTGCAGGCCAGGCTGAAAAAATGATGCATTCCTCTGGAGCAATTTGCTGTTGTTGGGGTTTAGGAAACTTCTCCCTCCCTGCTGCTGCCAAAAGGGAAAGAAAAAAAAAAAAAAAAAAGAGAGAAAAAAGATACTTCTTTTTTTGGATGTTGATGATTAAATAAAAGAACGTTGAATGGCAATAGTCATTAGACCAGCAGGAGGAATAAATAAGGAACATCATTGGTAGTTGTAAATAACGGATGCTGTTTTGAGCACAAAGCAACACATCTGGTAATTATTCTCAATTCCACTCCAATTGCTTTGATTTGGCGGTGTAAGGTGCCACAATGAATTCTGCCTTTATTTATTTATTTATTTAGTTAGTTAGTTATTTGCAAATCAGTGTTTAATTGTAAATTGCCTTGGAGGAATCAATGGGATTTATTGCTTCTGCCATGTGAGGTGTGAAATGTTTGCCGTTACTGAACAATGAATTATTTTTTAATAATCTCTGCCTAATGTCCTTTTTGCTTGTAACAGGGTTGTTTTGGAATGGGCAGAAGTTGCTTTTGATCCTCACCTTCCTCACATACTTACACTTTTTGTCGCCCTGCTTATAAGTTTTTATGGCTGCTCATTTGATACCTTATTAACATTACTTCCTTTATTAAAACAGAGCTTAAATAAGACTACTCTGATAAAGCCTCTTTCTGTGACCTTCTGCCAATTACTTTTAGGCAGATGTTTTGGAGGGGCATGTTTGGACCTGACCAACAGATATAGCTCATTAACAAAAAAAAAAAAAAAAAAGAATCTTTTTTCATCTTTTCTTAGCCCTGACTATTTTTCTATTGTGATTTGTGTTTGTCTTTAAAAAGGATCCCTCATATCCATTCTCTCCCTCCTCTCCGAAACAATGGATAAATGAAGAAGGCAGAGATTTTCTTTTCCCTTTTCCTTTTCATTGATTATTAGAAAAGTTTTATAAAAGAAAAGGAATTTTGAAGAAATTTGCATTTATAAAAATTCTCTGGCTTCGATTGATAGCATTTGTAGGTGTCCCTTTCCTCTGTTCAGAATTTCAATTAACTCTTGCACATAGTGTGTACAAACAGTAACAGGGGTGGTGGTGACTATTCCACGTTTAAAATGTCTCTGGGACTTGGCTCCAGAGACCCTTTTCTCTGAATTGTCTGTTGAGATTATAACCATGGCCGGACTTCTCTTTTGTTACAGCGCGTACAGTACTTAGCAGAACAGGGACACAGTCACAGTTGCTTTCTCCAGATGATACTGTAATTACCACATTAATTTGTATAACAACCTTCAATCCTCTGGCTGGGACACTCCTTCCCCTGAGCCACACTTATTCCTGTACTAGACTGACACATCCTCTCTCCTTAGGACAGGACTCACTTTGGTTGAATCTGAGATGCTTTTTTTGGAAAAGTGGGGGTGGAAGATTTTTTATTTTATTTTATTTTAATGAGGAAACACTGATTTTCATGAAATTAGCTTTACTTTAAAACTAAATAAATCAACAATCCCCACCCTCCAGGCCTGTAGGACATCAGCTTGAAGCTGATGACAGTATCTCTGGAGAACCAGAGCCCAGGTGGTTGCAAGGACAAGTTCCCAGACTGGACTGCATCTCCCCAGACTTCAGTGGAGCCCAGCAAGCCCCAGGAATAGTCCCAGAAAACCAGAGGGAATGGGTGGACCCTCGTGTTTGCCCGCCGTGAAGACTCTGCTTCCCTGGGGATGCCTAGAAAGCTGCCTCCTTGAAAGCCACTCTTCTGCACAACATCAAAGTCGTCGGAGCTGGGCACAAAGTCCCCTCTCTCTTCCTCCAGTGACAATCACTGCGCATTTAGCTCCACTGTGGAACAGAGCAGGCGAGCTAATTAACACAGTAAGTCATAAAGAGACGGTGCCAGTGGGGAAAATGGAGCTGTGTAAGCTGTCTGTGTTCGTACCCTGTGCAGTTCTCTTGTCACGAGACCCTAACTGTATGATTAAGAATGACAAGTGTTAACCCCTGCGGTCCAGGGGTCTCCCAGCTCTCCTGCTGCAGTGGTCTCATCCCATTTTCTTTCTCAGAATTACAGCAATTAGCAACAGAAAAGACGTATTAGTTCATCTCTCCCACACACTCGCTCTTCTCCTTGGACAGAGTGAAATTAATCCCTATATTTGTGCAGTTCATTGTCCAGCCAATTTTTAAATGACTTTTACAATGAAGATTCCTTCAGAAAGCTGTTTCATTGATTAATGTCTCTCTCTTGGACTGATTAGCTCCCATACATGAAAGAATAAAATTTATTTGGGGAAGAGGTTCCCCTTGTAGAGCATTCACCAGACTGCTCCCTCGGGCATGGGTTAACCCTCTAGGCAGCAATCATATATTGACCAGCAGTCTCTATTTTGTCCGTGGGGTATGTTTTGTGTCTAGTCAACACTTCCAGATCTGGGATGCAACTTCTGGTGAACCACAGAGACAAAACTGGAATTCACATTGTTGGAAAACAGTTCATTTGTAACTGTTTTGTTTAAAACAAAAATAAATTGGTCTCGGGGGCGTGGAGGGGAGAAAGTCTGCAGGGAATGGAAATACACAGTCCTGATGATGTTCCCTCAGCAAGATTAAGCTGAGTTCGGAGTTGAGTGTGGCTGGAAACCCAGAGAGAGTCACACTTTCAATGTTTCTTTTTATGGATTGCAGTAGTTGAATGTGTGGGAAGGAAAGAAGGGAAAGGAGTGGAGGAGAATGGAAGGAGAAAGGATTCAGTATATTGAGCCAGGTCATCCAAACTCAGTGGCTCTCAGACCCTTATTTCCTCCCTACAGGAAGCGAGGATTAAGATATTTCCTATGAACAGCTGAGTCAGAGGATCATCTTTGTTATTATTTTTTCTTGGAGCGAACATCCCTGTTTAAATTCTACAAAATAATAATTGAAGACACACAGAAAAGCTAGGTAAATTCCAAGCACCACAACCCATTGGGAATGAATGCCATTTTCAAGTTATATTTGTTTTTGCATTTGTTTTCCTTCTTTTTAGCTAACAGTGCCTCATACTTAAATATCCCCTGAAGGGAAAAAAATATTAAAACCTACAGAACAGCTGACATAAAGAAAAGGACTGAAAAGAGCACCTGACTAAAGTGGTTATTATGATTCACCTTGGTACACACTCATACACACACATAGACATTAATCCTTAGCAACCTCTTTACTAACAACTTCTCTGACAGTTGAGGGGGTTCCACTTCAGTAAAAAGAATTTATTGCATTTTATCAATAACAAGATCAAAATTGTCCAGGAGTATCCCTTCAACTGCAACAGACATGTGTGCACCCAGACATTTTGTAAAACTTTTCCGGCTTGATACGGAGCTCACTGATATCCACAGTGGTGGTAAGATGAACTGTACTGGGTTTTGGATGAGATCTTCAGGTTTGTTTTCCATCCTCGCTCACAAAAAAAAAAAAAAAAAAAAAAAAAAAAAGAATATTAAACGTTGAAGCCTGATTCTGGCAAGTGGGAAGAATCCTCAGCCCACGGATGGAATCTTTTTTTAGTGAATTATAGAAATTGAACAGTTTGGGGGAGGGAGGGAACTATGCTTTTTACATTCAAAAATAAGGAAATAAAGATCATCACTAGGATAGATCACTCCAGAAATTTCTGTGTCTGTTTAACTCATTACCTTCATCTCCAGAAGATAAAAAGCAAATGAGCCATCAAGCAAATCAAGAAACGTTGCCCATCCGAGATTCACAGTGCTCACTGCTTCCAGACCTTACTAGTGAGTCTGAGCAAACCCAACAAAGCTGAGTGAGAGGAAAAACTGCTTCCAAAGTCCCAGCTGAATTTCATCCTTAATGAAGCAAGAGACCCGGAGATGGGCATAACCTTCAAGTGCAAAGATGCCTGTTACAGGTCACCATGGAGGAGTATGGAGGCTCTGGGACTGCAAGCCAGGACTTCCACCACTCGAGTTAAAGAACAAACTACTTCTGCAGGGCTACTGCCAGGAGTGAAAATAATAACTATGGGGAGTTTTTCAAGCAATCTCAATAATATTTCTTGGAGACTAAGACTGTGCACAGTTTAAGTCTGACCTGTAAAAATCTGGTCTCAATTCTTGTAAGGGTCAATTAGTCTTGGGAAATACCTATTACCACTAAAAAATGATGTGCTCGATCTGTCATCAGAACAGGTATAGCCTGAGGGAATCTGGTTGCTGGAGTATTGCCCCTGGTTTCCTAGTTCAGTGGTGTGTTCAAAGGCTCACTGGAAGATTAGGAACTGGGAAGAGGGACTTGCATGAAATGTGGAAAGAAGCTCTACAAAACTCTCCCAAGCTCCCAGACATTTTTTTTTTCCCTGTTATTTCAGAGAGCTCTGCCAGGTACTGGAAGGCATAGAAATTTCATCAGCTGTATGGACCCAGGTGCCTTTATGGTTCTGTGGTAAAACCACACAACATCTCACAGGGGTTGGTGGACATTATCCTTGCAGCATATCAAAGAACAAGACAAGTACTGTTACTGTTTTAACATCAGCTGAGTGCAAAGGTGATTCTCCCTTGTGTTGGCTGCACTGCTAGATGGCAAAGGCTATAATCCAATCCTGCTTGGCTGGGATATTGCTCTGAGGTCGTTGTCCCTCCAGTGAGGCTAAGCTAAAAGGGATAATCATAAGGTTTAGGTAACTAGAAGTAACTCTGCAAACCTCTGTCCTCCTCCTGACTTTTTTCTTCATACAATCAGGAAGCACTAGAGATACTCGAGACAGACATTCCTCACCTAATTCCTAGCTTGATGTTTCGAGTCAAGAAAATGAGATTATCTGGACCAAATAATCTAATTGCCAGGGTGGGGGTGAGTGATGGCCACAGAAAGTGGCCTATCTTCAGCAAATAAACCTCAGCTTCTGCAAAAGGCCACGTTGGCAACATCTCCTGCTGCCAAGCTGCCTGCTCTTGTCTGGTCCATCACTTTGCACACATCCACCTATAAAGAGGGTGGTCCATGGCGTGCAAGAGCACTCTGCAGACTCCTTGCCACCAGAAATGCCCAACTTGACACCTGGTAGAATTGCGTCCCCCTTCCTCCCCCTATCTCCTCTCTTCTCCTGTTTTCTGTTTCCGTTCATTGAGAAGGGATAGAAACCAGGTGTGTTTTTGCAGTTTCATCCTGTTGGTCTTCCATACATATAAAAAACTTCTCTGACAGGATAATGTATACCAAAGCCTGCTCTAATGTACCCCACAGTAAATCAAACTGTCTTTTAAGAACTTTTGTGGAGTTACTGCTTAGTCACCAGCATTTAAAAAGAAGAAGACCTGGTCCTACTCTTTCACCTGCCTGTTATAGCTTCTAGAAATTATGGTGATATTAGCTAAGAGAGAGGCAGGCAGGCAGGCAGAAGAAAGAAAGGGAGAAAGAAAAAAAAGGAAAGAAATAAGGAAGGTAAGAAAAAAAGCAAATAAGACATTCCTATTTTCAGTTAAAAGAATATAGGAATGAATTCTAAAAAAAAGAACTTTGACAAATTGAAAATAAACCCAATAATTTTTCTGTAAAATTGCCGCTGACTTTTAAAAAATCTAAAAAGACATAGGACCTGAACAATGCATGTGCACACACAGCCCACATAGTACATAGTGATGTGCAAATCCACATATTCAAATTAATGTGATTTTCTTTGAAAGGACGAATGAAACTGACTTTTCTTTTACCCAGAATGCTACAATGAGAACAAATATCGTAAGAATACACTTTAAAAAATCTAAATCTAAAGAAATAAGGGGAGGGAGCATTTTCTGATGCTCATGAAAAGCAGTAACTCTGGCATGACATTGATTTCAAGTAGCCTTTCTTTGAAATACAGGTTGCCATATGACTGGTACCAGCTGGGGGTATACTCCAGTTGTCGTTCAATGCTGTCCTTGCAACAAAAGTTATATCCATATATCTATATACAGAGACAGATACATGTTTTTTAATTCCACTGATTCCTTGCACTTTGTAGCCAAGGTATATCAACTCTACATCAAAAATCTTGCTAGAGAGCTTCACCTATAGGTTGCCTGTAGTACATTACACTGTATATATACTGTGAACACCTCCATCCGCATACCTGTGTCCAGAGGCATGCTTGGGTAATGCCCAGAGATTTGACTTCCATCCAGGAAAGCACAGGGATTTCAGAACTAAAGCTGAAGCACCATCTCTCCTGCAGCTAGATATACTGCCACACATCTGGGGCTTTGGAGGTCTGCTTCACAGTGTGCTTTCCTGCACTTCATGATGAACTGGAGTGCTTTGAGTAACAGCTCAGATTTGTTTATTCCACATGACAAACAGACAGAATTCAACACTATTAATGTGAAAGAGTTTGGAAGAAGAACTGATACAGGCTGGACCATGTCAAAAGAAAATAAGATTTGTTCACATACCTGTCTGTGGTGGGTTGACCATGGCTGGATGCCAGGTGCCCACCAAAGCTGCTCTATCACTCCCCTCCTCAGCTGGACAGGGGAGAGAAAACACAACAAAAGGCTGGTGGGTCGAGATAAGAACAGAGAGAGATCACTCACCAATTACCGTCACGGGCAAAACAGACTCGACTTGGGGAAAACAGTTTAATTTATTACTAATCAAATCAGAGTAGGGTAATGAGAAATAAAACCAAATCTTAAAAACACCTTCCCCCCAGCCCTTCCTTCTTCCCAGGCTCAACTTCACTCCCAATTTTCTCTACCTCCTCACCCCGAGCAACGCAGGGGGACGGGGAATGGGGGTTGCGGTCAGTTCATCACATGTTGTCTCTGCCACACCTTCCTCCTCAGGGGAGGACTCCTCACACTCTTCCCCTGCTCCAGCCTGGGGTGCCTCCCACGGGAGACAGCCCTCCACGAACTTCTCCAACGTGGGTCCTTCCCACAGGCTACAGTTCTTCACAAACTGCTCCAGCGTGGGTCCCTTCCACGGGGTGCAGTCCTTCAGGAACAGACTGCTCCAGTGTGGGTCCCTTCCATGGGGTCACAAGTCCTGCCATCAAACCTGCTCCAGCACAGCTTGCTCTCTCCACAGGTCCACAGATCCTGTCAGGATCCTGCTCCAGCGTGGGCTTCCCACGGGGTCACAGCCTCCTTTGGACACCCACCTGCTCTGGCGTGGGGTCCTCCACGGGCTGCAGGTGGATATCTGCTCCACCATGGACCTCCATGGGCTGCAGGGGGACAGCCTGCCTCACCATGGTCTTCACCACGGGCTGCAGGGGAATCTCTGCTCCGGCACCTGGAGCACCTCCTCCCCCTCCTTCTTCACTGACCTTGGTGTCTGCAAGAGTTGTTCCTCTGACATATTCTCACTCCTCTCTCCGGCTACAGTCGCTGTTGTGCAGGTTTTTTTCCCCTTCCTAAATATGCTATCCCAGAGGCGCTACCACCGTTGCTGATGGGCTCGGCCTGGGCCAGCAGCAGGTCTGTCTTGGAGCCAGCTGGCATTGGCTCTATCGGACATAAGAGAAGCTTCTAGCAGCTTCTCACAGAAGCGACCCCTGTAGCCCCCCCCCTACCAAAACCTTGCCACGCAAACCCAATACACTTTCTTAACCCCGAGGTCCGTCTAGACAACCTGAAGATGTGTTTGAATAACAGATACCAGCTTTATGTTTGAACAGGACTTTTTATGGTGATGCACCAGAAAAAATTTCATACGCCTGTGTTGTTTTTCCTGTTACCTTCAGGTACTCCTCACTGAAAAGGAGCCACCTCTGATGTTGTGCTAGTTGTTAAACAATGCACAGGAACTCTCCCTGGTGGCTTTGGCTGGGGAGGGAAGGGAAATGCAACAAGCAGGCTGACTTTTCTGCTGTCTGAAGCACTGCTGAAATCATCAGAAAGGAGCTAAGAAATCTGTCTGACATCCTGTTAAAACCAAGAAGCTGTTACTACAGGAGGCCTCTTGACAGGGTATCAGAGTGCACACACTGAAACAAGTTGCTTCATGGGCAGCCGAATGTGTAAACCCTCTTCCAGTGTCCCTACCCCCATGAGTTCATTGATGTCTAACAAAAGATGGGCTTATGAGCACTAATGAGAACTCTTTGCTCTGCCTGGCTGCCTATTTTCATGAAATTTATAGGAACACAATAGCTTTGGGACCTCTTCCACCCCATCAACGATAGGTTAAATTACCCAGTGGGTTCAAAGCTCAAAGGAGGAGCCCTTGACAGATTGACTGATAGATGGGCCCAGGCATACACTTGCAAACAGCTTGATTGTACAAGTCTGACTTCCTTTGGAAAGAAGGAGCAAGGGCTTTATTGGTCCCAGCCAATAGGTGGGATAACTTATAGCAAATTGCCTCCCATTGCCTTCTTAATATGTTGCTTTAATGACAACTCAATGGCAAAGCACCTTCTGGATTTTGAAGATGTCACTTTAATGCCTCCCTGGGCCAAGCATCCTTGCTGAGCTTAAGAAGCTATGATACCATCACTGGTGAAGGTGGTACAGCAGTAAGTGTGCTGGGAGCAAAGGCCTGGAAGAGAAGGAGAGCTTTTCAGAAGCATGCCCTTCATTTTAAAGGGCAAGGCTGTGGCTTTGAGAAGCCAAACAATTTCTCTGAAGCAGGATTTTGTTTGTGCTGCAGGGGTATTTACTGTTCTAAGATTTCCTGGCATTTGGGTGGTGTAGGTAGAACAGATTTACGTAAAAAGCAGGAAAAAAATCAAACTTTCAAAGGAACTTTAAAAGGACAATATCCCAACCCACTGTCTGTTTGGGGGATTTTATTTGGACAGAGCTGTTGCTCAGCCTTTTGTGACCAGACATTTGTACGTGTTTTACTGCATGTTTGCACGGCTGCACGCGGGAGATAATATAATTGACAGGCTAGTGATGATGGATTCCTACAGCACAGAGGATGCAGGGAGGTCAGGAATGAGGCTACATCCTCTCCAGTATGCCAGCACCATCTTTTGCTTTCTTTCCTGCAATGCTGGCAGCAAGATGTTCCCTGTCCACAGGGAAGATGCACATGAGTAGGCGCTAAGGTCCTGACAGGCTGGGCCCAGAGGGAACTCCCCTCCAAACTCCCCTCAGATGCACCCCTATGCCCTCTGATTCACTTTCCAGCACACTTCTGAAAGCCCGGAGAAGACTCATGTGAAGCTGAGGTGGAGAAAGAGGACAAAATGAGTAAAGAAGGCGGCTAAATTTAAGTAAGGCACTGAATAAGATTTAGAAGACAAGACTTCTGCTCCAAGCTGTGTAATGTGGTGCTACTCCTAAATCACAATGACTCACTGTTCCTCAGTTTCCTTGTACATACAGCGAGCAAGACAAAAAGGCTGATTTTGTCTGAACGAGTCTTTGAGAGCCACTGACAGAGCTGCAAAAGGACTAAGTATTATCTGCATCACCCAGCAGAGCAGCATCCATTTTGAAGCCATCTTTCTGCCCTTCTTCACTTTGTGGGTAAAGGTGAGGGGCTTTACATTGCTGGTACAGCAATGGGGACAGGAAGGAACTGCAGTTTCACTTTGCATCCTCTGCATAGAAACTGTTCTTTTCTATGGTCAGGAATCGATGTGTTCACAACTGCTTTAGCACTTAAAGCATGGCCATAGGAAGCAACCCCTAACTGGAAAGCTACAAGAATTGAAGGACATAAAAAGAAAAAGGAAAAGAAGGAAAAAAACAGTTGGAAGCACACACACAGAAGGAGGAACCCTTCTGCAAAAGTTCTATGCCAGTTTCTGCAACCCTCAACCTATGCTTTTTAACACCAACTTGCCAAAATAAACTATAGTTTGCATTTTTAGTGGTTGCTTTTTCGGCTCTAATTTTTCCTGCGCTCACATCTCAGCTCTAAATAAATTTGCAGGAGGGGAAACGAATGTGTGCCCTTCTTGGTAGCAAATCCACTAACTGTCTCTGCACTTCATCAGGCTGTGAAACGCAGACTTCACACCATACGAAACAGTCCAGGATAAATCAGCCCATTCACTCTGTTCATTCATCTTTTGAATGTCTTTTGCATGTGTTCAGATTGTATCATCGTGTAGATAATTCTGAAAGACTCTTCAATATTTGCTTTTAATTGTTTGCTGTTACCGTGTTCAGCTTTCAGGGAGGGAACGTGATTGCTGAAGAAAATCCAAATAAGCAAACACCAAATTGATGGTAAGAGGATGTTTAAGGCCCAGGTACCTGGACTGTTCTCGAGGAAACCTTCCTTGGAGGCCTTGGTCCAAAGGCCACTGGAGTCTGAGTAGGCTTTGAACCAAATCCTAAATAGTTTCGTGAGTACACACTGATTTCAGAGCCATCTCTGTACCTCTGGAGACTTATTAATTTTCACAGAGCAAAGAGAAAATCTTACCCCCGTTCAGGACTGGACTGCCTGCCCTGGCTGCAGAAAGTCCTGCTGACAGTGAAAGCAGTTGTTTACATGGAGAAGATACCATTAAGAGACTAGTTCACGCATTTTACCTGTCCTTTAACAGGTGGAAAAAGAGCCAGACACAATCACAGAAGAGAGTGCACATTACACCTTGTCAAGAAACCCTACCAAATCTAAGCATTTATGACATGTTTCTGCAGGGGTAATTGAGCATTTGGATTGTGGATACCTGAACTGTAATTTTTCAAGGACATCAGCTGATGAATGTGAGGATTTCCCTGGATTTCCATCTTTACTCTGAAGGCAAAAAGTATGTGGTCTATGAGCTCTGCTGGCTCATGTGATCGCAGTGGGTTCAACCAAGGGCCATGTATTTGTTTATGACCTGCCTGGAGCTGGTGAAGAACTACTTCTTGATATAAAACCAGCAGAACTGTGTCCTGGACCAACATGTCTTTCTCTTTTTCAAGGGTGCAGGAGAGGACAGTCTTATAGCAATCTGCTTGTCCCAAGCTTCACGACTGGTAGAGCAGCCCAGGGGTTTCCCTGAGCCACTGTGAGGGGGGATCAGTGTCCTGCAACCTGTTATTTGCTGTTTTTCCTGCATGCAATGGCAGGATCTTGAAAACAGCTACTAGGAATAATGGAAACCTCAGGGTCAGATTGGCTTCAGGACTTTCCTTTGAACACTTCGCAGGCATGAGGACCAGCTTATCAAAACAAGAGTCATGTGACATACGGTATTCTACCCTGGCACTGCTAAATGACGACGCTTCTGATAGCTCTTTCCCATTCTGCTAATTGAAATAGCAGCAGCAGGTACATATATGCCCACTAATGTAATCCTTTCTCCTGTAAACAATGGAAGAGTTCTTACACAGCGTGCTTCCTTACACACTTAATCTTCACTGCACCCTGAGCTATAGGGAAGGACAGATCTCCCTTGCTCCAAAGCAAGCAGCGATGTCCCAAAGAAGCAAAGAGATATGACCAAGGTAATCCAGGCTGTCAGTGACAGAGCAGACACTTGAATAAAAAGTTCAGGTTGGCCCTTTAACTTCTGGGCTGTCCTTTTCTGCTCATAACCAAAGCAAGTGACAGAAGGAGCCCAGCAACATCCACCAGCTTAATAACAATCATTACTATGCTAGGAGACCGGACGGATAATGCAGTCCCAAAGCATGGACATGAACTAATGTCATCAGCATTGGTATAAATAGGGTGTCTGCATTTAATTAATAAATAATAGGCTGCAATGCTAATCTCCTTCTGCTAACTCTTTTCTAAAGGTGCAATCTATTAATCACATGTCACTGCCAGCCTGGTCACTTCTTTTTTTAGATTCAAGACAGAAAAAAAATAGCTAGAAATAAATGGATCCTAAATACAGCAGGGCAACTGAATAGCACAGCCAACCTTATGATCCACTGCTAATTTCAATCCTTAGCTACAAGTTTTTCCCCCTAAGGACGGATATAATACTTTAAACAGAGAGTGAAGGCTTGCGATGTTGTTAAAGGTCAGCATGTTACTAATGTCTGGAAAATGGAGGGTTTTTTTCCCTGATTATTTGCCTATGGAAATTCTGTCACTCTACAATGTCTGTCGACATGCAATAAGACCCATTTCTGTGGGCACTGGCTAAGGCAGGTGAGATATTCCTACTGAGATGGGGACAGCATAACTTTCTGAAAAGCACTGGAAATACCTCTCCTGTTTGGCACATGGTGCGACTAGGAAGCTAGAAACTCAAGGAGGAGAAACATTTGTGTTGGTATGGAAAGGTGGTATGGGGGAAATGACAGCACTGCTCATCTGGGACCATATAGAAGGACTCGTGCAAATTGCTTCCTTTGCATGTTAATATCCACTTTCCAGGAAGCTTCCCTCTCAGTACTCCAACTTTGACCCAGGAAGACATTGCCCCTCGTGGTTTTGTTTGCGGGAGGCAGGAGGTGGGGGAAGGCATGTGTATTTAGGTCAAAAAGCAGGTTTCCATCCAAATTATTTTGATTGGAAAATATATCCTACTATCTCTAGTTTTTACACATAATTGATCGCAAAAATGTATCCTTACTAATTGAACTGATTTTCAAAATGATTAAAAGCTTTTCAGAAAGTTCATCTCCACAAGTCCAACCTGTTTGATATCAAAGTTGTGCTGAAGCCTCAAAAGAGTCATTTTCTGGCTAAATTTCTTTATTCTTCAGTCAAATGCAAGTCAGAAGTCTCAGCACAGAATGTCTGGGTGAAATTTTACAGTCAGTTTATGCAAGAGGTTAAATGAGATCTAACGATTCCTTCTAGATCTAAACCCTATTCATTTCCTTTAATCTAGCCAGAAACACCAGAAGAATGGCTAGTGCTCCAGCATTTTGGCCTTTCCTCTCAAAGTCCAAACTTCAATAAGGGAACATTACAGGCTCTAGTAAAAACCACATTGCCTGTAATATCAGGGAAGAGTGCTGGATCACACACTGAGATCAAGGAGAGACAGGGATAAATTCAGCTCACTGTAAACACTGGAGAATATACTTGCATCAGGATTTGAATTTCTGTTGTGAGACATGATGTTTGACCCCTGTTTTGGTTTAGTGGCTCTGGTCCCTTTGAAGAGTTCTCTGTAAAGAGACAGTTGGTATTGAGGGACCGCTATACCCCAGTCTCCTCCTGCACCCTTGTTTCTCCCACAGTACCCACAGACCTACCTCCCCTATAGCGAGTGGCACGATGGCATAACGGGCTCCCTGTCAGTGCGGTGACTCCCTCAGGTATCTGCTGAACCTCGGTTTCTTTTCCACTAGAAAACTTGTACACCAAAGACAGCTGCTTGGCCTTAGCTGTGACCAAATACACCAACCAGCACCACGTGGTATGAGTGTGCAGGAGGAGGGTCCTTGTCAAGAAGGACGCCATACTATTAGCTTCAGGTCCTGCGTATGCTATTCAGGATGTCACTTGCTTTGTCTCAGAGGATGTGTCCCCAAAAGGAGCTTTGCTTGAAGGCTGTCCTTAACGTTTCCTTTCCCCAGGTAGGCCCTAACTCCACAGCGCCTGTCCTGATGTATTAGCTGTGCAACGCAACACAATGCTTTTTCTCACATCTGGGAAGACACTATATGACAGCTCTGCATCCAAACACTGTATCTGGTCTTATCTCTAGAGAGTAAGCTCTTAAGGAAAAGAGGGCCTCTGTCTGTTCTGTATTGTACAATGAACGTGGTGTCATGGTTCATAACTGGTGTCCCAGGTACTGCCACAAGATAGATAGTAAATAATTAGATTTCTGATCTAGGGAGTGGAGAGACTGCTTTGGTTCAGTCCAATCTCTAAAGTCATTAAACTCATACTATCTTCATTCCGCCTTGCCTGAGGTTCTGGCCCATTCTCCCGCATCTCTTCTTCATTAGCTATTCATAACAATAATAGTCATAGTCATTCTGGAAACAAAAAATCCAAGGAAGCAACTCATCCAATGTACCTTACATTGTGGCAACATAAGTTCATATTAATTGGATGGCTGCTTGGAAGTGCTGGCATTTTGTGGTTTACAATCAATGCACCTGGCCATTCATCAATGACTCGAGAGATGGATAAAATAAAGATTTGGGGGAATTAATTACCATTCACGTGGCAGTTCATGGGCAGGAAGTATTTTACTAGTTATGAATTCCTGCATACGAGGTTTGATGCTACAAGAAAGCATCCCTCCGCTAAGGCCAGTCCTAATACATTTGAGTTACTTATCCCTTATTTTTAACACTCTTCTAGTCCTGTTCATTGGGCAATCTCAACTTGTGTTATGAAACAAACCTGCCCTGGCATGGGACACGTCCTGTTGCAGTTCCCACAAGCATGAGCAGGCAGCATCACCTACAGGAACGAGTTTGACTTGACTCCTCTGCAAAAGTGAGAGGAATCAGCCCCACAAAGTTGACTCCAACTACTTGGAAGAACGTCATTATTTGGGGAGATTTTCAAAGGGAATATTTAGACACCCAAGGCCCATTGACTTTATGTGAGATTTGAGCAGCTAAACACATTTGACACTTTTGAACATCTCTATTCATCTAACCAAGTTACTTCTGTGGAACTAATAATTAGAGAACCTGAGCACCTAATAATCTTTAATGCATGTATCCTTGCAGGACCAATGCTGTTTTATAGAAGGAAACTGGAATCAGAGCAAGATGTTTGGCCAATTTTATGTATATATTCAGACAGTCAAAGATAATATTAGTCACCAGATAGAAATAGAGCGAGAATAATAGCCTGACCCCGAGTAACCTCTTCAAGGTCAAGGAGAAAATCTGTGGCAAGGCAAGAAGTTAAGCCTCAGTCTTCCAAGCTGCAGTCTATTGCCCTGTGTAGAGCTTTCTTTTCCTCTGTGCAGGATCAGGCTGCAAGACTGCCCTTAAAATTGAAAAGAAAAGAAACAGTCCCTCACTAATTGAAGCCAACTGTTTATCCTCCCTGGGGGAAAATGTTTCAGTGCAGTGCTGCCTTGAAAATTACCTCTCTACAAATGATATTACAAGGGGCCATATTCATTTTCCATCACAGATTCCAAAACAAGCTGGTTTTAAAGATAAAAATATTTTTCTTAATTATGAAAACACATTTTAAAGACACTGATGCTATGCACTGCTTTTAATTTGAAGCCTTTTTTTTTTAGTTCAATTTCTGCCTTGAGAATGGGAGTGGTAGCAAACCCAAATATAAAAATGAAAATGGAAATTGACTTCAAAGAGGAATTAAAATTGATCAGATTATCTCTATTGCTCAGGCTGATTGGGATGCAACCCCTCCTATTCTTCCCCTGACATTATGAAGGAAACACATTAATGGAGAAAGATGCCTTCCGTTTTTAGGACAAAACCCCAGCATCTCCTACAATCCATCGGTTTTATATTGCAATTTTTATTCATAGACCTTAACTAGGGCTTCAGAAAAGTCAAATATCATAATTCATACGATACAGATGGAAAACTGTGGCAGGCAAAGGTGAAAGTTGCGATTCATCTTACCTCTCTTCAGGTGTCTAAAAGTGAGATATCTAAATCTGAGTTAATTGCCGTAGGTTCATTCCAGATTCAGTGGAGAGAGAGAGAAGGGAAACTTCTGAGCACCATTTATCCCATCTGTCTTAGGATGGGGTGAATCACAGTTTGGAAGTGCCTGTCTCCCTCCACTGTCCACAGGAGGGGTCTAGATGACTAACTTAGACTATATGCCTAATGTTTAGGTGCTAAAGCTAGGCAAAGTGAATCCTGCCTGAAATAACATTTTAAGGACAGTGGCACAGAAGCCTTATTTAAAATTTCTTCTGTCCCTAAGTTCAAGGCTCCTAAGAGGCCCAATTTCTGGGTAAAAGCACTAGATGTGGTTTACTCAGAGAGCTGAATTATTTACATAGGGATTTTCTACCTCCCAAACTGATTTCACGTACGTACTGCAAACTATATATAGAAATTGGAAAATGCTGTGTACACCATGGAGAAAAGTTTTCTTGACCTCCAGTATCTCCTGAGTCTCAAAAGTTCTTGAAAGCTGTGATAGTATAATCTGGGATCTCAGCAGACAAGGGGCAAAACCCTTCTCGCTGAAATTCCCACTCAGAGAAGAGAGAGTTTAGTCTGCACTGAAAGACCAGGGTTGAGCCAATCTTATTTTAAATTGCTCAATTGTAACCTCTGTGTGCCAGCAGCTGAGGGCACTGACTATAGTCCAGACATTTCCTAGCTCCTACATCAAACTAAAACTCACTTTCCAGAAAGACCTTGGATTACTCTAGAGTCAAAGGTCTTTGCAATCAGGCAATAAACAAGTGGCAGTCATGAAGAAACAGGTACACAACATTATGTGCTGAACACTGGACTCAGTTTATACCCTGACAATATTTTAGGCAGCAATGTAACTGTATGAATTGTACCAGATCTGGAAACACAAACTTATTTATCTAGATCCAGGGGTTTAAAAGTGTTTAGGTACTTGATTGACATTGATTATATTTGGAGTTAGATGAATAAACAAGTGTACATTAATTACATGTGTATGTCAGATGCATGCAGCTATAAGTTGCCAGAAAGAACTGAAATTCAGACCTAGAGTAATGATGGCAGGCAGGGGAATAACTTTGGATACCTTGCAGCATTTTTTGTTGTTAACTATAAAACATGCCTCTTTTTACCCCATTTCTAAGTGACGTGCAACCAGTGAGTTTTCTGCCAGATGCCTCAGTTTCCTTTGTACTAATTCTTCTCTTTGTGATTCCTCCTTACATCACATTTTGCACCAGACCTCTTCTAAGACCTCTGCCTTCCTGGTACGGCAATCAGCAACAATGGCATTTTGACACGGGGAGAGAGACTGGATGTTATGCATTACAGGCCTTGCCCAGGGATTGCTTGTGCATTTTCATTAAAGTATCACTTGGTAAAATACAGAAAAAGAACCTACACAACAGGAGTGAGGACAACACCAAGCCCCTGATACTTAACGTGTTGCTGACTGTATAGGGGATGTTGGTGCATCACTGCTTTGGGAGCTGGGCTTGGACTCGGTGTGAGAACATTTTGATCCTTTGTGAACATCAGACCAAACGCACAAGGAAGAAGCTTGGAAAATCTCAACAAGCAAATGAAATCTGTAAGGTGTGAGCATCAATCACCCTTACTTTATTCAATATCAGGCAGAAAAATGGCCTATGTGTTCCCTTTCCCCCAAATGCTTCTCTGAAAGAACAGCAAAACATGCTTTCCATTTTTTTAAAGAAGTGCCCATGTAACCATAACTACAAGTTTGTCAATAGAAAAATACATAATAAATGGCTTGTTATTTCGACTCTTTTGTGAGACAGTTCATTAGAAACTTCATTTGTCCACATGGATTGCACTTATTCAGCTATATTCTAATAAAATGCACATTGCTTCCAATAAAGGGAATGCATTTGCTATTGATGTGCTATAAACTACTATACAGAGAGGTGTTATTATATCCCTGTGTAATAACAAGCCAATTATAATGATCAGCAAAACCTTTACAATAAAGTCAATGCATGAGGAGTGATTATCATAATGCATTCTAACTGTTCAGTGCCATAAATGCTTTGCAATTAATTGTGGACCGTATCTATAAACGTATTATTAATGCTGTATAAAACCCCATTGACAAGCAACCTTTACATTAAAAAAAAGATACTAGGATTGTAATGTGTCCCTGAGTTCAACTAGGAGGTCGAGCTGTATTTACAAAGGCGGAATTTTTTATAGGATTACATTTTTTATTTCCTCCACTTTCTTCCTCCCACCACTTCCTCCCTTTTTGCCCTGTTGTTGAAAAACCTCCAAATATCACTGTGCAGTTTGAGGGCCCTTGATCATCCACCATACTTGATTTTTGGTCCTGTACACATCATTTTGGTCACAGCTACAGGCTTTCACTTGTGTCTTAACCCTATGACACTGACAGCCTGACATGTATGAATGCTAAAGGCACTAGCCACAAGAAATGAGCAAATAAAAGCATATTACAACCTCAGCAGGCAATGCAGGAAGGGTGAAGAGAAGCGAACTAAAGTTACGTAATTGATCAAAAGTCACGTGGTAGCAGAGAAAAGAACCGATATCAAAACCTCAAGGCGATGAGCGTCCCAGCCTCTCCTCAGGCTTTGCTCCAGACCCTCCTCCTTCTTGTCAGTAAACTATTAGGTTACAGATGCTTTATGAAAAATGTGCAATTTTTTTTTTTCCTTTTATTCCCTTAATACTTGATTTTAAAAGGTTGTTCTTAGGACTTGTGCTAGAACACAATGTCCTGTGGATCTTTTCCAGTTCCTATTGATGGGCACTCTTCCATCGATTTCAATCACAATGGAAAGGGCAGATGTGAACAAAAGTTTGATGTCCCTTATATTCTTTCAGCAGGTGAGTGTGCAATGAAGTACATCAACCTTCAGCAGTGTCATCGAATATAAAACTCTACATATGAGGATCTGCCGGAGCCTTTTTTCTCCCCCAGTATTAAGTTTTACCAGACAGTGGAGAGCATGAATCCAGGGCCACTTTGAATTAACCGATCCATTTACATGCTGGTACATTCTGCCTGCTTGAAAATATGGCCCTGTGAGGACAACAGTCAGCTCTCAGTAGGGTCATGCAATTCTGAATTTCCACAATAAACCAGGAGATTTTAATTTCCCATTGACTGTAATCAGCCCCACACCAAGCCACAGCTAGAAAGAGAAGATTTCCGTGATTACTAAAATTCTCTTTCTAGATGAGGTTTATCTTAGGGCTAAAGGAAAAACACTACAGATTTGAACAGATATACAGACTTGGAATAAAATCCAATGAACAGGTTCCCTTTGAACCCAGTGGCTTCGAGCATTGCTGTAGAAGGCTCCATCACACACAATGGGGTCTAAAGCTCGGCTCTGCCTTTCAAAGACTGTGCCTTCACCTGAACAGAAAGAAAGGACTAATGTCCAAATCTGCGTGAGTTTCTTGATTCTGCCCTGGACTCGATGCGTCCCTGTTCACATGGGAAGAAAACCAGGACATATAGGCCAGAAGGATCCAGAGTGATGCTCAAGCCTGTGGGATGTCTAAGGTGGCCTTTGTGGTCCTAGGCCCAGCTCCTTCCCCAGCCCTTGACCAGATGGGCAGAGAGGCGCACACACTTCAAGGCACTGACATCTCTCCCTCCCAATACCACAGCACCTCTGACAACCATTCCTCAGGAGCCCACCCTGTCAACGACACGAAGGCTTTTTGTTGGTCCTGACACTTCTCCAGCCTCTGAGGCAAGAAAGCTGTCTCTCAGTTTAATACCAAGATCTTTTGATTAGTTTCTTGCTGCTTCTTTTTTTCCTTCGACTCATGAGCTCATCTCCTCTCCCAGCAGATTTTTTTAACAGAACATTAGGTTATTTTTGAATAGTCATTCCTTCTCTTTACCCTTCACACAGAGATTCTGCAACTCAGCACCAGTGTGCTCTTGGCTATTGGATATGTAATTAATACAGAGAAGATATTTAGATTTGGGTGTGGTTTTGTTTTATTTTATTTCCTCCTGCAAGAAAAGTAAAAAACAGCTGATTACTCATGTTTGGGGCAAACCTCAGGAAGAGGAGATGTATGAGACTTAGGAGGAGGATTTGGCATGGAGCTGGAAATCTCCTTTCAAACTGCAAGGGAAGATAAAGAGGGAGAGAGATGTTGTTTAAACTGCTGTGGGCACCGAGGGAAAGAAAAGGGAATATGAGGCCCTGAGTGCTGTAAATGATTTGTCCAGAGGTCTTAAGTCCAGACCTCATAAAACATGAAGACAGGAGCTGTTACTATCCAACTAGTAGTCTTAGCCCTGCAAGTGCAATGGTCGCAACAAAGGCTGGCACAGGTGTGTTGCATGACCTTTGCAAGTCCCTGTCTCTGCCTTGCTCTACCTGGGCTATAAAAGATTAGGGAGAGTCACACTACACTCATGGTGGTGTTGAAAGAGTTAATGGGGATGTGTTCATGGAGAAATAAACTTGGATCTTTTCCACCAACTGTGAGAAGGGAAAACATTATCTGTCTCCCTGGGGCGTTTGCCAGTGCCATCCGCCTGCTCCTGCTGAATGGGTGTGGGGACCATAAAAGAAAAAGAGATGAGCGGTTGAAGAAAAAGGTGTGGCAGGCCACATAAAGGTATTTTGTATGGATTACCACCTGGAAACAGGACATGCCCTCAGCCTGCTCTCCAGCTTCTGGGGTGGGAAGTCTTTTAAAGAAGCCCACCAAAGGTACAAGATAGGGAACTGCTGGTAAAGTGGCTTCCACAAAGCTTGATGTGCCAGGCAACGCATGTGGTTCAGAGATAAGGAAGAGATGAGAATTACAAAGGTACAAGTCTGACGCATACATAGTCCCAGACTTCAGGACATCTTGCCTGCAGGCATAGCCTAACCTCCAGCAGTGCAGGAGAGGAGGTACTGAGCTCTGCCAAGATTGCCGTCTCCTTATTTACCTTAACTCTCTTTCTCAGACCTTTCTGGTGGGCAACCAAACTTCCTCTTTGCAAAGTGCTTCCAAGGAAGAAGGAAATAATTCTGCACGGCATTGTTATACCAGTGTGAAGGCAAATTAAGCTGAAGACAAACCAGTCTTGCTTGATTTCAGCACCTAAACAGGCCTGGATCTGGCTAGTACCTGGATGGCAAGTTTTCTGAGAGGTTTTGGCCATCAGCAGAAGCCACAGAATTCTTATCAGTTAAAGGGAAAACAGCTAAATGCCAAATAGTTAGTGGAACCTGGGGCTGTGTTTGTCATGAGTAAACCCTGCCAGCTGCAGCAGAGAGCTAGTGAGAGTTAGAAATGGCCTGGATGAGGTAAGAAATAGATCCAGACTTTTGTCCCAAAGGAAAATAGGGCTTAGAAACCATGGAGAAGCCATTCTGGCCCCATCATCATTGCTGAGCTGATGGAACGGAATAAAAAGAAACAGATCGTAGTGCATGAGCAAGGCACCACTGTTTTGTTGTTTACTGTAAATGAGTTCTTGGACATTTTGCTCTGAAGCTGGAATAAACCGTAACCAGGCAGATAATTTCAGAGTCTGCACATTGAGTAACGGGTAAAGAAATGATGCAAGTCAGTTGAAATATGAAGTCCAAATCTTCCAGCTGCTGCTGTCACATCCCCCAAACAGCAGACAAAAAAAGACACACTGCACATGCATTCCCTAAACAAACAAATTTGCTTGAAAGCACAAACACAGACAAAAGCTTTAGTAGATTTGTGAAGTCTTGCATGCAGAAAACACTGCAATGTGAAGAACTGCAGACTCTCCTGTAAATCTCTCAACACCCTCTCTACAGGACATTGCACCCTTTCAACTCTAAACCACTTTGGACTTTGCCTTTTTATTTTCTTTAGTCCAGGAACCTTCTGTATCTGTTCCATAAAATGCAGGAGGACCCCAAAACCATCTTGAAGTGTTTCTTGGTAGAGACAACACTGGGCCTGGGTAGCACACTGCGTGCATCTTCGCATGCCTTCCTTTACGGATCTTCCTCTGTCCTTTGAGAGGAATGTGGGAGCAATGGAGCATCTAAGCATCACTAACGGAGTGCAACTAGAGTAGCAGGAGAGCCCTTTCCTTTTAAAAAATGTTAGTCCCTGTACAACCTAGTGGGACCTTGGGGCTGCGTTTATCATAGGTTAACCCTGCCAGCTGCAGTGAGAGTTGTCTAGTGAGAGCTAGAGATATTGTGGATAAAATAAGAAATGGCTCCAAACTTTTGCCCCAAACCACAAAACAGACTTGAAATCTTTCCCTAAGTTTGCAAAACTTTAAGTCACTGATATCTACAGACTATTTTTAGAGTTAAATACGAGACAAGGAACCAAGAAAAATGATCAACAACAGGATGAAAATAATAAAAAATTCTATCAGTTTAATTGAGATTTGTCATGTTCAGAATTTAAAATGGAGTTATAGCTTACATGCCTAAAAAGATATTGGACTACCGACTTTATGGCAAAGTAGTTTCTGTATAGTCAAGCTAAATTTGGACAACACAAAGGCCAATGAGAGTTTTTAAAATACCCTTAAGAGAGCTAGAGTTACACTCTGATTTTTCAGAACGAAATACAGAATTGTTGCCTTTTTATCACATTCAATCAATTCCATCACTGCTAAAGTCTCTATAAAATGTCAAAGGACTCTGACCTTCCGATTAGGTATTTGAAGCTTCATTAAGCATTTTGTAGAAGGAATACCCCTATGTAACATTTTGTAGCTTGACTATAGACACATGCACAAACAGGCAGGAATGCAAAATGCAAAATTTTCCCATTAATTTAGACTGTTTCCCTAGAGAAATGTACTGAGAATACATTCATTTCTAGTTCCTATGAGATTAGGCAAATGTAAATAATGCTAGTTTTTATTGAAAAGGATTGCACTCTTTGTCTTGCTCCTAGTCCAATATGGGGATTAACAAATAAAATAATAAAAACAGCAACAGCAAAACTAATAAGGGGCACTCAGCATTTGCATTTTGTTGGGTTGAGTGTGATTTGTGCCAAGCAACATTTTGAATTCTTCCCCAAACCTAGCTGGTCTGATAGTCTAAATTCTTGCTCACACATGTGAAATGTTAACACACCCACTTTCGGTTCAACTGAGAATCAAGACACAGGAAGGGTTAAAGACCAACAAAATCCAGACTCCAAAACAACAGGAAAAAATGCTGAGCAGAATCTGGGCAGGGTGGGGGAGTACATTTTGGACTCCCATCAGCTTTGGGTTGTTGGAAAACTCACTGGAAAAGTCAAAGATTCGTGTTTTAGCAAAATGCAGGTATTTGTCCCTATATAAAACACAATCTCACTTCCTCAAGAATACTGCTCTCCATTTCCAGTAAAAGCAAGCTACAGTTTCAAAGAGCACTGCATTCTTTCTTTAATACTTTGTACTGGCACCAAAGCTCCCCATAAGCCGGAAGACAGATGTATAGTATATTCAGAGCATGTGCTTTGGGCAGACCGAAGACTTGTGCTGTGCAGAAGAGCTGCTTCATCTTCCAAGCCCCACTCTTCCCTCACGTCCCATCCTGATACATGGACCGGGTATAACAAGTTACAACTTAAGTTTCTTTGTTGTTGAAGTTGACCTTTATCTTGCAGCCCTAATGAAGTCTTTTGATGTGCTCCTAAGATACATGACCTCCTTTTTAGCATTCTGTTTGCCGTGCCTGCTTTAACTGGTGGGCTCGTGAAGAACGTAAGTTTTCATACAATGCCTCCCTTGAGTGCCAATTGTTCTTTTCTCCCATAGTTGCCCTTGAGTCATGCCATCCTGAAACATCATCAGCCCAGAAGCAGCTTGTCAGTGGGGAATTAGGACAATGTGTCTTTCACACCAATGATGAGTGCACCCGCTTGGCCCCTGCATTATGATCACCACCAATAGGAGCAATATGGGAGCGGAGAGGGTGAGAAAAGATGAGGTTTGTGTCTGTTGGGGAGATAATTAGCTAAAATACAATGGGGAGGGAACCACTGGTGTGATGGATAATGTGGAATCAAATCGCTACTGGAGCCCTTTGCAGTTCAAACCAGCCCTCCTGAAAGCAGCTGCTCTTAGCAAAAGAGTTTGAAAACCCTTCCCAGAAAGCCAAGCATGTGTTCTCTATTAGTGATTTGCATTAAAAAAAAAAAGAGTGATTGGAAGCTACATACCCTGTAGGCACACTGAGCAAATTGGCCAGCCTAATTATTATTTTTTGGTATGTCTAATTAAATAGAAAAAAGGCTGTCCCTTCACTCTCGCTGTCAGCACGAACTCCACTGGAATGTGCATAATGTCCCCTCGTTTGCCCAGGCAGCTGAGCCTTTCCCTTTTCCCCTAGGAGATCGGTGTTGACAACTGCCCAGGCTGAGACTGACTCCTACTCAGACACGGAGCCAGATTGTCAGACGGGAAGGGAAAGTGGGTAAATTGACCTGGTTCTGTTAAAAACCACCAGATGATGCTGTATGATGTGACATGCCTTTGTTGCAGGTCAGAAACGTGCTGTGGCCCTTGATAGCAGAACTGGCCATCGCAAAGCCCATCCAATACTTTCTGCCCGGTGTTGGCCAAATTCCCCCGAATTTACTTTATAGGGCACTCTAAAAATGCAATATTTATCCCTGAGCTTTCTGGTACTTCTCCAGCACTCAGCTCTTCTCCTGCTCTGCAATTACACCACACCACAGCCCTCCCTTACAGAGTCTCTGTCGACCTGCTGGTTTTACCACTCCGTAACACCAGCCCTTTAACTACAAGCTACATACAAAGTCTTCCAATGACTTGAGTCACTGGAGAGTTTCAGCCTCACACTGACGCAGTCAAAGCCTCTGGAATCCAAAGCTTTCAACTGAAAAAAGAACACAATTTCAGTGCCTTTTGTCTGCGAGGCATTTTACTCCTTTTAAGTAGTTGTTGCTGGGGATTTCTACTAATGCCAGCACAAAGATACTCATCCCATAAATGAGGAAGAGTTTACATCCATGGTGGAAATTAAAGAGTTTTCACACATCTGAGCCACATCATTACTAAATGACAAAATCTACTCCCACATTTATACGATACATAAGCACCAGTGGTTTTACTACATATATGGGCAAAAGCCTCTCCTTTTTTTCTACAAAGGGATAGGGATAGAGAGGAAGGAAGCACCATGTCATTATATATAAATGTGTATATATATAAATGTACAGATATAAGGAAAAAAAGCAGAATGGTAATTTATCCAGCATAATGGACTATCTCACACTTTCTCAGTGAGCTCTGTGTTTGATCTGACAAACAGGCCCCTATTAGAAGAGTACGGTGAAGTATCACCACATCAGTTCTTGTAGAAAACCTTTTACAGGAAACACTTTATCACTGGTGATCTATTGAATGGTCACTTAGCAAAGCCTTCCAAATCCACTGTGCAGGATGGAAAAGCAAAAGACCAGCTCCTGATTTCAACTACACCTGTGCAAATCCTGAATAACTCCCTGGGACTGAGGGAAGTCTTCAGTTTCCACAACAGGTTTATCCAGAGAAGCTGATACAAGTGCAGAAAACTCTGCTACTTGAGAATTTGCTTTTTCCAAAAGCAGAGTTGCTTCAGCCCAAGCAGAAACAACATGGTCAGAGAAGCCATAAAATATCTGCTTTATCCCAACAAAGTCAAACACCTCCGCAGCTCAGCCCAACATAGGTCTGAAAAACCTACGTTGCCGTCACTGCTGTTAAACTTTGTTAAGTAAGCACCTGATGCTTCACTTCTTAACGAGGCAGTTATTTGTTTCCCAGGCAATCGCTGGCACCTGCCTGCCTTTTAAAATCAAATAATAATTGAATATGAGGAAAGCGAGACGAAGTAAAGGAGATTTAATAAAGAGAATCTTTGCTGCAGAGGGAATTTCTTTGGCAGTGATTACGTTACTAATTGATCAGCACATTGCCTGAGAGAAGCCAGAGACAACAATTATACTTAGCACTGTGGCTGAAAGCAATGCAGTCAACTACCTCCTCGGCTTTCGCTGTCCGCTGGTTTCACCTGGATTGGTCTGTTCATCTGTAAGAAAGAGCAGAGATGCATAATTAATGGCGGAATCAAACATTCATATACAGAGGCTCGCTTTGTTTTTTTACCATGCGTCATAGTTAGCACCAGAATTTACTCCACGAGGCGGGGAAAAGGCAATTAGTAAGCAAAGAAGTAACTGCAGAGTACAGGCTGCTTCTTGGTCCGAGGTAAACCACTGTCACCCCATTTACATGACAGGGGCTCTGTTGAATCACATTGGAAGAGAGATCTGACTCATTTCATACAGGTCATGAAATTTTAAACATAACTTTTTAAATTTCTAATAGTTTCCTCTGGAAACACTACTGTATCAGAGCAGAAATGCTTTGTCAGAACATTGGGATCAGTGAAACTTTAATTGCAAAGATTTCTTGAGACTGGCATGATGAAAAGAAAATGGAAAAGTGAATTCCACCTCCACTGTTAGCTCAATAGGATAGTCACCTGTAACATAGCAGACTCCATTTCAATCTTGGGGAATGGGATTTGGATCTGGTTTGTCCACATGTTGCAGGAGTGCTGGCTATCAAGGGTTTTTTGGTGGGGAGAGGGTAGGATATGAGTTAAAACATCTCCCTCTGTTGCTTTTTCAAACATCTTTTTCCTTTCTCACATCAGAACATAAGCAAATATATAAACCTTGCCATCGTGCTATGAATAGGGTATCTGTTCTCCAACTTATCCCTCTCTTTCTCTCAACGAAAGCTTTGGGGAACCATCATTATCCCCAGAGCTGCTCACTCCCAGGAGAGAGGGCAACAGATGTCCATGATCATCTTCACTTACAGTGCCTAACAGGGTGTGGGTGTCTGATGAACAGGGGTGAGGATATACTCCTCCTGTTAATAGCTGGAGATGCAGATTGGATCAGAACCATCTAAGATTTTCATCTGAAAGCCCTTCCCTGCCTCTTAGAATCATAGAATCATTAAGGTTGGAAAAGACCTCTAAGATCATCAAGTCCAACCATCAACTAACACCACCGTGACTCCTAAACTAGGCCCTGGAGTGCCACGTCTACATGTTTTTTGAACGCCTCCAGGGTTGACGACTCCACCACCTCTCTGGGCAGCCTGTTCCAATGCCTAACCACTCTTTCAGTAAAGAAATTCTTCCTGATGTCCAATCTAAACCTCCCCTGATGTAACCTGAGGCCATTTCCTCTCGTCCTATCGCTAGTTTCTTGGGAGAAGAGTCCAGCACCCGCTTCCCTACAACCTCCCTTCAGGTAGTTGTAGAGAGCGATAAGGTCTCCCCTCAGCCTCCTCTTCTCCAGACTAAACAACCCCAGTTCTCTCAGCCGCTCCTCATAAGACTTGCTTTCTAGTCCCTTCACCAGCCTCGTTGCCCTTCTCTGGACACGCTCCAGCACCTCAGTGTCCTTCTTGTACTGAGGGGCCCAAAACTGAACATAGTACTCGAGGTGCGGCCTCACCAGTGCCGAGTACAGGGGCACGATCACTTCCCTGCTCCTGCTGGTCACACGTCCTCTTCCTCCATGTCACTTAAAGCAAGCCATACACTATGCAGATGGACTATTCAACATATCTTTCTGTGTGTGACCACCCCTGAGTGGATTGAAATTATCCTTTAGATTGGTCCTTTAGATTTGGCAACCAAAGAAAGTGCATGTTCAAACAGGCATCACAAGGAGCAGGAAGTCAGAAGACAATGGAAATCTCCCAACGTATTGCTTCCCAATAAAGTTAGACCACAAAGTGGCTGATGAGTATCACAGAGTGCCTACAGGTAATACTGTCCTTCCCTTATTTGTGGCTAATCACAGTAGGGTAGCAAGGCTGTTAGTTCTCTTTTTTCTTTTTTTCCTGATTTCTTTTCTTTTTTGAAAGTGGTTCATAATAATTTAGATTTATTCTAATTGCTCTGCACACATATTTAGTAATAAAAAGTTATCAAGCTGGCTGACAAGTAGGTTAAGATGATGGAGAGCCTAGCAGATCCTGCTGCATTGTTGTCTCAAGAGGAAAATGTACTTAGCCATAAACTGACTACAGTTAGACTCGTACTCAGGAAGAGAAGGATCAATGGCTCCAGACGCTACTGAGCAACCTCTGCTCTCCTGTATGCCTGTATCATCCAACAAACTCCAGACAGTTGAGGTGTTAAAATCAATGAAGAATTTGGTACTGGATAAACCTTGTATCAGCCCCTGCTTCTGCAACTGTAAAGACCTGTCGCTGACACATGTATCACAAGATATTAGCAGAGCTGGAGGCAATGTATTTAGCAGCAGCAGGATGGACATCCTGCCATAGGGCTCCTGTAACCGTATGTGAGCAGCTAGTGGTTACAGACTTTTAAAGATCTGACATCACACAGGTGAGAAGGGTAGTTTATGCCATGTAATTCCAAATGTCTAAAAAGTGTCATTTTAAGCCACTCTTAAGATTGGTGTCTGAGATGAAAAGGAAGAATGGTCTTCTGCAGTGCCTGTTCCTCTCCACTGATCATAAAGGTAGTCCATGCAGTTAGAGCTGGGTTAGAACCATCTCGGTTGTTATGCACAGGATAATGAAGCCAAACTACCCAGTTAGTGTGCTTTAGCATCCCTCAGCTGCTCAACCACCGCAATTGGTTTGCATTTACAGCAGGTTGGTGTTGACACCATCCATGTGCCGAGGTCTGACTTGAGAACTGGTAACTTTTGACAGCTGCACTCACGCTATATACTATGGCTTCCTAATGTGGACACAATGGCTAATCTCACTCCAATGGTCAGAGAAGGGTGGTAAGAGGTCCCTGGTGCTCACTCCAGAACAGCCGGAACCTGCATCCCAAGCAGTCAGTAAGAGAAATAGTCACAGCAGCCGGAAATTTATAGGAGGTGTGCTGCATACAGAGGCAATGCCTGGAGTCCAAAATGGACACAGCCTTGCAATGCAGAACACTCCATAAATCTACCAGTGTAGGTACTGATCTGAAGCCTGCTAAATGCCATGAAAATCCCCATTGAACTTGAGTAAGCTTTGGATCCAGCCTTTAGAAAAACTAGATAGAGCTATTCCTGTTTCTTGTTGAGTTGGATGTGGCCAGTTTGCAAAAGGCAGAGGAGATCATCAGACCCTTTAGCAAAAATGAGAGGAGACTAGTATTTGTTTGGATTTGGGTTTTTTTTGAGATTGGGGCATAAGAAAAAGAAGACAATCCCCAAGAAAGGGAAAAAAAGAGGGAGGGAATGAGAATCCAACAGATGAAGAAAAAACTGGGGAAATTAATAAGTAAAAGGCTAGTGTAATTTAACGTACACTATGATTTATACACTTGACAATTTCTTTATAGACCAAAGAGAAAGTGCTGCCTGCACAGAGCCCATAATACAAATTGAGATCATCTTGACATGAAAGACACCAATTATAGGGAGAAACACTGAGAGGAAAATAATTAAGTTTCCTCTCTTCCTCTGTGGAACTTTTTTTTTTTTTTTTTTACACAGACACTCTGGGAGCAAGGAGCTGGCATGTGGAGCAGAAAAGGGCTAAGTAGGGAAATAAAATGGCAGAAAGATGTACCTTCCCCAGTCTGGGGAAATACCTTCTTGGGGAGAAGGGAATTCAGAGATTCAAGCTCTCTGCTTATTATTCAGCTGAGAACTGTCATGGGTTTAATGCAAAGAAACCAAAGTTTATACTCCAAACTGCAGTCTTCTGAATAGTGGTTGGGGGAATATTGATACGAATATCTTTAATATCTGTCCTGTCTTGGTGGATGCTGAGAGTGTGCTGGGAGAAAGAAGACTTGCCAGTCAGCAAATCTGATTAATGCCATGGGTATCCACATGGGATCATAGGAACCACAGATGTGGCTGTGAGGTTTTATTGATCCCTATCACTAGAAGTCCTCAAAAGAGATTTGGCAACATGGAAAAAGACCTAGGTAGGTGATACAGCATTTGAACTGACAGATGGACTGGATGAACTCTGTTAGGCTCTCCTCTAGGATGTGCTACATTTCTGTCCATTGCAATGGTCCTTCTATCCTCCGCCCATAGGTGCTCTTTGTGTTCTCCTTTGAAATATGATCATGGTTCTTTATTCTATACTATCCTTGTTGGGCTGCCACAGTGAAAGAAGTATACAGTTTTACCATGAGTTAACCCAGAAAGAGTTTACCTCCTCTTTAGCCTCCCTCCTATCCTCGAGGACCTGGCTAAAAAATTTTATTTTCTGTATAAACTGTGAAGATTCCTGACATCATGGTACCAGAATGCCTAATAGTCATAAAACAATTATAAATCAGGACAATATGTTTATCCTCATTCATGATTCAGAGTCCAATCTGGGCACAAATTTACTTTGAAGTGCCTCACTCAACACCAATGCCATAACAGAGGTGTGCTGGGGACCACTGTGGCACAGAGGGATTTAGGCAAGAGCCAAAAAATTTAATTTGGGTTTCTGGTTACATATGACAGACACAATTTTCAAAGAGGTGGCAAATGAATGGCAAACCAGAGTTTTATTCACAAGTGTGTTCGCAGTGTGGCCTCAGGCAAAGCCTGTGTCTCAGATTCCCTGTCTATATTGGGAAATATGGGCACTGGGTACTGCTACAGCTGTGAATCTGCCCCATTTCAGGAAGAGGGGTTGCATGTCCTTTTTCCACAAATGCCATAAGGGTTTGGGTTGATGGAGGAGTTAGAACTTCAGGTGCCTCACACTTCTCATTTTCGTTTGATCATTTGCACATTCATCTCCGTTGAAAACCACCTTTACTATCACCTTTGCACACCTTGGACAAGATGAACATACTTGTTACACTTCATACCCTTCATTTTGGATTTTCCTTGCTTTTGCCTAAAACCAACCCATTCAAATAATGCCAGATGTCATCCTCTCACACCAACTTGCCATTTGCCCCACCTACCTCCACCCCAATCATCCCTGCCAGTAGAAACATGACATCATTTTTCATGTCCAATTACAGCCACAGTGGTGCCACTGTTAAAAGACAGCGCAGGTACTCCTAGCAAAAAGGGTTTGAGTTACAAGAAGCGATGAATTACAGCAAGCCCTTTTTCAATTCTCCGCAGAAATGAAATGTCAGAGCTTGCTGCTGTATTTTTCTCAGCACCATCAGCTACAGGCCACTGCAGGAATTAGACAGGGGACAGACGCTTTTCTGCATCATGATTTTTTTTTTTTTTTCCTAAGGTTGTAATTTTCTCCCCCACCAACCTTTTTCTGCTCCCTCTGGCTTTGATATTAATTTAGAGCAGGTAGAAGGATCACCTGGGAAAGAAGAATAGGAAGCAGAGACAGCTGATTTCTCACTGTCTCCATCTTGCTTCCTCTTACTGTTGTTACTACATTTTCCTTTCTTGTCTCACTCACTTTTTCATTAGTCATTAATATACCTGGTGTTTCTAGCCAGGACTAAGGCTTTACCAGGCTTGAGAATGGACATATGCGAACACAAAAAGAAGAAGAAAGTGGGGAAAAAAAAAAAAAAAGGATGGAGACACCCTGAATAGCTTCAAATGTGATCTGAGACAGGAAGGAAAAGTGAAAAGAGGAGGAGACTACTGAAGATCACTGAAATGCCACTAACGGTTAGGAAGATCATGTCCAAGAGAGAAGAGAGCTGTCTTGGAGATGCTCTGCTGGTTGTGCTTAAGGAAGAAGTCACTTCAGGAGGCAAAAAGTGATTCTAGAGCTTGTATGATCTATAAGACCATGGAAGATGATCACAGTGATCATCTATCTAATAAGTCTTTCCACCTCTCCTTAGAGGGCTTAAGAAATTTGAATACTCCCTCAGACAGAGTCGGGGGGGGTTGATTAAGGCTTTGCATCAAAAACTCTGAGGAAAGGTATTCTATTGTCCATGTTTCCTGAAGTTCCCAAAGAGCCAGTCTGGTACAGTGTAGAAAGTAGAGGTGTTCACCTCTGACAAGGCGTGTTTCCAGCTCTACACTGGCCTTCTGGATGAATTTGGACATATCATTACATGTGTCTCTTTCTCAGCTCTCTCATCTGCCTCTTTGTCAGCTTTCTCTTCTGTACAATGAAGATAAAGATACCCTAATGTACCATGAAGGTGGTTGATGAAAAAAAAGTCTCTAAGTGCTCGTGTTAAACAAACAAACAAACAAACAAACAAACAAACAAACTTCCAGTCATGTCTATGCCTGAATTATGTGGACAGATATAATGGCAAATAACAAACTCTTCTTGCTCAGTCATGTTCTGTTGTGTTTGGTATTGTTCAGGCATCAGCCTTCTAAATTAACGATGAAATGCTGCTGTGACCTAATCACAAAGGATGGGATGCTGATGTGTGCTAGCAGGTCTTAGAAAATGCTTATTGGGCACTACTGCATCTCTGTAGATGCTGGCTAGCCTCATGGAAGAAAATCCCATCCCAGAACGACTTGCTTCCTAAAGATGCCATGTAGTTCTTGGTGATCTCATGACATAGCTCAGATGTTAATTGGAGGTATGAATAGTTTAATAACCGCCCTGAAATTTCCAGAAAATACGGTTACTCCTTATTTCTTCAGTGGGAAAGGTTTTTCTGTTCAAAATCTCCCCCAAAACACTAAGAGGAATTTCATTTTACCACTTCTGCCAAATTTTTGGGGGTCTGCCACGTACACAATAGCAATTCCTCTGAAGTCAACACAGTAAAGGTACTGGCAGGAATGTGTTTGTAGGAGTGGGTCATAACTTTTAAAGCATTGAGCAAAATCTGTGGTGATTGAAGGCCCCAAGGAAATGCAAAGTATATTAATGTCGAAGTTGGAAAGGCCAAGAAAATCACCTACAATTGAATTGTGTGTGTGTGATTGCAAAGTTCAAGTAAATCACTCTGTACCCGATTCTGAGTGACATAATTGAATTACACTGATCTAAACTAGATAGCCATAAGAGTGAATCCAAAGCAATCTCCTCTCTCTGAAGAAAAAAAACTAAGTCAGGTCCTCAGCTCAGGGAAATTTCTGTGACTGTTACGGAATCAGGAAATCTGCTTCAACACAGGTTAGCTACACAGCCAGCCTTCTCTATTTGCATATTTTGACTTGATGATCTTAGAGGTCTTTTCCAACCTTAATGATTCTATGATTCTATGATTCTATATTGCAGCTATAAAGCATAGAGCAAAAACCTGCCCCCATGGGAATAGAGGTAAGTGCTGCAGTTGCATGAATTGCCGTGTGATTACACATTAAGCGTACTTTTGTGTGGGCAGTGCAAATTGATACAATCTTGTATTAATGAAAGAGTAGGGAGAGGAAATGTTTTAGAAAGTTTGGTGAAAAAAATCACATTGCCTTGCCTTGTGGGAAGCACTCACTAGTAACGCATTGCATCTGAAATGACTCTATCCCAGACCTTATCTGGGTAGTGGACTCTTAATTCCTCCCTACCACCCTCTTCTCTTTCTGACAAGACGTGTGTCATAGACATGTACACAAATAGATGAGAAGACCTGAAATGGGAATGTATGAGATATGAAAAAAAAAGTCTTGAAGGGTCTGACCTTTACAAATCAGTCAATGCTCTGGTGCCTACCCCTGAGAATGATTGCTGCCGGCCATCCCCGCACTCTGAGAGTATTTTCTATATATCATATAAAACACATTAGAATCCATCCGTCTAACAATCGATTCATCTTTCCACTTGTCTCGTGTATATAGATGAACCTAGATGGGGCTTAAGTTCAGTTCAGGTTCATGTACAGAAGCCTACGGCTTCAACTCCAAAACTTTCTTCCCGCAAAACCGTTTGGGCTTGAATTTGAAGAAACTGCTGATCTTGTTAATAGCAAAATGAAACCTTTCCAATACATCAGATCCTTTGGTTTGTACTTGGGGAAGCTGAGCAAGTAGCGCTCAACCTCACAGTGCCTGTGGTTTTAAACAAAGTGGGGAGGGGTAAAGGGGGAACTCACTCCTCAGAAGGTTTGAGGACAGTAAGAGGAACCAAACACAGGATGTTTGGAACAACAAAGCCTTATTTTCCAGAAGAAGAGAGAGAGCATTGGGGGTTTTTTTTGAGTATTTATATCTTATAAATACTGTTTCATATGCAAATCTGCACGTGAAAGAGACAGCAGGAGATCGCCTTAAAGCTTTGGGCAGTCACACAGTAAAAATTATGTTCAATAGGTCTACATTCACCTGCTAGACTGTGCCACGACACACACAGTGTGCCCCAAGGTAGTGGTGCCCTGATCATCCAGATAGGTATTTATTTGCACTCATGGATCTTGCCTGGCTTGGGCACTTCACCTTTCCTGGGAAAAAGGGGGACCTGGTGGATGCTGACTTCATTTTGGGAAATGTGTCTGTAGTCCCAGACCCCTTGCATATGTGAGAAGTCCCTGGACATTCAGTGAGTATACTCAAGCATGTAAAGAGTCCCAGGACTGGTCCATTGGTGATGCTAAGCTACATAAAAGTGTCTATTTGTCTGTGTGTCCTGACAGCAGAGGTATAAGTTTTGAAGGGACACCCCGCTCATTAAATCTAGTTTCCTGCTGCTACCATGAGCAATCACAATGTGAAATTCTGTTCATAAACACATCAAATCCTAATATAAAACTAAGTAAGTCTTTTACCATCCTTTCCTCCCTTCTTCCCTAATATCAGTAGGGATAAGCTTTTCCACATTTTCACCTCTCTTCTAGTTTCCCACTTGAGTTTATTTCAAGATAATTTACATCCAATTTTAAAAGGTGCCCAAACCACCTTTTTATCTAAAATTGTTCTTCTCTATCAATCACTGGCATTTTCTATTAGCCGACTCTGCATGCATTTAGTAGAAAGCAACCACATTCTCTTTTAGCCTAGATACTGTGATCCCAAACTCTTTCAGGGCAGAGCAACAGCATAATCCACAGATATGAAGGTAGTCCATATAGATACAACGAAGATAGCCTTAAATGACCCAGCATGGCTAACGAATAACTCCATCTAGGTGGCAACATAGAATTTAAATGAGTGATGTGAATATGTACCAAGGGCCCTAGATCAGTTTTACAATGTGTTCAGCTTGGGCGTTTGCGGGTTTGTTTATCTGTGCCTGCGCTGCCTAGTTGAAAGCTTGCTCCCAGACCTTGTATTTGAGTTGTCTCACAGATGCTCTCTATGTTGGTCTGCTCTGAGGTTGCCCAGCACTGCCTGCAGCTGGTGCTCATCCAGGCAGAGGAACAGTTTGGCGTATGCTCAGGAGCTGCCTTGGTGAGGAAGTGCAGATAAGGGGGAAGGTAGGGTGTTCTCTGCATATGGGGCATGTCATGATTTTGTGGATGTTGGGCACACTCCACAGAGGCCTCTTCAGCATGGACGTGAGTGGGACGGGCAAGCAGGACAGAGAGACAGATGTATTACTGAAGGCTTTATAGACATAACCCCTGCCCCTCAGTTAGAGATGAACATCTGTTGTCATCTTTTCCTTATCCCGAGCCCATGACTTCTGGCTGTTGGCACTTCCCTGCTGTGCTCTTCCCTCTCTAAGCTTTATCTCTTCTTCTGAAGCAAGACCCAAATGCTGCCTTTGCCATTAATGGTTGTTTGGCTTGACTCTGTAGACTTTAGGCAAGGCCAAGCTCCCATTGACTTCAGTGCTTTGAGTGCAAAAGGAGCTTGGCCACCATCCATCCAAGAAGATTAGACCTTCTGTGCTTGTGGCTTTGTATGCCTGGCCACAAAGATAAGAACCACAGCCAGCCCTTTTGCCCATGGAGAAATGCTTTCCACAACACTGCCATTTAACAAACAACTGAGTAAGCAGTGTAAATTAACTAGCTGCTTTCACCCACTGCTGGAATCATGAAATAAAGGCTCTCTCACTGATATAAATGTGCAGGTAGCCTCAGGGCCTGAATTAAAGCACAGCTTCCCAGGAACTGAAAGAGGCTATCACAGGGTTAAGGTTGCAAGCAGGGTTTTCCTTGGTACTGGATTAGCTTCACTCTCAGCCAGAAAGTGATTTTCCCCCAACGCTGGTCCTGCTTTCAAGGGTGACGTGTTCACTCTTTTCCTCCCACCCTAATTTCCCTTCTCCCAAGGGTTAAGGTCATCTGCGGGGCAAGCCTGTTGCAGGATAACAGATAACAGTCCATTACCTCAGTCCTGCACCCCAGGAGGACCAGACCTAAACCTATTCCAAGATGCTGTGGCATTTCTGAAGCATAGGTGTTTCCTTCTCAAGGCATATCCCTATCATGATACAGGTGGTATGGTTGTGCTCTCCTTTCAGTTCTATTAACCTGAAATAACCCTGTTTGAGCAGAAGAAAACCAGCAGCCATGCCACCTTCTCCACTGGTTTGTCTAAACTGATTTGAAATCACACCTCAAATTAGACGTGTGAAAACCTTGCCTAAAGATAAAACCCTTAGCTGTGCACTGGATCAGGGCTGCAGTTCCTGAAGGATTTGGCAAAAGGAAAATAACAAAAAAAAATTTTAAAAACAGCAAGAACAAAAAAAAAAAAAAAAAAAACCCCAAACAAAGAAGGAAAGACTCAGGGAAAGAACAAGATTATCTTAATCTTGACAGTGCCCCTTTAAAGAAAATCTTCTGTGAAAGGACTTAGAGCATTAACTTTTTCTTCAGTCCTCTTTCACAGCTAGGAAATGCATATTAGGGGGGGATTTTAAGCCCATCCAGCTGCCCAAATTAGTCCTCTGTTCCTAACACCAAATGAATAAGCACAAGCAGGAACCTTGCAAATATTAGTACAGAGTTCAAAAAGAGAAGAAAACAGAAATCCTTAGCTTCCCAAACATTTCCTGAATTGGGAAAAGCATGGAAGGCTTAAAAAACAAAACCCCACAATCTTTCCAGATTCCAGATCCTCAAAGTCAATGCAATTCCCTGTGCTGGTTTCAGCCTGTACAGAATCAGGCCTTCCAATGCAAAAGGAGCTACCCCTCAACCTCATCTATGTATAACTGGTATCATCTGGTCCTATGTTTTGACAATTATCTATAACATAATTACCAGGCTGATGAGTATCACTGATTAATTATGCCATCCTTCAAAGTTAATCTGGGTACTTACAATAAACAAACACCCTGGTTGGATAACAAAGGTGATTTGCTGTGTCTGTTCCAGCCAGCAAAGGCTAGCAATCTCATTCCACCAGGTAGGGATGTGGTCGGAGACTCCTAGGGATTCGTTTTTGATCTGTCATCCATGTGGAGCTGCTTCTCTTCTGGTCCCTGACCACACCCTGGTTTCCCCCCTCCCAAATGACAAATATTTCCTCTCCGCTGAGAGCTATCCAACAAGAGTGATGTCTGATACTAATGCATCGCTGATGCTTTCCTCCTCTAATTACGCCTAAACGTTGCCTTCCTTTCTTTTCCTCCCTGAACAACCACTTTTTTTCTTTTTTTTTTTTTTTTTTGCATCAACATGTACCAAAGCATTAAACAAGACATTCCATTAATTTCTTCATCATCATAACTTAAGCCTGGGACATACCCTTTAAATATTCATTCAGCTATGAAAACTGGGCATTAAAATTTTAATAATGTCAAGCTCATTTGAACTGAGCTCCTGGGGGACTATTACGATACAATTAGAATAAATATGATGATTGATTTGGTGTAAAGGTTCACCTGTCCACATCTGTTAGTGGCCAGAAACAGCATGCCACCTCTGGCATCACAGCCAATAGTTCCAAGTTGTTTACTCCCTTCCTCCTCACCCCCATTTGCTTTTCACCTGCTTGTGAGCTTGACCCCCTCGCTTGCTTGCACAGCGTATCCAGCTTGGATAAATTTGGAAGAGGCAAACCAGAGAGGCCTCATCAAGAAGAGACAACTCATCCAACTGCATTTTCCTCCCTCCTTCCCATTCTTGTGCTGTGGCATTTGATTAAAGACGGAGCGTTGATCAGAGCCACTAGAAGTTCGGCTATAAACTTTCTGGTGGTATTAGCCATTAACCCTTTTACAATATGTTTCTGAACTCCCAGGGTCTGTGTGGATCAGTAACAAGCCTAAGCAGCATTGACATGTTTGAACCAGCGCAGAGGAGAACAAGGCTTGCTGCTTTCTAGCAGCGTCCTTCCAAAATCACAGCAGAGAAATATTCTCAAGATGTGACGCTGAGAGTAAAAAAACCACAGAGAGAGAAACCGAGCAAGAAATCACACTACTTAAGGAACCTCCTGTTTCAAACGCAGGATGTTCTTAAATACACAGGCAGATAATTAAAAGATTTTGGTCCACTGGGTGCTGAGCATATTTGAAAATTTGGGCTAGATTGTACTTTCTCTCTCTCTGCAGTGTGAATTGGGTGCTACATGGTGTAAATATGAAATTAGATAAATTGGAGCCATGACCACTGAGAACAATCACAGGGGGGTTTTTTTAGATCATCTACTTTAAATAAACTACTCATTAATTCTTTGAATTAGGATATAATGCAAACCTCTCTGTATTTGAAAGTAACCCTGATCTAGCCCTGCTTACAACCACTGCCACTGTTTCTAACTTCTGGGCCTTTACCATCAGTCTCCTAACATATGGTGCTTTCCTTAAATCCTCCACTTCCGGACCTGAGCAACTTTTTAACAAGAATTTTAATTCCAGAATAAAAGAAAATTCTTAATGCTCAAAGAAAATGAATATGTGCAAATAAAATCTCTCTTATTTATATTATCATATCACACATGATTGCTTGAGATAATTTATGACTGATGCATCTTTACAGTAGGCAATGTTAATTATTAGAAGCTTTATTTGCTTTTCACTGTTTTAAGCTGTTTCTTTCCTCTCTGTACTTTGCTTAAAGCAGATACTGATCCTAAATCTTTCACTTTCTTTCTCAAATTCAAATCAAGTCCAGTTCCTGTTCCTATTAATCATCTCTACTTCTGCATTATTTACTTTTGAAAACCTAGTAAAAATATATAAACCTGTCCCAAACTAAAAAAAGAAAACAAAAATACTTTGACTAAATTTTATAGAACAAAAATGTACATACATAAATCTTGACTCAAAATCCTTACATTTAGGATCTGCTTTTACTGTCAGCAGCTCATTGTTGCTTCTGTATGATGGACCTGGCATTTCATTTAGTTCACTTAGCAAGGAAACATAATACCTCCTGGTAACAATCACGTGAGACCAACAGGTCTGTTTTTAGTGTTGGATATTGCTCTCCAGGAAGATCTTTGCCATTTACTTTGTTACCTAGATACTTCTAACCATAATTCTTGTGCCCTATATACAATGACTTTTCCCATCTGAAGCCTTTTATCCTTGCAGTCTCTGCATGAAAGATCATTGGTACCCAGGTCTTGTTAAATGAGCTCCTGTGACCATCCTTGTTATTTGCTGTCAGATCACATAACTGAGGTAATGCAGGTGGACTTGTGTGTGTTTCTACCCTGACAGTGAAAAGTAAATTTCATGGGTTAACGCAGTTGTGGGAAATGATGGCAATGAATTGGTGCTGACTTTTGAAACCATGCCTGTTTGTTTCCCCAAAGCACCCAGAAGCACAAGACAACCACAGCAAGCACTAAAGGCAGTTACCAAAGCTGCTTTTGTGTAATGGGTGTAACCTACTCCTGCAAGACTTCTATGTCCCTTTGGGGTCTCCCTCCCTGTCCCCCCCGCCCCCCAAAAAGGAGGAAACGTTTTAAAATAAACTCAGCCCGTTACACATTACAATATGGAGGCAGGAAAGGGAGATAATGGTCACTTGATGTTGATTTTCTCAGAAGGAAAGGAGCAATTTGGAAAGTCTGAAGTCTACTTACTGTGAATGCAGAGTGTGGAAAGATATGACCTTGAACTCTTTTACGAAGTCTATTACCTATCACCTTCTTCCCCACTTAGTTTCCTCCATGGAAAAAGGGGTTAGACAGTAATCTTTACCTTCAGGGCCCATTGTGAGGATTAATTAGATATTATTCCTACAAAATTGTAAAGTTCTAAAATGCTATATAAGCTCTCAGTGTTATTATAATGTGCCATACTCTGCATAACGTATACTGTTGCAATATTACCCCTTGGTTGTTCAAGACTACAGAACTGCTGCTTCTAATTGAGTTAATGGCTTCATAGGTTGGTAATTTAATAAAACAGACTGCTTAAACCAGCAAGGTTTTGATTAAATGGGGTGTGTGCAAAGGGGAATTTATATTTGTTAGAAGCTTCATAAATCCAAGGTATCAAGGCACAGATAATGCCGGTATAATAGTCTATTATACAAAGAAGAAGGAAGAACGAGCGGGAACCCATCTTGGACATTGGTGTCATGTACCGCTGTAGTCAGATAGTTTGGGCTGGTCTCAGGAGTATGCAGAAGTAAGTGATGGTGTGCACATACAGACGAGACACTGTGCTTCTGCCACTGCTCCCAGTGATTTTTTAGAGACAAGGAGGCTACATCCTAGGTTATCATGCCCCTTACCTGACTTTAGAGAGAAACTCAATCGTTTCTTTCCAGTTCATCTTACCCCCTAGTTTAGCTCTAATACTGGAAGGAAAATTAGAAATTTTGGGAGAGATCTTATGGGCTTAATGAAAAGACTTAGCCTGTACTTAAATCACAGTCATCTCATGAAATGCCGCCTTGAAGTAAGCGCCTGGCCTTGCCCAGGCAGAGAAACGGGTTGCTTGGAGACCTCCAGAGGGAGCTCTTGGCTGCCTAAATTTAGACAACTAAATTATGCAGACCCAATTTCCTAGATGAAGAAATTAAGGATTTACTCCAGGAAGCCTGCTTCATTAGGTACTTAAAATGTACTCAAAAGCTAGTTACTTCAGCACACAGACTGGATTGCACCTTTGACTCCAGCGACTGCCTGTCTGCAGTGATTTTGGACTGTGGGAGCGGCTCCAGGTGCTTGCACTGCCTGCTGGAGTCAGTAGGAAAAATCTGCCCTGAACTTGGAAACGCAAGGGAATGAATCCCTCCATCTTGACACTTTTCTGTGCTGTAGATGCCAATTCATATCTGCTTCCGTACCACGGGTCAGCACCACTGAGAGTTAAAAGTTTTGTTCTTGCATAGTCTTTCAAGAGCTCCCAGTCAGGCAAATATGAAACCAAAGCAATCCTTTCTCTCATCCGTCTGACCCTGAAAAACAAAGTAGGTCAGGCACAGCTAGCCTGGCTATTTTGTATATAAAGAACAGCACCCACAAAGCTAATGAGAAGGTTTTACGGCTGTTTGTTGAGCACTGGTAGACAATCAGGAACAGGTCCAAGCTGCAAAGTTTCATCTGTCAGAAGCTGGGCAGAAACTTTCCGTAATAGGGGCCAGCCACAAAATTCAGATCCTGACACAAACACAGCCAGCTTAGGAGGGCATATGGCAGTTGTGCTAGTGGCTGGGATTATATCTCGTTCAGAAATCTGGCTCAATTAAGCAGTTCCTCACTCACATCTTTATCTGACCCAGCCAAGCTCACCAGCCCAGACATCTGCACTTCTACAGGGCTCCATTCAGAAATGGGAAGCTGTTGGGGTTTCTTCAGAGATGGGGATACAGATCCAACCAGACGATGGGGACCTGAGGCCAGGCATGAGCCCTGAGCAGGCTTTCTGGCAGGGCTCCAAAGGGGCGATGTCAGGGCTTCCATTCCGGAGGGGAAGAGCTGGCTCAGCAGAAACAAAAAAATAATAGGAGAGTGGGAAGTCTGACATCAGAACTGGATGTTTTTCCTTCTCCCTAAATGTTGTGCTCCGGTTCAATGACAGGTTATTGGTCCTCGTATTTTTCAGTCTCTAGCCTACCTTATGGCAGGGGTCAGGCTGCTTGATGAAAATTGTCTGCCTCAGCCTTAAAATCTGTGAACTTTGCTGAAGTTCAGGAAAGGTTTGTGCCCTCACAGAGCTTTGAGTGAAGACTCAGGACAGTTTGCTTGTGGCTCCAGGTACTGTGCTCATTCCCCACAAGAATCTTGTTAAAGCATCATCAGAAATGTTGTTTCGATTAACATTAATTTCATGCCAGGCCAAATTGCCACTCTCTCCCCTGTGACAAGCTCCATTGAGCCAGTGCTGGACAAAGGGAATTCAAAATTCAGCTCCTTCACGTGAGATGGTGTGTGCGTGTGTGTGCTTTAACAAAATCATTTATGGTCAATAATGCCAGGTTATTATAGGTCAATAACTTTCAATTATTCACTAGCCTTGCTGTGCTCCCACTGTCAGGCAGCACACCAGCATGTCGGCTCTCGAGAAGCAAAAAGCTTATGATTGGAGTTTTGGAAAAGCCAGCACGAACACAGCTTGAGCAGAGAAAAAGAAAACAGAGGAGGGAGAGAGTGTGAAAAGTTCTAGTTGCTCCCAAGAGTATCTTGGGGAACGTGTGTGTGACATTCTCTTTCTCATACATGCATGCACACTCAGCCCCAAAATTCATTATTCCTGTGCTCCCAGCTGGTCAGATGTGAGACAGCCCAGATCCCAGGGCTGTGTGACCACAGAGCTTGTCCTGAGCGAACATTGCCTCTCATTAAGGTCTACAAGTTTGGGCTTAATGCCACGGTACCTGCGGGTTGTCTAAGCTTTGTGTGTGGACAGTGAATGCTCGCAGCTGCCTGCTCTGTGCTGGGTACCCAGGAGGGGAAGAGTATCAGGTTTTTTTCAAGTCAGGGTGCAAATATCAATAAAGAAACAAAAATGAAGAAATCAAAAATTGCAGGACAACATGAAAATTATATTTGCCCCAGTCACATAGTGCACTGGCACTAATGCTCTGCCCTGTGTCTCATGAGAAAAGTGGTCGGGGGCCTCAAACGGTGGGCATGTGTGAATGAGAGTCTGTCCCAGTAGAGACTTCAAGAGGCAAAAGCCAGCCCTGTGATTTGGCAGCGACTTGTTCTGCTCCTGTGGAGGGTCTGAGCATGCTGCTCCCAACCAAATGTTTTGAGATGACAAGACAGGACACAGGAGTTGTGGGATGGCAACTGGTAGAAAACGAGCTTCTGTGGAAAGTGGAAGCAGGTAATCAAAGCCTGGGAGAGGAGACAAGGAAGAATAATTCTGCTTTTTCACTGACAACAGGGTAACTAAACTATGTGCCTAGAAGCCTTTTTGGCTCTTTGCTGAGCTGGGCATTGATCCTACTTCCATCTAGCACTAAGAAGGTGCCTCCTCTATGAAACAGCTCAGCACTGATCACACTCTGTATGTGGCAAAGGACTCGGCTTGGGGGAAAAGTGTTGCCTTTTCCTGAAGTCTCAAGTAGCGGCCACTGCTGGAGATAAGATCCTCAGCAGCCTTGGCTTTGTTGACTCCCGCGTCTGCACAGCTGCTGTGGGCAATGAGGAGTTAACAGAAGCTCTGAAGAACTGGTCCGTTTTGAATGTGAATAATGGGAATACTCTCCTTCAATCGCATATTCAGCACAGGGATGTACAGAGGTATAAAGTTAATCACTAGCTGGGCCACCCCTATTTCCAGAAAAAGAACTTTAATACCTCCTTTATCCAATGAAGTACCATTGTTATACCTGCATATTATGAAGGGTTTATTAAACCGGTGATAATCTATTCAAGATAAAGTGATCTGTATGGCCAACTGAGCACAGATCAGACAGAATGATGGGAGGTTATTGTTAAAATATGCAAATTCACATCCTATTGAAATGCAAACCCTCCAGATAAGATTTTTTAATAAATCTGGTCTTTTTTCACTGCATGAAGGTAACCTAATGTTTATTGACTTCAAGACCATATAATGGAACGTAATATCTATTAGTCAGATCCTTGCCTCTCTTTCGATTACTGGAGGTACATGTTCTGGCTCCCGAAGAATTTTTGTTTTATGGTTTGGTACAAAAGAAAAGAGATTAAAACCCCTGAAATTAATTAACTTCCTTCTACCCAACACCCCCCTCCCTCCTCAACTGCTGTCATTAGTTACCCAAGTAAAAGGAAGCAGTACCGATCAGCTGAGAAACCGTCCACTATTTTCAGTGTTAGGAAAAACAGCCAAAAGGAGAAATGCTGCTAATATAGACCACCTCTGTACAGCATAAGACAGAAATTAAGACTTTTGGATGCCTTCCTTGGGTTTACTATTACCATGCCAGAGAAAGTTGAGTGAAGTTTTATTTCACCCTTCCATAAAATAGGACTATGAAATAGCTTGACCTGACTTCTCTGTGTGTGTGTTTCTGGGTATAAGACTTGTTTAATGCACATATTCTGTGTGCTTTTATGAATCATGGGGGACAGGTGGTTACAGAACCAGACACAGTTTCAGACACCAAAGCAGCAGCTGAAATAAAGGCTTTTATTTTAATGAAATGCCAGCGCTGTGATAGCAAAAGTTGAGAACCCATTTCTGCTTAAAGGTCGCTTCTCCTCAAACGCTGTAACATCTACATACTGATGTAGATTGATCCGAGTTTTGGTGTGTCTGGTGGAGGTGGAAAGTTTGTTTCTCATTCCAAAGCGAAGGTCAGCGGAGTGAAAGTATCCTGAAATACAGCTTCCTAGCTCCTTGGAAAAGCCCTGCCCATCTCAAAGAGGCTTTTTCATATTGCTGATAGGCTCTCCCAGATGTTTTGTGGACAGCTTGGGATTGTGATCATGTCTAGAATGGTCTCATACACTCAACATTTACCCCAGCTGGTTCTTGGTGGTCACAGCGTGGAAGCAGCAAGACAGAGGGAGGGGCTGGGCAGGGGCTGGTGTCTCTGCAGGGGATGGGGCAGGTAGCTCAGCTATGGGCATGTACAGGAGGGATTCAATATGCAACTGAAGATGTGCAAGCTGGGATGTGTAAACCACTGCCTACACTTGGTTATCTGAAGCAGCTACGCCTTTTCTGACCCATGCTGTTCTGCACAGACAGGACTATACAACAGCCCAGGGGTAGACTTTTTAAGTATGGCCAAAAACCTTTATAAGTCTGGTCCTCTCTCTCACAGCAGACCTCTGGCTTCCATCGCAGCTGAAGAATAACCCAAGCTAAACCTTTCTGAACAGTTTGCCTATTAGGCTGAGGGGGATGTGCATAAAATGTGCTGCCTGCCTGCGTGTCTGCGGTGGGAACAGCACTTTCCCATCCCCAGTCCGCACTGCTGCCAAAACACAGACTCTCTGCCCAGGCACCCTTCTCATCAGTCACTTCACTAGGTATACCACCAGTTACAAATTAGCACTTAATCAAGATAAATCCCATAGGAAGGATATGGATAATATGCAATGCATTAAGCCTGCAAATTAAGATGGTCTGATTTAGCCCTGCCTTTAAAACTCCCAAGCTTGCATTAGGACTAATGATGAATGGATGTACGTCCCTGGTTGGACAGGAGCTCTGTCAGGGCAAGGCTGCCCAGCAGTAACAAAGCCAGTGCAGACCAAGTGCTCTGCTCAATGTTCATTAGGCCTTCCACACTCTCCCTGCTTGGGAATGTGCTTTTCTTTGCTGTGGATGGTTGTAATAGTGACACTTCTCCAGGATCTATTGATTTAATGGTCCTGGAGTTCATTAATAAAACCTAACTGAGGGCAGTGGCTGCTGGCATCATTTGCCCACTGATCAGAGTGGGGAAACTGAGGCACACAGGGCCATATTTGGAAAGGCTGACCTGCACTGTGCCCAGGGCTTTCCACTCACTGGGTCTAAACAGGACCCTGTACATCACCTTGCTTAGGCACTCTCAATAACACCTGGGAGTCTCTCGTTCTTTCACTAACTAGCTGCAGGGATGTAGGTGACATTTCAGCTCTCTCAGTGTGGCCCAAGGTAGTTACAGCTCAGTGGCCCGAATTCTCCTAGCAGTTTCGTGGAGGAGCAGAGAAAGGAAACTCTTTCCAGCTCCATCTCCTGGGCTGCAGTATGGATGATGCAACAGGATGGTCCTCAGTGCTCTTTGCTCCAGGTACAAATACAGCTATTTCTAATGAGCACCCTGCTCCATGGTGCAGCAAGCTTTGCAAATATATAGTTGGAGATTGTTTCTGTCCCTGTGTGACTGAGCAGTCACAGAGCTCTGGTTAGCCTCCCCTCCTGCCTCAGCTCCTGCCAGACCTGAAAAAAGCCTGTTATCAGGCCTCCCATCTACTATATATAGTCCAGAAAGTAATCTCTGTGTGACATCAGGGAGGAAAAAAAACCCTTAACAGCTTGTTCACCCATCAAGATCAGGGTCCAAACGGGCTAAAGTACACCAAGGTACGAATCCTGCAAAATGCAGGGGAGCTGCTCTTTTAAGGGGAGGTTCCCTGTGCTGCAGACTTCAAGGGAAAGCAGTTTAAGATTCACAGCTGGGGAGCATCAGGAACCAGCTACATTCTGCCAAGGGTTAAAGGGCTTTGTTCCGGCTGCAGAAGTAATTTAGAGAAGGAAAATTCTTTAAAATTACAAGCATGGCAAAATCTGTGGTTTTAAATGTACTTTTCTTCAGATTTGCACTAGTGTGCAAGCTTGTCACAATAGGGTATCTTTCCTGGATGTCATACTGCACTTATTACTGGGAACGACTACTTTCTAGAGTGCATCTCTACTTTATGGCTTTTTAAGATATGGATGCTGTCATCATATTCCCCAGAGATGTGTTCTGGTTCATGGAGATGCTGTTTTATATAATCTCCAGTGAAAGATTAAAACAACAGCAGCAGGAACAACAATAATGCAACAAACTACTTCCTGAGAAAAACAACGAAGTACTGGCACAGGCAACAAGATCTCATCACCCACTGCAAAGTGGCAGACTTAACTCAATTCACATAGCCTCACTTCTCATTCCATGGGAAGGTTGCATCACATTCATCCCCAAGAGGACCAGCTCTGTCATCCTGTCCCAGGAAGAGCTAATATATATTACTTTGTCAAAAGACATCAGAGTTTTTCACAAGATCCAGATGGCTTGGGACAGAACACAGAAGTTGTGACTGCACTTCTGTGTGACAAAAACAAGGCTCCAGCATGGGTTGATACCCAGTGAGTGTTGTGATCCACCATGCATATCTCCTGGTGTTGTGGGCTGCTGCTCCATCGCCCTCACCTCTTCCCAATCCACTCCACAGGAACAAGGATTTGGGTTTGCTCAAAGAGACCAAACACAGTTGAGTGTAGAGCAGCACGCACACTACTGATGTACAGTAGAGCCTGAATGGTAAAGAGCATGTGAGTGTATGCAAAGAAAAGCCTGCCTCCACCAAAGCATGCCATCTCTCCACTGCTCTCATCCCCTCCAGTATCACCCATCTGTTCTGCACGGTCATCCTGCCTGATGTGCCTCCTACCAGCAGCTCAGATCAGGTACCAGCAAGTGGAGCTCTCTGCCAGCCAGTGCAGCTCCTGAAGATATCCTTTCTTTCCTGGCCAGAAAATGTCAAATCTCACAGTTTATGACTATTCTTCCTTATGTCTCCCTCTGCTCCTTGCAGAGCAAACACCAGTCAAAGCAGAGGTGATGGCAGGAGAGGAACTGGGGGAGAAGACCTGGTATTCATTCATAAAACACTACTAGTGAGGTCAAAGGATTACACTGGGGTACCTCACCCTGTGATGCAGCGTGTCAGCATGCCCCAGTCTAAGCAGAAAGCCAGAGAAGCTGTGTCCAGCCAGAGGTGCACAATAATTTGCCAGGAATTGCCAAAGCCAGAGGTCATCTCATTATCACTGTGACTTTTTCATTGGCAGACAGCACTTTAAGCCACATATCAATAACAAGAAGGTTGGTGTGCAGCTTATGCAAGAGGGGAAAAGTGTCTGTCTCCTTTTCCTTTCTTTTGTTTACTTCCCCTCTAAGATAAGAGGCCAGCAGCTGCTAATCTGCAGGAAAGAAGAGGGCTTTGTGATGAGGGAGCAGGATTAAGGTGGCTTCTTGTTAATTCTGATAGTGCTGAAGACATATATTGATCTGAAGGAACAGGATATGTGCCACGGGGGTGTGTGTGTTTGTGTTTGTGTGTGTGTGTTTCTCCAGGTCCCAGGCTGGAGAGAAAGAGGCCAAGGAAGAGAGATCTGTGTGTGCTTGCACTTGACTGTAACATGCTTCTGGCTGTACTTCAAATCCAGATTAACACCATGGATTTGAAAGTTTGATCGTGGACATGTGAGTTAAATACCTAGGGAAAACTGTTCAAGGCAGACAAACAAATTGAAATGCAAAACTGCTAATGAAGGATGAGGGAAGTGATGTAAAAACTGGAAGTGATGAAGAGTAAAAACCAAAGACCTGCCGTATAAAGGAGCTGAAAGCAAGAGGTTGAAAAAGTCTCATAAAAAAGAAGTATAACAAGTGCTGTCATGGATGATTATAAGGGTTTGAACCTGTCACTTACAGCAACAAGAGCACTGGCCTTTCTCACTTGACTGGAGGTTAGCTGTGGATGGGGAGGGCCGGTGATGAGTCGCTGTTCAAATACAAAGCAAAGATGTCTTTTCACTCCAGATAATTAACCAAAAACATAAGCAAACAAGGCCTGAAGTTCTGGAATTGTCTGGCAAAGTCCCTGAAATCCCCTAAGAAATGCTGCTAGACCTCATCCTGAGAGCATCCACCCTTCCTTATGAAATGCCATTATCTTGGGGATATTCTGTTCCCTGGTGTCCATTTAAAAAATACCACTCTAGACACAACCAAACTACACCCACAGCCACATCCCAAAATGTCCTGTGGTACTTTACAGTACACTGAATTCATACAGAAATTCCTGCATGACATTGCTGAAATGCAGCCATTTCACGTAACACAGACGCCGTTTAACCACGCACCACTCAACTGTGCAAGACAGTAAAAGTGATGGGAGAAGGTAAATTCCCTCTTCAAAGGACAGGAGCAAATTGGTTATAATTTTTTCTTTACCTATTTTGTGCACTTCCTATGAACATTCAAACACTTGTGTTGTAGAGCAATGAATATTCAAAAACCCCCCAAATTTCCCAGACATATATACAAATTTTGAAGGAAGTTGAGTGTTCCATTTTCACACAGATATGTGTCTGCTTATTCAATCAGTAATATGAAACAACACCATATGATTTTGCTGTTCAATCACAACTCACCAACACAGCCTAAATAGTGAATATGCGTAGATAACAATCCAAATACGCAAAAAGAGAGAGAAAGTGCAACTTATAGTTAAGAATAATTACAAAGGGTGAATTAACAATTAGCCAGTCATTAATATAAATTCTTTGGGATGGGGAACTATACCAACCAGCTATGAATAAATTTAGCCTAGAAAATAGGAAAAGTATTATCTCCCATCAAGTGTGAAGTCCTAGACCAGTAGCCCAGCAGGAAAAGTGGGGAGCAAGGTACAAGTTCAAGATGGACCTTGACAAGTTCATGAAGTTGCAAGGCATCAAACTTGCTGATCCAAGAATGTCTTTCACTATTGTGTTTTCCCCTTTTTATTTTACTTTTGATTTTATGCCAGTGCTATCAAAGTAAGGGTGCCTCCTGCAATACTGATATCAGCTCTGAGGCTTGGCTTAGAAAATGTTCAGGTTTTGAATTTTTCTTCATTTGAAAGTAAGTGTTGTTCAAGCTTTTCTACAAACACTGGTAGATAGAAACTTAAGTTATATATAATTATTATTAAGGTGAATCATCACCAATTCACATGCCTCCAAAGGCAGGAGATTTAGGAAAGAGATTAGCAAATGTTGTTGTTGTTGTTTTTTAATGATAAAAATATTGTGAGAACTGGCAGAACTGCTCAGGAGTTTCAGCTTTCAAAACCAGTTTCCAAAAACCTGGACAAAGATGTTTTGATTATCTCTTCATCTGTTCATGATACTTAGTTTTCTCATTTGAAAGTCAAATAAGCCAATGTCATTTGAAATGAGAGACACTGCCTGACGCATATGAATGGGAGTCAAGGATTTCTGCACAGAGTGGTTCAGAAAACTGCCAGTTCCTGTGTGTGCAAAAGTAGTCACCACCCCCCTGACAAAGCCACTGAGTTTGAATCGGGGACCTCTGGAGCAGTGGGCTCGAGCTCCACAGCTTGTCTTGAAAAACTGGCAGATGCCAGCTGGAGGCTTTAAAAACTCATATCTTCTCAAAGCCAGAATGGATGGGGCTCATAACACACGAGTTTCTGATGCTTTTAATTTCTCACACCCATTTTGGTAAGGGACAGGGAGGAGGCTGAGGAGGAGAAAGATGTAACAAAAAATTAAAATGTGCAAATCATTTTTTTTCCCTTTTCTGGCAAACATTTAGATTATTATTATCCATAGAGAATGACAACATTTGAAAATGCAAAGCCATTATTCTTTTAGTTGAAAGCTGATTTTCTTTCCTGAACTCCCCTCCCCTGCTATTTCATCAACACCCAGACAACTTCAACTCAAAATAAAACATCAACAACAAAGGCACGCATTTCATAGTGTTTATTTTGGCTGAAAAGCCACTTTTCATACCCACACATGCACAATTTCAATCAACGCTTTTGCCAGTGCTGCTCCTGTGTTTATATCTCAGCCCCAGTATTGTCTTTTATACCTCAGTTTCCCTGCAAAGAACATCTGAATCACCTTTCCCCTTCACAGCTATTCAATTAATCATTTTAAACTGCTTTAAAGATGAGGAACAGAGAGGCAATCTTGAACCCTGAATATTTAAATCTATTAACTTTGGGGTCTGGATCTCAGTTTTGAAGAGTGGGGATTACTTCAAATGTTGTAAGTAACATTTAAAATCCAGGGACAGAGATTTGTGGTGGAGAAATAAATAACCTAATGATGAATACAGTACAAAAAAGATAGATAGGTTGAGAGCTAACTCCTAGTCTAAGGATTCATAACACCTTAAAAAAAAAAAAAAAAAGAAAAGGAAAAAAAAAGAGGAGACATTAAAAAGGAAAAAAAGAAATACCACTGAGCTGTGCAACAGAGCTGCCTCCAAGCAGAAGGCTGCTCTAAGACTTCTCTGTAGGCATGTTTATTCCTGGCTGGGAGAAAAGCTCCATTAAAAAGCATGTCTGCTCCCTCCCCTGGCTATGGGACACCCTCCTGAAGAGAAATCATTGACAAGCCTGCTTTTTTCTAAAAGGGTTAACCAAACAAATTGTCTTTCTCGCCAGAGATCCTTTCCTCACATCTGCCCTTTTGTCTTTCTCTTTTCTTGTTATAGTTAGGAGTGAACATTTTGGCACGTTAATTAAAAATAGTAATAGCTGCAACAGAAGAAAGAAGAGGAGGGGCAAGGTGGGGGAAGCTGAAAGGGGACGACGGTAACTGCAACCCTAATTAATAGAATTACTCTCAGTTGAAAGCCAGTCTGATGAGGACTCTTGTCCTTGAATAAATACTGTGTGTGTCTGCATATGTATGTATATGTGCATATATATATATATAAAAAAAAAAGTACACGTAAACACAGCTACTCTGTTGCTTAGCAGCCAGTGGTGTCCTTTCATGAGAAAACAAAATGTATGTGACAAACCACCTCAAAAACACGAAGTTCCATGAGCATATTTCTTTTCTCCTAGCTATTCAGACAAGGTGGAGAGCGGCCCTGAAATTAATGTCTCATCCAATGGACAAAGGCAGAACTAAGCTAATTGGATTCCCATCTGTTCCGAACATAGTCTCAACATCACACAATAATAATAAATAATATGGTAATCATGGCTAACAATTAATCTTTTAGTTTAGATTTTTTACAGGGCGCTGGATGGATGCTAATTTCACACAAATATAGATTGCTGTCTGGACATATCCTCTAGACAAAAAAGCAAAAAAAAAAAAATAGCCTGACCACGCACAATTGTTTCGGATCTTTGGGTATATTTCAGGAGAGCAGGGGCTATCTAATCTAAATGCCTCCTACAGCAAAATACGAACTGGAACTTAACAGAACCTAATTTTGATCTAAACACAAAACAAATGTGAACCGAACTGTCAAATGACTGGTTAAAGTGACACATATGCTTCTTTTTTAAAAAATCTCTGGGACGAGGATGAGCTGAGTAAACCTTTTCTAGTTCACCTGGGGAGAGGAGCAGTACACCCATCCCGTGGGGCTCGCAGCACGCCCCTTGCCACCTCCTTCTCCCTTCAGCATGTCTTTATCTTCACTAGTCCCTGGTTAGTTATTTTAACTGCAAACTGGTTGGCCCAACTACCATCTCCTGGTTCTGTGCCGCTGCAACGGTAGCTTCAACTCAGGACTTTACAGCAGTAGAGGTGGTAAAGAGGGATTAAAACCTGGGCAAATTAGCCTTATAATAAGCCAGTGAGAGACTACAGAGCCACCATCCCCTGATGTCCAGTTGCATGCCACTGCCCTACCAAGAAGCCCTTCTGCTGGGTCCTCTGTGTGGACATCGCATTAGGAAAACTTCCACAGACACCCAAAATCTGGCTGTGGCCTAAGTGGGACTAGGTCTGCCAAAAGTAATCTCCTCAGAGCCGTTGCAAATCTCCAGCAGAGCTGTGTGTGGAACGAAGTTTCTCCATGAACTTGTGAGCTTCCCCACGTACCTACGTAAACTTTTAACGTCTACTGCAGCTGGTGGCAATGAGATGCCTAATTCTGTTTTGCTACATGAAAATCACCTCCTTGTCTTTTTTTGACCTGGTTCCTTAGCAGCTTCGTTTGATACTCTTTAGTTTTAATTCATGCCGAAGTCAACAGAGCTACAGAAGAGAAGCAAGGCTAAGCCATGAAGTTGTTACTCCATATTGATGTGAGCTCTTAAACATCTGTTACGTCCCAAATCTGAAATAGCCACCCTTTAGTGGTGAGAGAAATGCTCTCTATATGGCTATAGCTGTAAACAGATGGATAGATATAAGGTGATGTGTGGAGCTGGAACAACCAGTTAGTAAAGTTTATAAAGTACTTTGGGGGTCCATCTGGACGGATGGTACTTTATAAATGTAAGGCCGTTACCAGTGCCTCCTAACAGCACCCGACTATCATTCAGCACTTTTTGGATGGACAGTTAAAGAAAACACATAAAATATATTCCTCAGTATATATTTCACCCAGACTCTTTTACTTGCAATAGCAGAGATCTGGGCTTTCATTTGTACAGACCGTTCCCATTTGCAGTCACAGGGAAAAATCTGCAATAGCTCAACTCATGAAGTTGCTGGATTTGTTATGTTTGAACAATGAGGCTTCACAGCACAGCCTTGGAAATAAATGAGTGGTTTGGGAATTTGCTAGTGGCAGGTCTCTTGCTGCAGTAGGGGACAGGATAACTAAAGGGATAGTGATGGGAGAGGCATAGGCTTTTTGGTTTTTTTTGGTTTTTTTTTTTTTTCCTTCGCCCCTCAGGGACACTGCCCAGAATTAAATTCAAGTTGGTAATGATTGAAAAAATAGATCACCTTTCTGGTGACAAGGGGATGCCACATGTGAATGTTGCACATCAGCAGAAGTTGTACAAAATGGTCATTTTCCCTGCGGTCTCCCTGACAGTCCTTGGGAGTATGGCTGGGGAAGAAACTGGAAGATACTGCTCCTCAATACGGCTTGGAGATGAAAAGAAAGATCCCGAGGATCTCACTGAGACTCCTCCACAAGGTCAGGACAATCTTATTCCTCATAGCACCTCTTTGGCTAGAGAAATCTGGGGAAGGGTTGGGTGGTTGCACTCTGGAGGAAGCCTGTCCTCTCACATCTTAATCACTATTTAGTGTGAAATCAGGCAGTATTTTCTGAGAAATTTAGGGTTTGAACTCTATGGTTTTTTCATGAAACAAATGTGGTGTCTATGGAGAATCTTTTTTTTTTTTTTCCCCTCAAATCCTGAACACTCCAAAGATTTCAGTCTGGAGATGCTGCCAGAGGAAGTGTGTTTTCATTTCCTATGCTGCCATCATTCGCTGCTGTGAGATGGCTTCCCCAGACATACCAAACCTCTCAGGATACTTTGTAGGCAAAAGTTCCCATGATGAACCACCTTTTTCCACTAAGACCGGAGACTATTATACGCACCATACCCATGTAGTCCAATTTAGGATTATGGTTTATGGAAGAAGATGTAAGCATGAGTTACCCAAATTGCTATTCACAGCATGGTGGCCTTTTCAAAGATAAATATTTATTTATGCATTCACTTATTATTTGTCCATAGAATCAAAATATTCCATGGACAATTTTAAGGACCTCATATAATTGGTTTTGTCAACTTTTTTTTAAGAGGAAAAGGAGCATAAATGGAATTGTTTTCATCTTTATTACAGACCTAATTTCTCTCTATTTTTGTCACTACTGATGTGGTATTTAAACACTTGTTAAGAGATAATGTTGGAATAAAATGTTTCTTTACCTGAACTTAATTTCCAGTGGCAGTAGATTGGAAGACTGATGACAGAATTGGCCCCTAATTATAAACCCATCTTTTTGGGCTTGGGGATCACTCCACTCAAATCTCCATTTCTTTTTCAAAACTTTGATACTATTGTTAACTGTCAAGTTGGTGGTCAACCAAGATGAAGATGGTAACTTCTCAGGGAGGTCTGCCATAAAAGACCAGCATAAACTTGCCTTTTCACTTCTAAAAACCTCTCCATCTGCCTTTCATTAGCCCTGACTTAGGGATGGAAAGGGGAAAGCACATCTATTCTGATAATAGGGAGTTACACAGTCCTCTTGGACTAAACCTGACATTTCTGAAGGTCTTTACTTTTGACAGCTAGAAGACTGGATTACAAGCAAGTAGATGGGTGAGCAGACAAATTTTAAGTATTGTTAGTTGCGTGCTACCAAAGACATACATAGACAAAGTAATAAAGCATGAAAGAGGTAACACACAAGATGACCCAATGCTCACAGGTGTAGAGCCAAAGTAGGAACCACCATCATGTGAGCATTTACAAAGCACCCATAACAATACTAGTATTTAAGTGTTGAATAAAGTTACTAGTCCGTGTAGCATAAAGGAGTTTGGGCACCCAGGAATGTTACATTGATCCCACAAGAACTGCAGGAGTAAGAGTGAGAGACAGGATATATACCGTATGAATAATTGCTTCCAAAGAGGACTAGGACAAAGAGATGGAAGAGGATATCAAGGTCAATTTTTTTTTTTTTTTTTTTTTTTTTACTACAGCAGCCAGGCAGCTTTCAAATGGTTGATTTGAACAGCTCTAATAGAACAATGTCATTAAAACCCAACAGCCAGTGCTCATGGAACGACATTGGCTGATACGCCAGAAGGCTGCGCTGCCACCCAGCGAGACCTTGACAGGCTGGTGAGCTGGGTCGAGGGGAACCAAATGAAATTCAACAAAAGCAAGTGTAAGGTCCTGCACATGGGGAGCAACAACCCCATGCACTGGTACAGGCTGGGGGTTGACCTGCTGGAAAGTAGCTCTGCTGAGAAGGACCTGGGAGTGCTGGTGGGCAGCAGGCTGACCAGGAGCCAGCACCGTGCCCTTGTGGCCATGAAGGCCAACGGCATCCTGGCGTGCATCAAACGGAGTGTGGCCAGCAGGTCGAGGGAGGTTATCCTCCCCCTCTACTCCGCTCTAGTGAGGCCACATCTGGAGTACTGCGTCCAATGCTGGGCTCCCCAGTTCAGGAAAGACAGGGAACTACTGGAGCAAGTCCAGCGGAGAGCCACGAAGATGATCAGGGGACTGGAGCACCTCTCTCATGAGGAAAGGCTGAGAGACCTGGGTCTGTTCAGCCCGGAGAAGAGAAGACTGAGGGGGGATCTTATCAATGCTTATAAATATCTGAAGGGTGGGTGTCAGAGGATGGGGCCAGACTCTCTTCAGTGGTGCCCAACGACAGGACAAGGGGTAATGGGCACAAATTGGAACACAGGAAGTTCCACCTGATTACGAGGAAAAACTTTTTTACTGTGAGGGTGACAGAGCACTGGAACAGGCTGCCCAGAGAGGTTGTGGAGTCTCCTTCTCTGGAAATATTCAAAACCTGCCTGGACACGGTCCTGTGCACCCTGCTCTAGGTGAACCTGCTCAAGCAGGGGGGTTGGACAAGATGATCTCCAGAGGTCCCTTCCAACCCCAACCGTTCCGTGATTCTGTGATTCTGTGATTGCTTAGTCGCTACCAATGTCTTGGCAAGTTCATGCCATTAATGACTAGCATTTATAAAATGACTGCTTTATTCCGTTTCAGCAAATACTCCATTTCCAAAGGCGCCCCAAGGTAAGGATGGGGAATTGAATCAAACATGCATTTTGGGCTCATACAAGCCAGCAGCCTTTAGCCTGGTCACAGGAAGATCAAGCAGAGATCCCTTTCTACATTGTCACCAGCCAGCTCTTGACATTGCTATTTCAACAGCTCTCACACTTGTGTCTATTAGTCTCATTAATACTCAGCATTTGAGTTGTGAAATGGATTCTGGTCCCTACTTGTAAAGGGGCAATTGCCTCTACCACCACTGTCACAACCTAGGTCCCAGATTCAACAAAGAGCTTCAGCACGTGCTTAATTTCGAACACAGATATGCAACCTATTCAACTCAGCATGACAGGAGCATGTGTTCAACCTGCAGCATGGAGCAAGGAGGCAGCAGATGGGAAATTGGCACAGCAGGGACTGACACAGCATGGTTAGCTACATGGTTTTTTGGTTATTTATACCTGTAAGCGTGAGTGGGGAGGGAAGGAGGAAGAAAGGGAGAAGCAGGCATGGAAACAGCAGGATGAAGAAAGGAATGAAATCAACACATTACATGTCAAGGCAGAAGGACTGAGCAAAGTTCCCTAAAGAGACAGATTCCCCAGTCAGGTTTGGTCTTTGCCTTTTTTTTTCCTTCGTTCTTTGTTTTTCTTCTTTTTTTTTTTTTTTTTTTTTTTTTTTTTTTTCCAGGAGTGTCATTCAAGTAGCACAACGGGATGCTGAGGTTGTTTGCTAATGGGCATGAAGAGGTTTAGTCACTGGCGGAAAACACCAAGGAATAGGAAGGAAGGAGTGAATGTCTTATAAGCATGACAGTGTTCTAGCAAAGCTAACTTAGATGTGTGGAATAAACCCTGTTTCCCAACAAGTACCTGCTGGCAACAAGTGAGCTACTCAAACTTGCATGTGAATGTCTCCCAGAAAGCTGAGCGCATCCTACTGTGCACAGAACAGCTAGTGCCATGCTCACCACCACTGGTGTTACCTGATTAAAACATATTTGTTAGCGAAACAGAAGAGGAGCTGCAATCGACTGCTTCATGACTCCACTCTGATCCCCCCTAGGCACAGCTTTCCTAGGTCTAGGAGACAAACAAAGCCTTCAGTGCCCTGTCTTTCCAAGATGAGCTGCTTACTCCAAGTCACTTGGGAATGGATGCTGACCTTGTGCCATGTAAAGGCATGGTCCCTAGTCAAGGCGGTATAGGCTGAAAGTTGACATCATCGATAGTTCACCTCGTTTCAGAATCAAAAGGCACTTCTTGCTCTCCCACATGTAAAGCAGAGATTAGTAGTGCAGAAGTTAACTTAGACAGATAGGGAGGACTTCTCTCTCAGGGTTAAGAAAGCAAGGAATATCCTGCTGTGCTAGCCTGTAGCCCTCTGGCTCCTGGCAGATACTGAGCACTGCCTTCTGTAGCGCTTTTCTGGTGGGGTTGACCCATGCTGGAGGTAAGAGAGTAGCCTGCCTCTGCATTATGCTTGTGACCCAAGAACAAACTCCCATCAAGTTAGTACCTTCTCCATGCCAAGGCTTGTGTGTCAAATACAGGGGCAAACATTGATGCAAAGAGTCTGCAACCCACATAGGCAATGGGTGGGAGAGGGGGCAGAAACCTGGGGAATACAACAGACCCCTTCACAGTCATATCACTCATCAGGGTGAAGAAAGGAACTGAAACAAGGACACCGATCTGCAATTTAACACTCTCCCTGCTAGATCAGGATGGGCCTCTTTGAGAGACCCATGCCAGGAGCTTGTTTGCAAGGTACTTCACCACTGAGCCCTAAAGCCCTTGGGAGTATGCTGGGTACACTTCGGAGAGCCCTGCTGTTGCCTAATCTCTGCGTGAAACCAGCTCTGATAAAGAGCAACTCTGGTGGCCAAAAATACTGCAGTGATTTTCAAGCAGACTACAAGCTAATCCCTAGGATCATGATTAACATGTTTATTTTGCTCAGTTAAACAGACTCTAATGTCCAGGGCTGGGTGTAAGCATTGCTAAGAACACAGTCACTAAGCTGCCAGCTTTGGGTTGCCTTTGGTGATCTAGATGGCCACCCATGACTCTATAATAACCCTGAGCTTCTAAGGAGTGGGGAGGTGAGTTTCTTTCCTTTTATTTATTTATCTACTTATTTATTTATTTAATTTTCCAGATCTAAAAGCTGCTGTGGTATGCCATGGAACAGTCTTCCCAAACATAAGACCATTTTTCTCTTTAATTAGTCACTTATTGTCCTAGATTTAGGCAATATATTTTCCCTTTTGTTGCTCATCTAAACAAATTTTCACAGCCCTGCAAAAAAACTTTCTTCTTCTCAGTAAGTAGTAGAAGAAAAAGAATTGTGAGAGATGGAGAAAAAATGTCTCCTCTACTTGTCCAGGAGCTGCCAGATTCTGTAGTCAGGGTTTCCCATGAGATGGGAAATGAAAGGAGCTTGGTCTCTTGGACATTTGTTTGCTTTCTGCTCTCAGAAGAACAATTAAGTCACATGACTTTGAAATAATACATGTTCCCTTAATAGCCACTAACAAGACAGCATTCTTGCAACCCACACAAGACCTTTCCTGACAGAGACGGGGTATTTGCTCTTATATGACTTGATTTACATGTCAGGTTTCATGAATAATGGGGGGTGCTTTACACCCCCCTTTATCCCCCAAGCATGTGATGGAAGAAGAGGGGGATAAAGCATGAATCAGCTTCCAGGGAAACCACACAGCAGAGTGATATCAGGAAAACCAGACCTCAGCTAGAGATCATGAAGTGCAGAACAGGAAAATTTCTCTTGTGCTTTCTGCAAAACACCATCCCGTTGCTGACGTTGTCCAGATACCTCAGAAATGTTCTGTGCCCTTTGGACACCTTCCCACAACCAGCCATTAGGGTGTGCTGCACATGAGCAGTCACTAATTACATCAGAGGAAATCTGAGCTTAATTCAAATTGCTCATGCAATGCCAGGTCCTTTCGTCTCATCTTCAGAGATCTAGGCAAGCCAGTATCTCTGCCTTCTCATGGCATCTGGTAGTCACAGACATCCTCCGAGGTCCCTGATGCTATAATCTGAATTGTCCTCTCTTGTGCTGTACCTTCCACACTGTCTATTTCCCATTCTCCTCTGGGCTTTATGTGTTTATCCAGCCCCATCACATCAATAGCTGAGTCACTCAAGGGTTACAGGTTCAAGGAATGACATAGGCAGAACTAATCCTGCCTTGGGGCCTGAAGATAGGTTAGACAACCTCTGGGTGGCTCCACGTTTTATGATTTCATGCCTTATCCTCCCAAACAGAAATGAAAGAATTTGTTCCCAATAAACAGAAAAGTCAACTGAAAACTAAGTTTTAAGGGGATCTGAATAAGTCAGAAATTTGGTCAACATCCAGAATACTTTCTGTGAAAATAAGGGAGAAAAGGGCTTTTAAATATAGAAAATGGATGGAATTTTTCCTTGTTTCAAAATGGCATGTTTTTTCTTTTAAACTGAAAGGAGAGGACTCGACTAACCCCTGAAGAGCATTTCACTGAAATTCAGGAAATCCCGGCAGTACTTCTGCCTCTGCTTCTCCCTTTGTACACTTTTTTTCTTAAAAAAAAAAAAAACACAACAAAAAAAACCCCCAGTTCTTTGTCTTTCATTTGCTCTGTTTCTCCAGACCATCACCTCCCTTTAGACGGCAGGGTTTCTGAAGTGGGGAGCGCACTGTGTGTTCACACCATCCTCAGCATTTTTGAACCTAGAAGTCGCTGAAATATCTATTTAGGGATAAAACCCCATGTTAGTGTAAACACAGAAACTGCACAAGAAGGCAGGTACAATGAGATTTACGGCTTCAGTCCCTGCTCTACACAGGGGCAGTAACTGGGCTTTAGTCTGTAAGGGCACAGTACCATGGCTCTTCAGCACAACCAGGGATGTCCACACTGTCCGCCTGTTATCCTGTATGCTGGGTATGATCTGGGGCAAGCCAAATGCCTTTCCAGGCAGAGAAACTCCTGCATGGATCAGAAGACTGGTCCATAGCTGTGGTCCGCTTACCTGGAT
>WAAD01016756.1:263673-302981 GCA_013389945.1 Fregata magnificens
CCATGTGATAGTCCCTGGATACCTCAGTGTGAAATGCCATCAGCACTATATCTCCCTTTATGAACAGGATGCACTTCAGTCTCAGGTGTGCCTGCTGTCTCTCGCTCTGCGTGTGTATGTGTCTTTTGGTATGTGTCTGATTAAGGTATTTTATATACTGCATAAAAACTGTGTGGAGAATACAGACTGTTTCAGAATCATGTGTAGTGCAGCATTTTTGCTGGAAGGCAAATGAGGCCGAAAAAGGGGTAAAAAAAAGCAAGAAAAGTACCTGTAAGGTATAAATTCAGAATGGGCAGGGGAAAAACTTACAAGTCCTTATGAACCCTCTTGCTGTGCTAGAAGTTCACATAGGGAGGACTTCCAAACTGGCTTCCCCTTACCTATCTTTCCTGAGCTCAAGGCAGAGGTGCTCAAGATGGGAGCTCCACAGCAAAAGTTGTCAGAGCAAGACCCCACCATGCAGCTTCAAAGAGACAATAATATGTATTTTGTTAACTACCTCTTTTAAAACTCTTAGCAAGAAGTGCCACACAGCTAAATCCCAGAAGAAGTGGTGACAGTTTTTTAGAAATGGCTTCCACAGAAGGTGAGATGTTGCTTTTAACTTAATTTCCTGGCTTTTCAGTATTTCCCAGTCTACAGGTCTTACAGGGACAGACTTTTCTCTGGGTGTTTCCTTTAAATTGAATTGGAAATACAAATTTAGATGCTCAGCTATGGTCAAGGATCTAGCAAGCAGTCCAATCTGTGCCTGAAAGAAACCTTTGAGGTGCCCAGGGACTGAGTCAGCTCTCAGCCAGCTCAGTTCAAACCAGATGCCAGTGACCAGATAGGTTCTTCTGGCAAATAGCCTTGATGGTGCTATTAGAAAAAAAGCACAGCTGACTGTTATGAGGGTTCCCTGAACTTGGTAACTCAATATATGTTAATTCTAGCTTTTAGGCAGTCTTAACTGGTGGGACGGCATAAAGCTGCTGAAAGGTAAAGGAAGAATGGGCCTGGTAGCACATCAGCATTGTCAGTCCAAAGAGAACTTTATTTGGGAATATGGAAGAGGTGTCTTCTTTATATATAAAGAGCTGAGCCACACACAGTAACACACCTATTCCCTTTCTCATGATGGAGAGAAGAATAACGTACCTTAAGATGTTAGCACTCATTTAGCAAAATGATACTGGAAAGGGTTCTCCTCCGAGCCGACATTTTCAAGGAACACCCGGTATAAGGGAGGATGTTGACACTGGGGGTAGTTGCCATTGCCTTTTTGAGCCCCATTGAACTTTGACTTTGATTGCATGTGATGTAATAGAAGTTAATGGTTCACTGGCTCAAACTGTTGCCCTGCCGATACTGTGCTATTAACATTTTGGTTATTAAGAGCAACTCCAATTGCATTAACAACGTCACAGGGGTGAAGGGAGCAGGCTGGGAACCACTAGGATGTGGGTTCCTTAGGATGCTTCTGGAATTAAAATCAACTGCCTCCCACTCCCACCACTACTGCCACCCAATTTTCGGCAGGAGATAGCTGAATTGAAAAGCTACTGATAATGTTGCAGCCTGCACATCTGCTCCAGAATATCAAGGACCCCTTGATAAACCCACTGCAATGCCTGGAGCACTTCATCTGCAGGCGACTTGCTCTCTGCAATATGGAGAGGATTGCCACTAATCCTGGCGCATTACTGTTCACTTGACAGAAGTCGCCTGAAACAACTTGCGTCTGTTCTTGTCCTGATTTGCTGTCGGTATTTATTAAGAACACTGTGTTTAAAATGGCACACAATGTAGCCTGCAGATAACATCTTAAGCTTCCTGTCTATACCAACAAAAATACCAAAAACCCCCTCCCGAGAAAATCTCCTCCGAACATTGTCACTCCCCACTTTGCTCAGTCATGTCGCCGCTGCTGCTTCCTCCCCAAGAGGTCCCTGTGAGAGCAGTGGTGGTAGCAAGAGGCACCTTATCTCTGGTTTTACTGATAACCATTCCTGACCTGCTGTAAAATAATTTTAAAAACTGAAGTTTAAAGCCACATGGTGATATAAAATGAAATATTAACCACTCACATCAGCTGTATTTTCATGACTTCAGTAGAGAAAGGTGTTAGATTGACAGCATCTGTGATCTTCTATTGACCAATGAGACCTTCACATTCCTCCCCTTTCTGGCACAAATGAACATTAACCTCCATGGACGTAAAGATATAACAGCTTCTCTGAACGTTCAATCTTAACCATTGTGCTTAGAAGTAAACAAGACCCACCATTGAAGGCTGAATATGGTGATGGTTATGTGATGTAGGCATTTATTTACCAAGAAACAATGTGGTTTCACTCAATGAATTTTCCAGTTTCCAGTAAGGGCCCTACAGTATTTCCAGCTGAGTTGATTACAAGTGTTTCTCCTAGCTTTTGATATCTCTTGGTTTCGATATTGTCACAGACCAAGAAACATTATCAGTTTGAGTAGCAGAAGACAGTTCTCAAGCACACCGGCAAAGAGAATCTGCTTTTCTGTGTCTCCTACACAAAAACTGTGGTTCCTCTGCCAATTCAGCTCAAAACTATCATACAGAAAAATAAGTCTGGGAGGAGATGGATAATCAGGGTTTTTTTAAAAATAAGGAAGGTATTAAAGAGCCTAAATGAAATCTCTTTGTGCTTCCTTTACTAGCCCTTGAAGATTTTATCTTGCTAAGCTGATATTTCATTGTTAGTGGAGAAAATTTTCAGACCTATCAAGTCCTTAAAGACCTATTTCTTCTGCTCTTGGATGGATAGTATTCTTAAGAATTTAGCACCAAACAAGCTTTTTCTTGTTCTTTTTTTGCTCCCAGCACATTGGTCTCATGAAAAATTTCATCACTTATGCATGTGAAGGATGTGTGTGCATGTGTGAGGGTATGCATATGTATCAGTCTAGCATATTTTAAGTCATTTTATATACATATGTATATATATACATATCTGTGGAGAGGACATGTACGTGTGAAGAGGGAATACTGTCATATCTGGTCTGGATGTTTGTGTACTTTAGGCAGTATGCAGACAGAGAATGGTGTGAGTTAAAGAAGGTGGTTTATATTGTGTTAACAGTCCTAGACAACAGAAGGAGTTAATGTAAATTGTAACTCTTGTGATCTCAGTAGTGCACTGGAAGACAAACCTGTGGAATATCTTTCCCTTTGTCTTTAAAATAAGGGACAGGTTTGCAAAGCAAGGCCCCGTACATCAACCTAGTCCATGCAGCATCCTCACATTTGTCTGGGACAAGCAACACTAGGTATGGCAGACAGCAACAGTGCTTTCAAATGAGGGACAGATGGCTGTCCAACACTGGCACTGCAGGTGTCCAAGACCTTTAATTCAGCTTCGTTCAGTGGATCTTTTGCTCCCCAGTCCCTTGCTACTGCTGTCAAACTTTTCCAGAAGCAAGAAAGAGTGCAGGGACAATGTGATAGAATTACAGAAGGTGGTAGAGCCATTTGTTAATCCATCAGGGAAATTAGTCCATCAGACAACACTCTGCTTCACAAACTAGATCTCTGAGAAACAGGTGTGTGTACTGGGTGTGTATGTGTACGTGTGGGGTTGTGGTGGAAATCGCCTGGATGCAGGGGAGGGGACACAGAAGAGAACTAGCTAGTGAGGTTTAGGGTGGGAGGTGAGGAAAATGACAGCCAGATCCTGACGGGATATAACAGGGTGTCCGAAAGAGTAAGACACAATGTCTGCCATAAAGCAGCCTCCTGTTGGGTTCATTTGACAACCTCAGCTCAGAAAGGGACACAAGTTCTCTGGCACCACAGACCCTCCTCTGTCAATGTCCTTGTAGGTACCAGTGGAATGAGATGGAGAATAATAGAGTAAAGGCTCCCTTGTCCTTCTATTTCTTTATCTATTCCTGCAAAGAGTGCAGCGCTTGGAAGCTTTAAGCATGTAAAGTTAGACGGGGATGTCCCTGCCAGCACAAGGCAAAGCCCTTGGCAAGCCTCGGTCTGGCCCTAGGAGTGGAAGATGCACTGTATTACTTCTGTGCACTGCTCACCTTGCATTGTGATGGTCCTGCTGAGAACGCAAACTTGCCTGCAGCTCAGTATTTCAGGAGCCCTCTGTGACAACAGCTACACTTCAGCTTGCCTAAGGAAGATCAGGGATGGGGTCATCCTAAGCAACATTTCCTCTTGGCTGGTTCTAGGTAGCAAATATTGGTAGGCATCGTGTAACCCTCATGGAGTTACTCAGAGCTGGAAAGGGACAAGGAGACTCTGCCTTGTCTGGCCAGCCACAGCATTTACTGAAAAAACTTTCTGTGAGCTCTGAAGACAGTGAAGCCTGGCTTCCTAAGGGTTTGTCCTGTGAGCCCCAACCCCATTTGGATTTTCTGGTGTCTAGTGAGGGGTGTGCTCCAGCACGTCCCCTCTCTCTGTATAAGCATGGTGCTCAGAACTGCACGTTACAGCGTATTCCTCTGTGTCAGCCCTCAACAGCACCTTCTTTGGGAAACAGGGTAGCCGGGCTACGAGGAAGAAGGAGCTCACTTCGTGTATCTGCTCACTTCTTGAGGGATATCAGCATTGTGAGATACGATTCTTCAGACCAGGACTACCAGGGTCAAAATCTGTCATGTTACAGGTTCATAATCTGCATGGGCTATAGATCTAAATCTCTGTATGCATCCACTCTCCCTGAGGAGAGGAAGATGGGAGGAATCTTATGCTGATACCTGGAAATCTTGATTATTTTTAAGGAGGAATCCACAAAAAGTATTTTTCCAACTTTTAGACACAAAACTTTCTCCAGAAATCACAAAATATCAAAAGAATTTCAAAAGCATCTTACTAAAGATAGGTTTGTTTGGAAAGATATTTTCCATTAAAAAAGAATATTGCAAATGCTCGCTTTTGACCATCGTTTGGACATAGCTTACATTGAATTGCAGGTCCTGGATACCAAGTACTTCACCTTTGATGGAATGATATGAATAAATAAGCGGTTTTCTTTGCGTTCCCTAAGGATAACTGTATTTCCTCATCCCGGCTGCTGGGGATGCTAAGCTGTCCTGCTTCTCCAGAGACAGGCAATGCTGCAGGGGTATATTCCCACCCATACAACCAAAGTGCAAAACATCCTTCAAGCATTGTTCAGGGGAATTGCATATAGCATTTTGACAAAGCATGTTCTTTACACTACAGATTAACTAACTCAACGCTACATCAGCAGTTTGTTCATGATCTCTGCAATTTTTATTTTATTTATTGGATGAAAGGAGTTTGTGATTTGGTCAAATTTGAAAGTTCAGATGCTTTTTAGTTTTCTGCATTGGAAACAAACCTCCCAAGCCTTATCACTCTTGCCTGTTTTTAGCTGAGGTGAATAGCCGGATTCGAATTTTTGTAAATATACTTCAGCTGGTCTCGGAGAGGTACTCCGCACTGCAGAGGAATGAGTCACATTGTTGCTTTCACTTTTACACTGGGGATACTGTTCCTGCCAGGATCTTGCCATTTACTTGGAGAACTAGTCAGCGCTCCTTTCGTATTCCAGATTGTCATCCTTCCCTTCCCTTTCCTCCTTCCTCCACCCTCTGGGAGCTGCAGGACAGCATCTTTCTGTTGTCCTATGGAGACAGACCTCAGGTAAGTGACGTTGCCTGATCCCTGGAGAAGAAAGGAAAACTAAACCCCAGCAAAACAAAACCTGTTCCCATTCACACCCCAAACCCTGAATATGGCCCCTTTGTGCCAGCTGCACCATCATACTACCGCGTTCTATCTTGCCATGATTTTTTTGGTGGAAAGCTGCCTATGCAATCCGTGAGCACTGTTGGAACAGCCCAATTTTACAAGCATAAAGTATTATGATTGCATTGATTTCCATCATAAATCATATTTTCCATCCTCTGTCTCTCTTTCCTTGCACTGACTGAATTAAGCCTTGGTGTTTTCTTTAGCTGCTGCCAGAGCTGAGGTTTGAGATGATATTAGGGTAATGATGATAAATTTTACCCTCCAGCCAAACCATTTCCACATTACAGATAATGTTTTTTTCCAAATAAGTTCTGTTATTGGAATCCAGGACCCTCCACATCTGCAGGCTCAGAGGCTGCCTCAACACAGTCTCTTTGCTGTAATGGGTTTATAGATTTGAAAATTTGCTCTAAACAAATAAATGGGAGAAGAGAGGAAAGAAAGAATGAAAGAGTGAAGAGGGAGAATCAACCAGAAGAAAGAGAAGAGAAGGAAAGGGGAAAAAAGGGAGAAAGGAAGAAGACAAAAAATAAGGGAAAGAAGAAATAGAACGATGGGGAGAAAAATGAGATAATGCACACAGCAAAGTACTAGCAAGCCTGCTGCTAGCTGTGTGTGCCTCTGGGAAGGAGCAAAGCTGGCCCTACAGACAAGCATGAGTGCTACACAAGCATGCAGATCCACAGCTATGTGTTTCAGATTTCACCCCTGCCTTCTTAAAATACCATTCCCTGCCATCTCATCTCAGAAAGGCCTTGGACAGACTAATGTAATATTCCTGCAAAATCTCAGCTGTCCCCACGATGGACTAGAACGAAACTGAGCTAAGACTGACCCAATATTAGTACCTGTACTATGGCCTCAGTCTCAGGTGATGTCTTACTGGTCTAAGGTTATTCTAATTTTTCTCAAGCTACTGGAAAGCAGGTCATCTTCCAGGTTTTGTCTGAGGGGAATTCAGTTTGTGTAATCAGGCCTGAAGGACAGTGTCCCATGCTCAGCAGAGTATAGATTCTAAGCATGGTGACCTTCAGTACAACAGCTAAGGGAGGCCAAATCCATTACTTGTTCTTCAGCAACTATAAAGGGAGGCAGTTCACCATGTCACTGTGGCATCTTACAGGGGTAACCCTGTATAACCCTGTATCCCTTACTAATGCCCCATCCCTGATTTGGAGCACAGCTCAATAAATCCTATGCTCCCTGTGAGGCTTGTAAGCACCTAAGTCCTTCTCTGCTCTGCTCCTCACATTCACCAGAACATACCTTCTTGAGTGTTTTTTTGCTTCTTACTCTACTGAATGATTGAAGTCCCCCACGGGGGAGCACAGGCACGGATGTCTGCTTCAGCAGCAGGCAGCCCTTGGAAATCAGGCTGGCTCAGAACAACAGAGGAGTTCTGAGGAGCTCTAGTTGGGGAAATCACCTATACACACAGACACGCCTGTGGAAGAAAACACACCTTGATTCCTGCTCTATTTTTCTCATGGTTTGACCTGCCAGGTGGGACTTTCTGAGGAAGCTGCTTAGCATCTGCCACCATTTGTGCATGCAAAGGAAGAATAGTTTCATATCCTTGGTTCATCTTGAGCATTAAAATTGCATCTCATTAGCTTACACTGTGACTGTGGGATTCATCTGAATGAAAGCAGGTATCTGTGACATAGATGTCTCCATCAGAGAGAGCCGACCCAGACTCCCTTTAGAGTCAATGCAGGCAAATAGGCACTCCTAGCTTGTGATTTGTCTCATCTTATGGTGGACATCGAAGTCAGTCAGATGAATCCCCGACTAGCTCTAAAGGGAGTCTGGGGTGACTTGCTTAGATAAAGCAGCCTGCTTTATCTCTGTCTGTCTCAACTCTGTCCGAGATCAGATGAGTTGCATGCAGCTGTACCTTCTTACTGGTCCAGCTGCTTTCAAAGAGGCAACTGGCTCGTGCTGTATTTGTGTGGCTTACATAAGCATCCCCAGTATCATCTGAGCTGGCAAATAATACTACTGCACAATGAAATAGGTATACTGCACAGAAGAAGCAAAGAGGTGTCTATCATAGGAAAATTAATTTAATCACAGTTCTGGAATATGAAATGAAGGTGGAGAAAAAGTGAATCCCACGTGGTTTGCTAAAGATATTCCTTGTTGTGCTCTAAAAGGAGGCACGATCTCACAGATAAAGGCTGACTTAGCATGACAAGCCTCTGTACTAAATTCTCCTGAAAAGGACAGAGCAGAGCCCATGGTTTTAAGCTCCAGAGAGGTGTGGAGTTACACCTCCCTGCAGACTTTGCCTCTCGTTCCTGGATAAGTTGATGGGTCTTCAAATTTTACCCCAATAGCTCTTTGCTCTGAACCCACACAAGCATTTCAAAACAATCTAATGACCTAAGGGGAAATGTTAGACTCACAAGATTTTTGTCTGGGCATTCTGGGTCTGCACAGACATTTGAGTAGTCTGGACTTTACTCTCAGTAGAACAGAAGCAAAGCTGGTGATGTTGGCTCTAAGACAAAGCCTCTCCCGAGGTGTCTGCTATCTGACACCACAGCTCCAGCAGTAGACTAAATAGGTCTGGGCATGGGTTTAGGCACTGCACTGAGAGCACCCAACCAGTTTTATTGTTAGCATGATCTTTGGCATGATTTTAGTTGAGGCCAGCTAGTGCTGTCCCACACAATGCTTTGATATGGGGGCTAGCTCGGAGTGGGAATGGTTCCAGATGAAGTCTGGATGAGGCCACTCTTTTGGGAGGCAGAGAGTTTAGCCACATGGATGAGCTTTGTTCTGTGCCGCTTGCCCTTGTCTCCAGAGAACAGGTCCTGGCCTATTTGATTTAGCTATGTAGCTGTTGCTTTACTAATCCTGTCCAGTTAAGCCAGCTACCTCCCGCAAACTTTTTTTCTTCATGCCCCAGGTTCCAGAAGAGCAGAGGAATATCTGATATCCTGATTCACATTTCCTCCTCCTCTGCAGCTCAGAGTTGTTGTTCTTCTCAACCCTAAGCCAGAAGCTCTCACTGCAACAAGCCTGGGCAATGCTGAAATACAACATGATGCAGATGGTAGGGGCCAGCTCTGATTCTGGCCAACACATTTACAGCAGGGTGAAGGGAAAATAGTTGGACCTGCAGAGAGGTAGGCAGGTGGCAGGCAGTTTATTTCATTGGCAGTGCTGGAGTGCCTACTTCACAGGATGCTAAATGCAGTAAGTGGGGAGGAGAACAAATTTAAGACGGACGAAGGAGGGGGTGAAGCAGTCAGTGCTCTTCAGGGTATGAAGGGAACATCCTGCACTTCCAGAGCAGTCTCAAAAAAGGAAAAAACCCTCAGGATGCTGCCTTTGCAGGGTCCATGTCTTTATTTTTCATATCAGCCCCTAAAGAGGTTCTCTTTCTGAGGACATGAGTCATCTGGGAAAGCCAGCAGTCCCACCATGTCCCTGCTGCAAGTCCAGGTTTGGCACAGACAACGCATCCTGGGCTAAGCGTGCCAGATGATATGTCCTTAAAACTGGGCTAAACCATTTTACTTGCTCACCTGGATGAATCAAACTGGGATCAGTCCGACTTAATCAGACTGCCTGGCAATCCTACCAGCATCCTACAACGTTAGTGCTGACTAACCAAATTAGACGTCCACTTTGAACCTATATTCCTAGTACCAAGTCCAAAACTCTCTGAGAATGCAGCAGGATGCCAACACAGGTAAAAAAATCAGCAAAGGCTTTATGTATGTCCTTTCACTTGTGGAGCACCTTCTTTTTCACCATGTTCATTGCAGGAAAGGAGGAACCACAACTCAAATGTGGAATTTAAGTGCAGTAATGCACAGCTTACGATGCAGGACTCATTTCAAGGAATGGATTAACCACACGGGAGATCAGTAAGGTGGACAATGCAGCCAGGGAACTGCATGACAGCTGATGCTGTAGCTGTGCAAACTAAGGCAGCCATAAAGGCAATCAACAGTTAGGCTTCATGGCATAAAACTATGCACCTGAAGATACCAGGAATGACCACCCTAAGGCAGTCAAGAAGAGCCTGGAGCCAAGCGTTCAGAAGCTTCATGTCCCGAGCAGGGCTTCTGCACAGTTCTCCTTCCTCTGCCTCCACAAATTGACCATAAATAAAGGCACCATTTTTGCATTGCCTGATAACTCTGCAGTAGCAAAGGCAGGAGTTTGACAACTGTTCCTAGGACCTGACGGACAAGGTACCTAAGAGGACAATGTCACTCTCACATTTACTAACAACCAGTATTGCTGCTGGCAGGCACACCACAGGGAGAAGGATTAGATAAAGCACAGAGAACAACCCCATCTTCCACCTTGTAAAGGAACATTTATAACCCAGTGCAACCGAGCATTTATAGTTATTGTGGCTGTATCAGACAGCTTTAGTCTGCTGGGCTGTGATCCTAGGCCTGGTTTTGAATGAAAAGAAATACTAAACTAGATTCTATTTCATGGATGGTATTTTATTTTACTCCATTTGAACGGTGTTTTGGTTTATCTTGCGTTTAATTTGAAGGATTGAGCAATTTCCCAAAAAATCCCATAGTAAGGTCTACATGAGAAATACACTTAAAAAAACCCCAACCCAACAACAACAACAACAAACCCCTTTCTTCTGCTGCTGCTGATAACAAGGCCTATTACTTCCTAGCCCATGTTTGTTTTCAACACCATATAATCTCTCAGCTGCAAACAAGAGACCAAGACAGCTCTGACTAGAGGTACCCTATAAATGATTTTGTCCTTGATGTTTGTTCTCACTGGAGAGGTACCAAACTCTCTGCCATGTGTTTAGGTACAGGTGGTAAATAGGCTTTTTGGCTGGTTCATAGGTAGTTCACAGGTAGTTTCCTAGCGAAAGCCAGGTTTGTACCCAATGAGAAAACAGAACTGTTTCAAAAAAACCCCTGTGTCCTGAGTTTAACGCTTCAGTATGAGGCTCATCACATTTTTTTTCCATTTAGACACAGTCGATGACGTCCCCCACCTCGTGGTCCTTTTTACAGCAAAGCATCTAACCTGGGCAACAAAGCATTGCATGAGGTCATATCGTGTTGACATGCAGCACACAGGGAACCACACCTATCCTTCGCTGTTGCCTCTCCCAAGTGCTCGCTAACATTTCTCTCTTGACCTGCCCTGAAGCTGACAAAGGCTGACAGCAGCCTGGAGCTCCTTGGCTGTCCAAAATGAGTGAGAGTGTCTCCGTTTAAACTAATGGCTATGGACTGGCTGTGATTAAATTTAGGCTAGAAATGAAGAAGAGATGGAGATGTGGAAAAGCCTTCCAAAACAGAACAAAGAATGGGAGTGATCCAAACAAACGCAGATGCCTATAACTGAGCCAGGCCCCTTCTACTCAATGGAGAGAATTAAGCATCACTTATGAATCATCTCACCCTACCAAAGCATCCAAAATAGACCAGATGAATCACAGTCCAGAAACACCTATTTTTCTCCCCTCGCTGTAACAGCCCAAGGTAACTATCCAAGACAGAGACATTTACACTGTAGGTAGTTAAAGTTAGGTGAGATTAATTAAAAAAAAATTATATATATATATATATATATAATCAACAACAAAACCCTAACCGTTTTTAGATGCAGCAAGACACTTGCATAACGCTTATCTGTCCACTGCAGGTCAAATGGTACAATTCTTGCAACAATCAGTTAATAAAAAACTACCTTGATGGAAACAGCTTACAACTACTGCCATAAAAATCTAGATACTTTCCTTTGAAACTAATGCAGCACTTCCTGGTTTACATTGGGATAGTGAAGAACTGTGTCTTCCCTGTTAATTTGAATTTAAGGTCTAAAGACTACAGGGTTTCACTTCTCTCTTTAATTAATCTGTTTTCATCCAATATTCCTGTAATTAACAGAGATGAATCAAGGGGTTGGTTTAAATAAGGAAGAAGCAGAGTCTTATTCAGGACTGAGCATTCTCTTGATACTCTTTTCCTCAAATTTGTCTCAAATGCCATATTTTGTGACTCCTTTCCCCTTGAATAAAGCCAACTTTCCACATGGTTATTTCTGCTACCGTTGCTGCCTCAAATCTCATAAAAAAACATTGCTTATATGAGGTTTCACTTGCCAAAACTAATGGGAAATAGTAGTAGGCGATGGAGAGGAAAGATGAAGAAACCGTTGTGTTCTGGCTACCTCTCTTTAACAAAAGCACAGAAACCATTTTTAGAAAATTCCGTGTGTGCCTTTGGGACAGGTTGGATCAACGGTGCAGACAGTGGTGGATCCCCGCAGTACATCCCAGCACGTGCACAAGTTAACTGAGCCATAAAGGGAGCCAGCACACATCGTCTCAAAGGTATTGGTACCTTCTTCAACCCAGGATGAAGTCCTGCCTTCCTGCTTTTGCCAGGAGTAAGCAGGTTTAAATCACACTTCTGACATTAGTGGGATTTTTTTTAGGGTAAAGAAGCATCTCAGATCTGACAAGCATATTCCCCTTTTGATGTCCTTGTGTTGAATCTGACAACAATGGACTCCGGTTCTTGCTTTTAGTTTGGAAGTGAGGGGTGAATTTTTGAAACAGCATGAGAAATATAATTCTGGGTACCTTTACCTTGATTCACAAAACACACCGTAATCACACATAGAGGACCCCTGGCACAAACCTCCCTAGGACACAAAGTTTGAACCTATAGCTGAGTGCTTTTGTTCATAGTTTGGCCTCGTCACTTGGGCAAACAGATCCTGAAGTCAATGACTGGAGTGCTGTGATTTCTTGCCATGTCTGTTTCCTTACTCATATTTTTTTCCTCAGTTCTCTGCGTATCTAGTGTTAACAAAGAAATCTGTGTGCACTGTCTGGCTTGTCCAGCATTTCAGATCTCCTGCAGGCTCCCCCACACCTCTTTCATCTGTCACAATGGTGGCCAGCATGCTCTGAGCGCAGTTCCTCTCCAACTGCTGCCTGTTTTGAAACTCCCACGATAACACCGGTCCTGTCATGTATGAGATAAAATCAAATGCCACTGCTTCCATTTCTTGGGAAACGGGATGTCTCCACACTCCTATCCCAATAAAGCACTGAATTATCTGAGCTTGATCTTCTGCTGAATAATAATAATAATAATAATAATAATAATAATATATTTTTTTAACGTCTCACCTCGTACTCCAAGTGATGTGAAAACTGTTTCAGAGAAGTCTGCTGAGGTTAGCTGGATGCAGGTAGTTTCAGAGCATTACTTGGGTCCCAACACAATTTAAGTTATTGTATGGGGAGAAAACCATCACCCACAGCCATCCTTGCCCCTAACACATGGGTAGATGCTCATAACTTGCTCCTTTTCCTTTCCCCTTTCCCTCTTTTCCTCTCCACCTCCGTCTTTACACGGTAATCCCCTCATTTGGGGATTAATGTAACAAACAACCGAGTGCATGAGCCAAAAAGCCACAAGATGGCATTACAGAGCAAGTAAACGAAAAATCTGTGCTGAAATCTTTTTCCCCTCGCCGGTGGAGGAGGAATTACGAGCAGCCGATCGGTGCTTGCTGTAAGAGGGGACAGGTGTTTCAGAGCAGCTTCCAACCCAGCCACTGTCCCTTCTGTTGACGGTCTCACCTGGTTAACTCTTATTAACATTTCCAAGATTTCAGATGAAAGCCCTTCAGGAAGCAGAGGAGAGCACATGCCTCTTCATCTAGCCTTTGTTAGTGTTGTTTTGCTCTTAATGCGCTGCTTTTTTTTTTTTTTTTCTTTTCTTCCCTTATTCATAGTTGTATGTACTTGTGCTTGTGTTGATTTTGAGGGGGTGTGTGGTACATCAGTCTGTTGTCCCTTGAGGTTGTGGATACGATATAAACTGCTTGTTTGACCACAGCATGTGCTGCAGATATAAGTATGTGCAGGCACATTGTGGATTAGTGTGGATCCTGATGGACCAAAGGAAAAGGTAAGCAAGGGAGTGTGTAGGATGTGCACACATGTGCATGCGTAGGTTACATCAACATCTCGAGGTTATGTGGCTGAAGTACGCGTGTGCACGGTGCGGCGGTACGTCTGTACTGTGGCTGCCTGTCTGTGAAATAACAAACGCATTCAGTAGAAAGTTGTCTTGGGAAATGGTTGTAGGTGTGGTGTGTATTATTTTTGTTGTGCTGTAGCAAGCTATGTAGCTATCAAAGCGCATCGTGAGTGTGCAGGCATGTCTCGTGGCTTGTGCGGTCTGTGGCATGAAGCAGGAATGTGTGTTGTGGTGGGGTATGAATTATTCTGGCAATTGGAGCCTGCGTGGCCATCCTGGACACAGCCCTGCTGGCTTGGCTCTGCGGTGCAGCAGGCAGCGTGCGTGCATCGGCACTCCCACGTTTCATGTTTCTGTGGGGTGTGTGATTTACATGTGCATGAACATTGTGGGGGGCACATACAGCTGGTTTTGGACAGCCACAGCCCACTGCAGCAGTGAGAGTGGGGAAGGGGAACCGGTAACATGCAGCCTGATCCTGTAGCACTTGTCAGCATTGAGGGGGAAAAATAAGGGTGAAAAAAATCCAACCCCATTGCTGACTTTCACTGCAGCTCAGCAGAGAATGCAGCATTTGCAGAAACAACTGAGCTGCTCACCAATACCTGACACAGACTAGCTTATTTTTATAAATACTATAAAGTCTTCTTTATTTCACATCGTGCATTGTTACAGGCCAGGCCAAGGAATTCATTAGGGCTGATTCCTCAGAGCATCCTGCAAATGAGACAGAGCTCAGGCTGAACACGCTTCAGAAATCAGCGATCAAAATAAAAGCTGGGATCACCAGACCTCTCCAGCGTCTCCTTTCTCTTTCTTATGGTCAGTGAGGGCAGGTACTTTTCTTGGTGGCTGCTAGTGAACAAAGAGATGCAAAGGTACAAATGTTGCCGTTTTACATGTGGTGCTGTTGGAAGGAGTGTATGAAGAAACTATTTCCCTTTATATTAGAAGTCATCTTAGTATTGTTTTTATTACTCCTACCACTATGTTTATAATTGTTACTATTATTAAATTATTTTTTAGTCAAATTGGTTACGGAAATCTTTGAATTTTTCTTCCTTTTCTTTTCTTTTTCTTTTTTCAGCTATAAAAGAGCTAATAAATTGCCGCATTGGGGCTCCAAGGAATTGATGCGAGATTATTCTCTCTTGGATTACTTTCTTGAAGCTTTGTCCAGCTCCATTTTAATATTAGTCATCATTGTTTCACATTTGCATTGTGCTCCAGTCATGGATCATTTCAACGCTGCATTTCCTTAAACACAAAGCTCCCAAAAGCTTACAGGCAGAAAAGAGCGCAAGGGTGAGGCTCTCTGTCTATTGAGTTGCTATTTTTCATGGCAGTCTGTGCCACGGTATTGTTTGTGCTCTTTCCTTCTCATGCCTGAACCTCTCTGGTTTACATTGCAGCTGTGCATGGGGGTTCAGCCTGTGTAACAGCTCCCTGCTGCCACCGAGCAAGTACGGTACCTGTCCCCCGCCAACATCCCCACGGCCATGTGGTCCTGCCACCCTCCCCTTACACCAGTTTTGATGCTTTTAAGACACAGAGATGGTTTAACCTGTTAGTCCCGTAAAACGCTGTTCCATCTTTTTTTTTTTTTTTTTTTTTTTTCAGTTGCCCCAAATTCAGTGAGCTGATTTTGCCCAGATGAGCAGCAGAGATAACGCCATGGAAGGCATATAGCATGTGTGCCAACAGACGACCCAGCTTCTGCCACCTTTCAACAGCACTACGCTGTTGCACTCAAGCAGTAACATAGAGTTTTGCCCATACAGGAAAGATGTAAACACTTTGGGGTGAGGTTATCCTTAGTCCATAAAGGAAAGCAGCATGATCTGCCCATCTGCTGTGTGTGCAAGTGTGCCCTGCTCTCTCCCCTTCCCCTCAGTCTGCCTTGAACCTCCTGTCCAATCCCAACCAGAAGTGGCAAAGTGGCCACAGCTTGCAAGAGATTGGTTTCTGAAATGGGTCATGAGAATAGGTGGCTGAGATTGAGTGGAGGGAGCGTGTCAATGTTAAGGGAAAAACACTGAGATCTCATGCCATAGGCACGAGGGCACTAGAGAGTCAACACAGGATGGGCAAAAAAAGACAAATACTCAAACACAGGGAAAACATACCATAGCGCTCTGAAAGACCAAACTACAACGCAAAAAGCCATAGGGAACTACTACAGATGGAGTGAATTGTTTAGTCTGTGACCCCCCCACCCCAAATGCAGGAGGATCTAGGTCCTTATGTGGAATCCCAGACCCTGCGCTACTACGGCTATTGCTACAGTATTGCTACTGCTGCTGCAAAACAGAGACGTGAAGTAGAGAAACAGAGCAAAAGGGAGATGTCTGGGGAGCTGAGATCCCAGTAAAATGACTCCTTGGCATAACTAAAAGAGGAAGGCATCTCTAACACTAAGAGCCTAATGTCACGGTTATTCATGTGATACGAAGAGACAGCTCTGCACAACGCCTTAGAGAAGAAATCCCCTCCCAGGAACACTCTGAGGTCCTGATTTAGCACAGACTTAAAAATGCATTTGAGTCTCACTATCTCAAGTGACGCTTACTTCTGTGTGTACACCACGGCTTTCAAAAACTGCACCAGGGCACATAACAGCTTACACCCAAAGAGAAAGCAGACGTAGGCACAACACAATTACTGAGGCTGCAGATTCAGGCTGCCTGAGAGTCCTCTCTTTAGTGGCTATCCCTTAGCTACACACAAAGTGGGGAGACCTTTCTGGTAGGGGATCATCTGCTTCAGGCTGAAACAGCTTAGCTATTACAAGGATGAGATGATCACCCTTGTATGGCAGATTTTTGTTGAATCCCTTTCTTGGCTTGAGGGACTCAAACTCCACTCTTGGGAAAAGTTCCTTTCCACCAGACTATAAGCTACACTATAAGAGAGGGGAGAGAGTTGCACCCTCTATCCCCTAACACAGTGAAATTGGTCAGAAAAGACAGAAAGAATATAAGGAACAGAAGAAAGAGGAGTCACAGGGGTATATCTCCACAGCTCAGAGATTAGAGAGCACACCTTTGAGTGGGAAAGTTAATGCATTTGGCTTTTATCCAATGCTGATTTCATGTAAAATACATTCAGAGATTTTTTTTTTTTTTAAAAGATTGAAAGAGAGGCTGGGCTATTCTTCAAGAACATACACTATGTATATGGTTACAATAATAATAAAGAGATGTTTTATGCAATTATTATAGAAGACAGTACGATTAGACAGGCAGAGAAAGATAGAAAGAGGCAAATGGGCAGAAATATAAAAGAAAAAGCCAGAGAGCTAGCTAGCTGTTAGGAAAGCTGAGTATTATGAGAAATTATTGTGTAAAGCAGTAGTCGTGTAGAACAATAGATTAGGGAGAAAGAACCCTTAGCCTGTCATTGGGAAGGAAAAGTAGCGCAAGTTCAGGATGCAGCGAAGCATCCAAAGAATGGTTGAGTGGGTTAATAATGTCACAGCGACATAATCAAATTAGTAATGCTATCTTGACGATGTGGTCTAGTCTATCAAGGCATTTACCTGGTTACATTGTTCAAAACAATACTGCTCGAGAGGCAAAGCATTCCAGATGTCCTTCCCATCCTGCACCCCGCGCAGGCACAGGCCATCCCCTCTTACGGAAACCCTCCCTGCAGGGAGGCGGGCGTTAATGGGGTAGAAATTGCTACCCGGCTGTCTCCTCCCTGCCTCCAAGCCCTGTGCCCCAGCTGCCAGGTCCCAGTGGCCTCGCCGGGGCAGGGGTTCGGGGAGAGTGGCCCCGCTGGCACAGCAGCATGATGTCCTCCCTGAGACAGCTCTGCGAAGCAGTGCTGGCTGTGGAGAAGTGGCATCAGCCTCCAGGCATGGATAAAGCCAAGGCAAGAGGAATGAGTGTCCCTGAAGTCCTTACTAGAGGGAAAAAATCTACTTGGGGAAAGATCAGAAGTTTTATTATGTATCTCCTCGCCCCTGATTCATACCGGGGAGCACAGCCTCACTAGGGCTGCAACCCCCCTTTTCTTTGCCCATCACCCTCTGTGATTCTCTCAGTATCTACTACTGTAGGGCTTCCAGCCTGAAAGCAAGGTAGCCTGAGGGAAAGAGACCTGAGCTAGGACAAATCTAGCTAGCCAGGGGAATAAGACAGGAATAACAGGATAAGGTCTGGTCTTAAATGGTGTGTCAGACTTGGGATGAAGCAGGAGAAAATGCATAGGGATGATGGGAGGCATACAGATAGAGGGATGGACTCACTTCACAAGATTGGGTATGTCCAGGCTCAAAATTTGTGTAGGGAAGAGAGAAGGGAAGAGAGATCTTACGACGACAGTGATATGTGAGAGGGGCATAGGAATATTTTTACAGGTTCAAAGAACTCATTTGGGCTGCTGCTTTGTAAGAACAAATTCCCACATCTCACTTTATCAGACTGAGATTAAAATGTCTTTATATTTATATCGTTATCTTTCATAGAAGTGCTTCATTTAAATACATACATGTAGTGTATATGTGTATGTATATAGGAAAAAGAGAATCAATAGGTATAAGGGTCTTTTCTTCAAATTCCCACAACCTAGAAAGGGCCATAAAGACTACTGATACCTGTGTGAGAAAAGACCTGTCCCCAGCCCCCTCCGTCTGCTCCTCTCTTCCAGGACAGCAGGAGGAAAAGCAAAGAAATGCAATTCTCCCTGTTCCACATCGGTGAGGAAGAAGCAGCACAAAGAGTACCCTTGTCTGTTGGCAGGACTCGGAGATGGGCCCAGGACTCTCAGGGAAGGAAATAGAAAATAAAATCAAATGAGGCTTAATCCGAAAAGCAAACGTTTGCAGGGACAAAGCCACCTCAGGGATTGTCATTTCACAAATTGTATTAATCTGGGCAAATAGTGCTTCAGAAACAGTAACTGTGGTGTTTATGCTCACTTCCCCCTCCTGACCTTATCTTGCCTCCCTTGCTCCCCTCGGTATGGGCCAAACCCTTATCAGTTTGCACCAAAGGTCTTTTCCTCAGCACTGCAATCATGCAACCCTGGCATTTGTGCATGAATCCGATAAGGAGAAGAGATGACTGAAATGTGACTTTGTTCCTTTAGTTTAACAAGTAGTGGGAGAGATTAGCGGTGCAAGATGACAAAGCAACTGAGCACCCAGGTCGCCACGGAGCAGTTCCTGCACTTTCTAGGGGCCACGCGTCTGTAAGTAGGATTCCGTTATCATGCTCTGCTTCTTCAGTCCAAATAAATGTGCAAGGCTAAGCAGGTAGAGGGAGGGTTGGAAAACTAAACCATACGTAAGTGAAACAGGGTAAGCAAGAAAGAGCAAGAAAATAATTATAACCAGGCTTGCAACACTTCCTACGCTCCTTTTTGGTCCAGCCAACACATTGGCCACCTGTTTGCCTTGCGAGATGCTTTGCTATAGCTGTAGTCCTTCATTCCAGAAAGGAGATGAGAGGACAGGATTTTTTTCTGGAAGCTAATGGAATCTCTCCTCATTTGCCCATGTCAGTATTTCTCCTGATCACTTGGCATCTGGACACCTACAAATCCAAGAGTTTTCTATGTACAACTTTCACTCTGAGTAAAAAGAGAGGATAGTGAAATTTCAGTTCTATGGGTGGAGCCAGCACAGAAGCAATAAAAGAAAAGCAACCTTTTTTTCCTAATAAATACTGACTCAAAATGGTGCTGGGAAAAGAGCTTTTTGGCTTGTTATGCTATAAAATCTACCAGACCTGCTCATGAGCTGGGGAGGTGGAGGCAATTTTTTTTTTTTTTTTTTTTTTTTTTAANAAGTCACTGAAACATCATGTGTTTGAACATTTCAGTTCAATCTCTAAAGCTATTGAGTTCATGTTCTGATTAAGAGAGGCAGTGAACAAAGGAGCAGAGAGTGTGTGGGGGAAGGAGGTGAAAGAGTAAAAACTAGCACGGTGAAAAATAAGGCAGAGTGAAAAATGTATTGAAACTGTGAAAAAAAAAAAGCATTAGAAAAGTGGAAAGAGGAAAAAGTTATAGAAAAAAAAAAAAAAAGCTATCTACTGTATCTACCTAACAGTTCCCCATAATCTCATCTGTCATGCTAATTACCAGATTTAGGTGTTTGGACGTTATGCAAAGATGAGGGTGTGTGTGAGCGCATGTGCCTGGCTTCTGACAATTCACACATACAACCCGCTGATTTCCCCCTTTAGCTAAAAGAAAAGGTTGGTTTTTTTGGTTTGGTGTTTTGGTTTTTTTGGTTTGTTTGGGTTTTTTTTTTTTTTTTTTTTTTTTTTTCCCCCTCTCAATTGAATCACCATTAGAATGAGCTGAATTACAGGAAAGACGAGGTTAGGCAGCTCATGTAGCTTTTGAGAAATCCAATAAAAAAATCCAAAGGATTCCCCAAACCCCAGAACTCCAGGAAATGTGCTAGTCCCTATGTATTACATTGTTTCCTTCCTACCATATTAATGTCCAATACGCAGCAATATGCAATGGCATGCTCTCCTTTACCTTTTCTCACTAAGGCTTTCATTCAGCCTGCAGCTCTGTACAGTCTTCTGCACCCCTCCAAAGTTGCACTGAGTTTCGCACTCACATTTATCCCCCCTGCACCCCAAAAATCACTAGCTTTGCCTAAACTGTGCTTTAGGATGTAAATGGTGCTTAAACAGGAGAAGGTGTGCAGAGGGCAGTTATGTTGGTTTAGTAATGCGGTGTGGTATGCAACAGCTCAAGTGACAACTACTCGTTAGCAGCTAATCCAATCACTCCTGCTAATCCAATCGGCCTGAGTAGCTGGAGTTGTTGCTTTGCAAGGGTGGTCATTTTGCTCTCAAATATCCCAGGAAGTTAAGTGAGGACTGAAGGCAAGCTGAGCTAGCGCAGTGCACCCAGCAGGTTCAGCCCCGGCGCCACGGGCATCACATGCAAACTGGCTTTGGTTCCACATGGCAAAAAAGCGACAACCCAAAAGTCAGGGCATGCCTTACAGTTTCTTTGCAATATCACAAATAAGCTTCTCAGCAGCTCACTCTGAGTGCCGAGGACTGGATTCTGGCTGGGATAAGGAGGGGGAAGAGAAGGAAAGGGTTAACTCACCGTTATCCCCTCCCCAGGGTCCCCACTCCAGCAAATTGCAGTCCAGCACTGAATTTTTTCAGCAGCCACATCGATATCATTCCACCGTGCCTTCATTACCTCCTGATCTCTAAATAAGGGCCAGTTGGGTTCAGAAAACATTATGTGGTGCTGTTACTACTGATATAAACCACCAAAGTGGCATTTTGCAGATGAGGAGAACGAGCAAAAACCCCGCAAAATCCTCTGCAGTTGGGTTTAAACGAGGGCTGTAACTTCTCACACATGTCCTGCTCCCAGCCTACAGGAAGAGGCTGATTAATCCTGCATGTGTTAGGCTGGAATATTGCATTACTGGAAGCAAAGAAACCCCTTAATCGTATTGCTGCTTATACCAGAGGTCTGTTTTCTCTCAAGTGCATCACATTAAGAGCCATCCCTGGGCTACAGCACAGTCCCAGGCTATTTTTCAGGTTGCAGCACTACACGCAGGCTTTTTTTGTTCTGGTTTTGTTTTAGTGGCTGGCTGACTGGGCTGTGGTTAACCTTCAGATAACCACGAGCACTGAGGAAGTTTTTGAGGGGAGAGGAAGATGGGATTTTATCACCTCCCATCTCCAAGAGAAATACTGATTTGCAAAGAAGAGCCTTACTCCTAATCTCCCTTTGCTGCTTGCTCCAAAAGCAGGGGAGTGGAAGAGCTAATGCCACAGGCAGGATGGGAAGCGGTGGTCTGTCTCTCTCCTCCCCTATCCTCCTGTTCCACCCTGACCTGAAGAAAGATAAGAGTTTCACAGGGCGGACTGCTGTCTGCACCTTCAGCCCTTTTTAAGGGCACAGTTCAATCCTGATTAGGTGTGTGCCAGCTGACAGGGCATCCTCCCAACCTCATTCCCTCCCAGTGTAGCAAGGCTGGTCATTAACGAGAGGAAAACAGGCTCTCTGAGACCATACTCACTTGGGAGATCTAGAGCCTTGGGAGTCTGTAATTCCTCCCCAGGGCCATTATGGGAGTGGATAGGGAAAGAGAAAACACTGTCTTGTTGACACAGTCCCTCCCTAGGAAGCCCAGGGGAGCATGTGAGAAATGCAGACGTCTTCTGGGATGATACACCATGCACCTGATCTCAGTTCCCTCTCCCAAAACACCTGTGGAGAGACACTTCCCTGTGCCAAGGAATAAAGGATTTCCTTCTGATACCAATGGAAAGTTCTTGTTCTGTTTCAGCCCACAGCTGAGGTTTAAATTTGCACCCATGACTAAGCTCCTGTAAAAGCAGGAAAAACACTTCACTTAAAAAATCCCACCCTTCCCCAGCTAGGACATTTTCAGAGATCCAACAACCAAATAAAAAACCACAACCAGCATGGAAAGTCCTGGCAGCAGCTTCAACCATTACAAACACATAGACAAGACCCATGACAATAAATGATGTCCCACAAAGCATGAAACTAAACAGAACTGTCTTTGGGGATGGCTGATTATTGCACTCAACCCCAGGGAGGAGGAGGTGCCAGAAGGAAAAGAGCCTCTGTTTGTACAAGTCACTTTGGACTTTCCCTTCAAACAGGGCACAGGGGCACTGAGTCTTACGGCCTTTTTAATAGGAGCATCTGCTCTTGTTCCCATCCCAGCTGGATGGCGTCTATGCATGTTTGCTGTTAGCGAGATGTGCCATGTGTCACGAGGAGGAGCGTATCCTGGGCAGGGAGCACACACACGGCTTAGAGGCCTTTACACCATGGCAGCAGGTCCATTTGTTTGGCCTGGGCGCTTGCTTGGGGGCAGCAGCTGCATTCTCCATCTACTGTGGAATTTCCAAATGGTAAAGCCCCCAAGGGTGGATGTCATTATCAGGGTAATGTGTGTGCGAGGGAGGGTGTGGAGGGAGGGGGCTTCATGGGCAACTTCCACTTTGTCTCATTTTATTTCACTTTATTTTATTTCTTCCACTGACATCTGGAATTGACTGTTGTCTTACTCCTACAGACCCTCTGAACTCAGGCCATCTGTGGGACCATCTTTTCCTCCCCCTCAGTGATGACCTGCCCCGCAGGAGATTGATGGCAATGGAGAGGTGGTGTAAGAAATGTCACAGGGATGCCCACATGGTCAATAGCAAATTTGCCAAAATGGGATTTCTGTCTAGTTCAGGGGCTCGTTATGCAGCTCTTAACACTTTGGTAGGTGTTCACAGGGATGGAAATGCCAAAACAACCCTATTTATTTGCCCTGTGTTCTCCCTATTCGATCTACGCCTTTCCCTGCAGAAACATCCACCAGCAATTTTTAAAAGGGTCACATTTACAGGGTAAGTGAGGGCAGATGGAGAAGTTTATCCCATCCTACCCCTTGTAAAGGACTTCAGGGGCTGCATGGAAACCTGCAAAATCCTCTCTCCTCTGCCCATCAGCAGCAAATTTAACAGCCCCATCTGCCATCCCAGCCCTCCAACAGAACATAAACCAGGCCAGTCCTTACAGCTAAAGGACAGATCATACACGAACTACCATATGCAGTGGCTTTTACAGGGTTTAGTCCAAATGACTTGCATGCAAGAGCAGTCCTAGCATGGTCAATCCCCAAATTTGAAGCAAGAGCTGCCAAAGAATGGGGAAGAGCTTCTGCTTTGTAAAGAAAGCTTTGCCTGAGAAAGCTTACTATGAGGTTTGTAAGAGGAGTCTGCATTGATTCAAGCTGGGTGTTAATAATAAATCCAAAGAGCTACAGCACTGGCTCCCCGCCACCGACCTCAGCGAACCCGGCTGAACCTAGCAGACGCAAATACAAGTCAAACTCTGTAGGCTGGATACACAACAATATACTGTTGTTCCATCTGTAGCGGTATACATGCCAGTGGATATCAGCCTAACACCAGGCAAGGAGATACATAGGGAAGCAGCTGCTTTTCTCCTTCTTTCCCACTTTTTTTCTGCTCTGAGCTGGGAAGGGAGCCTGGAAGTCAGTGCCATGTCCGTGGTGCTCCCAGTAGACTGGCTTTGATACGGCAAACAGAAGAGGATGCTCAACATATGCTCTGTTTGTGCTACGACACAGGGACACGCGTTATGGGACCGATGTAAGTGCTACCTGTGATGCTGACACCCCAAATTGTTCACTGTGCCTTAAGACACTGATTAATTGGGCTCTTGCTGTTTAAACATCAGGAGTGCATTTTCCCCAGGAGCCCCCAACACCCACACCAGGACAAATACCCCTGCAACGGCCGGTGGGAAATTTGCTGGACGTGACCTGGTTAGTGTCTCCAAGGCCTAATTGGCATCCTCTGCAATCGGTCTGGCTTCAGCTGCCAGAAGAGAGTAAATCGTCTCCTCCTTTCACAGATGGGATGGGGGAAGGGGTGACCACCACGTCTCTGTGTGTCGGTGTCAGGGGATGGCAACAAAGGATGTCAAGAACATGGCGCTGCCAAGGCGCTTGCATATTTGGCTTATAACCTGATGAGTGCAAGGCAGGTGGCAGAGTCTATGTCATGCCCTGTGGGGAGTGGGGAGGGAAGGGAAAGAAAGGAGGAAAAAATAAGACTGGTGCAGATGGGAAGTGCCAGCTCTTCTCACTGGAACAGAGCTGTTCAGTTGGGAAACCCAGCCAGAGAAACTTCAAAGGACCAGGAGGGAAAGAGCAGAGCTGGTCAGCGTCAGCAAGCATCTCCTGATCCTTTCCTATAGCCTGCTTCATTGCTATTTTAGAGATCCCATTTTGCTGGGAAAATAAATTAAAAATCCCACAGCTTAAAAAAGTGAAAAATGAGGAAAATCTCAGAGATTTCAAATAAATATGTGACATGGGTGTGTGTGAGAGCAAGAAAGAGAGGAAGAGAGAGATTTTTTAAAAAAAAACCAAACCACCAGACCAAAAACGACTTCTTGGAACAAAACACACACGAGGCAATGCCAAAAACTTGAGAAGGAGAGTGGTTACACACTAATTTAATTCTCTAATCCCCCTACTCCTGTCACTGTTTACTCACTGATAAATGTGCAGTAGCTTCAGCAAGACAGCCACATTTGCAGAAACTGACAGCCTGACTCAGAGACTATTTACCTAAAGACCATGAATATTAAAGCAGGTTTCCAAAAGGGCCCCGTCTTGAAGGAGAAGATTAGCATGGGGCCTCTTGCTGACAGACTCTTCCCTCTCTACCCCTCCTTCCCCCACTCTGTGATGCATCTCTTGTGCAAACACTTGAGAAGTATCACCTAGCTGAAGAACTGAAATATTGGAGCGATGCCCTGGAGCTGTGCATTCAGCTTTAGCCTGACAGCAAAAACACCCATCCATCCAAGACAGAAGTTGGGGTTAGTTTTTTGGGTGCGTTTTTTTGGTTTTTTTTTTTTTCCTTTTAAATAATTAATTAAAGACAAAAATCAAACCCAAATCTTTTTGTTATTTTTTTTTCCTCCTTCTGGAAGTTGAACTATGAGCACAGAGTCCTTTAATAGAAATAAAAAGGCAACAAAATTATATTCCAAAGTCCCGATCCTTAAATGAGTTTGGCTCTGTCTCCTATGATGGCTCATGGAATTCACCAGAAAGCTGGAAAAAGAATAAAGTAGAACTAGAAAGGGCAGGGCAAAGTATAGCTGTAAAGATCAGAGGGAAGGAATAATTTCCATAGGATGGGAAAGATGAAGTGGTCTAGATGCCCCAGCTGAAATGAGGCAACAGAGTGGAAATCAAATTGATGGATATAAAAAACATGAATGAAAGGGATTTTTGAATGGAGAGTAGTAAAAACAACAAAAAAAAGTTAAACTACCTGGGAACAAGTTTGAAATCAAAGCAAGAATTTTTGTTTGTTTCTTTATGCAACATATATTTTACTGGAGGAACTCTTCACCACAGACTCCTGTGGGGACCAAAATTATAAATAGATCCAAAAGAACCTTAAGGAATTTATGAAAACAGCATAAAAAGTGCTTTTAAAGGCAATGATGCAGGAGCAAAGAATCACAGATTGCTAGAAGAAAGGCAAATTAGGCCTGTCCTATAGCCATTTGACAATGGAGTTAGAAGCATAATTTATTTACATGGCCCTTAGTTCGCCTGTCTCCTTATTACCCCTCCTCTCTATTGTGTATGAAGAGCACTCCCTTTCCAGAGAGAAAGCTTCCACACACACAGAAACAAGGGCATGCACATATATGTATCATGCGGGCATTGAGTATAACTCCCATCCTATAGCCTGGGATACTAACACGTAGCCTACTGTCTAAGCCACCCTGGTCAAAGCAATAAGACCCACATCTCTTACAATGGATGACAACGGTACAGTGTGATGCATTTACCCTGACACAGACAGTACTGCTTATCCTTGGAAATGGATAAATATCCTGACTCTGAAGACAATGACATTCAGCCTCCCTCTTAGGTCAAGGAACTATTTAGACAGAATTAGAGTTTGAGATTCTCCAGCCTCCCAAGCTACCCTAAGATGCCTTGATGTAGATGCTCGTTTGGCGTAAAATGGCACAGCTCTGTTGAAGTCAGTGGAGTTATTCTGTTGTTTGGTTTTGTCCCCAGCTGGGGATCAGGTGTTTTGAATGCAAGCCTTTGGGAGCATTACTGTCAACTACACCATGGACAAGGCTAACACAAGGATGAGCATATCTGGCTTCCAGGGGAAAGGGCTAATAGTCATCCTATTTGCACTCCCCCAGCATCCCTGGACACCTTCCCAACTGCAACCAGACAGTCCATGCCTAGAAAACTACTGTCAGTAAGCCTGACCCTCAGCTTTGCCTGTAGCAGAAAAACAGGTTTTGGAAGAGCAGTGCCAGAGGCCGCTTGGTCTGAAAGGCTTTACAAACACTTCATGATTGAGCACGTGAAAGGGTTAAACCACGAGACCACCTGGCACACAGCTCTTCTCTGGCCAACACCAGGCTTCTGCCTCAACTCCAGTCCCAGAAACAACCCCAGCCCCTTCAATCTTCATGGTTCCCAGCTGCCATGAGGCTAAAAGTCCATCTAGCCAGAGGAAGACGAAGTCTCCTTGTGAATATACTGAAGGCTACTAAAAGATACCTCTTGTCCAGAGGGGATGGGGTAAGGCAGGAGTCAAAGTGAATGGAAATGTCCCCTAACACAGATGGAAATCCTTGATGAACATTTCTTGCAGGCTCGATTTGGTATCTTGTTAAAGGAAGAGTTTAATTATAACCAGAGCTACCATAATGAACAGGCAAAGGTGGAATATTAGGGAAGTTTCCTGGAAGCAGAAATGTACCATCAGAGTGCAGATGAAGCGAGAGTCACTCCAGGCTCGGAATTTGGCCCCAGGACAGAGTGGCTTCATCCAGCTTCTCTTTAGAGCACCTCCCTCTGCAAAACCTCTTTCTACCACCTGAATGCACTTCACTTTCTTTGCCCACCATAGGCTTTCAGTAGAAGCTGAGAAGCTCTGTCATGACCCTGAGTATACACTTGCATGGACAAATCAAGTCTACTCCAGGTCCAATTTTAAATGCAAGCTTTGGTCCACACTCAAAGGTTAAATAACAAATGTTATGAAGTTTAAAATGTGTAAGCAGTGTTTCTTGATGATCTCACAAGAAGCATTTTTCTTTCTGGGGCATCTTTGACAAAAAAGGTTTTGGAAGCCCTTTGGTTTAGTGATTGCCAGAACCTTGGAGTGGGTTAATGCAGGCAAGCATCACTCCATGCTACATTTGTTTCTTAAATACTTTTTCTAAGCATTCCCTTTTAGATCATTGAACAGATGTGTCTTGGGTACGTCTCTCCCAAGGAGGTTGAAGAGGTATAGTTTTCTGTATTGACTGATAACTCATTGTGGACTTAATTATTTGGGAAGCTTTTATCTGTATGCTGTTTTCTCTCCATCAGACATACACATCTACACATGCGGAACTAGAGCATCCCAGATGTATAGGCAATATCCCCTTGATTTAGGAGGGTCCTGCAGTCTTTATGAAGTAGAGCCATGCCCAGACTCCCAAAGGGTAGACAAATCCATTCTCAGTTACTGCCCAGGTGACTCATCCATCTGACTTGCAATGCGTGCTCTCCTGTTGCATACAACATTATGCCTTTACGCTGAAGTGCCACAAACCCTTTTCTGCTCAGTGTGCCCATGTGCTCTGTGGCGGACTGACCTACTGTGGACCCTGGGGTGTGTGTCTGTGTCTGTGTGATGTGCCACAGAACCATTGCAAGATGGTGTGCCTCCTAGCCTGACTCCTTGCTTGGAGGAGCTCCTGTGATAGGCGTGTTTTCCAGTAACAATGCTGTGCACAGGGTATTGCTCTTGTGATGTGCCTTAGCAGGACAATCACACATCCCTCTGCACACTTGTGTGTTCTTCAGGCAGTTCTGCACCCCTGACCCACAATAAGAGTCCACTTATAAAAATTAACACACTGGGAATGGAGAAACTTGAGTGATCTGCAAAGACACCAAGGTACCTAACTCCTATTTAGATGTTTTATGCCCAATACAAGGAGGGAAGATTAGGGTCCTAAAGAATAATTTAAACATGTAAACATTTTCATGGGTGTAGGAGTCTGTCAAGGAACATACCTCCAAGACTCTGAGGAAATAGTTTCTGCTTTAACACCACCAACCACGCATTCATCACCCAGTAGACATGCAGACAGTTTTCCTCTTTCCTCTCCCTTCCATCATCTACAGCAAAACCACAATATTCCAACTTTTCCACTATCAGTAAGAGAAGCTGCCATTTACACATTTACAGAGCAGCAGACACAACACCAGTTTAATGCTATAAGGACGGAAAGAAATAAGGAGCTATCTGTATATAATGTATACACATATATTTTAAAGACTCAGCAGGAGAGACTCTGCTGTCATTTTAGTTTATTGAGAAATAGCTAAATATTAAAGAGGACCAGGGCTGATGGAATTGGATGGAAAGTTATATCTCTGAATCTATTTGTAATCACCTGTGTCTCTGCTTCTTTTCTCATAATACCTGCAGAGACATGACATACTGTTACCTACCCTGGAGCATCTTATAAAGAATGCCAGGGTTTTCCAGCATCTGGTATTCAGGTGGTGTTGGACTGGAATATGCGTCAGCCCTGATAAGGCAGGAGGGAAGAGACCAGTTCAGACCAGGAGCTTGCAGCATTTGCACGGAGAGGGAATGTGTGATGGCTACTCTATAGGAGGGATCAAAGTGTCAGCAGCCGTGATGTGACTGAGCTGTGTGGCTGTAAGAGACCTCTAAATCTCCAGCTCTTGTCTCATCATCCACGCTTGCTCTTTGCAGCTCCTGCACTGAGACAAACCCCGGTCTCATGTGGCTTCCAAGCTCTCCGCATGTATGTATCACATGCATTTCTTTATCTCTGCCCGCCCGCCCTTTCCTTATCCTTTCATAAGAGCTCCAGATGGGTGTGATTAACAACACATAGGCCTTACACACCTTCTGTGGGAAGTAGTTTTCAGCAAATTTCCCCAAATTGCCTTAATTTAACAGGTAGGCAGAGGAAAAATGAATAACCCAAGTCATGCAGCATGCCCAATGGAAAAAAAACAGGAACAGAACCCGGATTTCTTTTTTCTTAGATTTTTCCTCTACTCTCTAGGCAACAGTGTCCTATAATGCTGGTATCATTTTAGAAATCAGTCACAACTATGGGGTTGAAAAAGGACTGAGAGGTTTTTTTGAGATTTATTTTTTTGTCTGATACATATGCTCTTGCCAAATTATTTTTAAGTAGCTGCTGATTTTTTTTTTAAGAGTTATTCACAAACGTGCATGGGAGAGACATTGCTTGCACTATAGCTGGATTGCAGCCATCTTGTCAGCAAGGCAAAACACTCAGTACCCAGTTGTAGTGGATGGTTTTGATCAGAGACAGAGTTTAGCTGGAAGGACGGATACTCGATTTTAGACCTTAGTTCAATTCCCAGCTCAGCCAGGTTGCTTGTCCTGTCTCTAATTCCCCACATCTGGCCACTGAGTTAGTATTTTCCTGCTTTTCCAAAGTTTTTGAGGTGGTAAGTCAAGTAATGATTGAGAGGCACTCTGCAGTCTGACACGAGGAGTACAAGCACCTAGGCAGGCAGATAAATTGTTTCTGTTCTCTGCCTGGAAGAGCATAACTTTTGCAGTTGTGTGTTTCCAGTAGGAGCATTCATAATTATGAATTCAGCAAGTCACTGCGTTGTGCATATTCCACAGCTGCTTATGAAGAAATCATTGTCTGTGAGAAATGCTTCTGGTTAACTTGTGTGCTGCAACTGGCATAAAAACTGAGCGCAAACTGGCCATGAACAGGCGAAACAAATTCAATTCGGGAGTCACAGGGCTATCATGTCCTGCAAATGGTCTGTTGTCACAGAGCTCTGTACAGATTCCAGGGACAGATGTAGGAAACTTTGACTCAATTTTCAAATTATTTTTAGTTTGGTTTCCTAAAGAAATAAGGGATTTTGTGATTATGTTGTATCTTAATGTCTATTTACATATCACTCTCTCTTTTCCTCTCTCCTCAATAACTTTGAACCAATTGGCATAGGAGGTTTCATTTGCAGCTTGACAGATATGAGAGAAAGTAATCATGAGATGAAATGCTGTAGGGAAGTAGGCTTTTTTTTCACTCTCCAAGGAATACATGTTTTTGAAAAACTTTCCTGGGGAAGTAGACATGTTTTGGAATATTGTCCTCTCTCACCATTGAAAATGTAGTGAATAAATTAAGATCCGTGTTTGAAATAATTTTTAAACTGAGAGAGCTGCTATTTGTGATTTACCTGGTTTACATGGCACAGAGCAAAGATCGTACAGCCCTTTGATGACCTGAAGACTGAGGTATTGAGTAAGTGCCATCTCCCATACTTGGTCTTAACAGGTTACTCCTTTAGTCTCCCATTGTTCAGCCTAATGTTGAGGGATCTTAAAGGCAACAGACTCTGAGCTCAGACTTAGGGACTGCTGGCCTAAACTCATCTGAAAATCACCAGTCAGGCAGTCATGTCTACTGCTCTACTGCCAGTCAGTCAAAAAATCACTCTGGCTCCAGAAATTCATTCTGTGATTTAGGGCCATTTTTGCAGCCATCCTCATAACTTCCTTAGGCTTCCCTATATCTTGTCACTCCTTAAGGCTAATATAAACAACAGTAGCCTTCACGCTGTTCTGACTTTTATGGAGGGACAGATTCAGCCAATGCCCACTGTAAAGGTTCTACACAACCCACCTACTCCCTCTCTGTATATACCCTTCATTGACAGATCAAACCTGGCCTTGCAGAGGAAAGGCCCAGTGGATAAAGAACCAGCATAGGACTGAGCTGTGGGCAAGTCATTAGCCATTTTCAGCTGCAAGCTCATTAATTTCCATAGGTGCCTAAAAAATTTCCAAGACCCAGACTTCTGCACATCTGTGCCTTGGTTTGCCACCTACCAGATAGGAGAAAAACCCACTGGTCTCTTTCACGGGAGGACAGGTTTCAGCAATGAATTCCCATCCTGTAGTGCCCAGACACTACAGAAATGGCAGCGCTACTTAGCACTGGTAGCAGTGCACATGCGTCCTTGTAGATCCTCTCTTTGCTCCATAGAACAAAATTCAGCAAGGACAGAGCAGGCTGGGCTCAATCGTCAGCTAGATTAAATTGAGGTAGTGTAATGAACTACCATTTTGCACCAGCCGGAATGCCACCTGCCTGGCTCTAGAGTTACATGATGTGCTGCGTAAGCTGGGTGCTCCTCCACACTCCTAGGAAAACCAGTCAAGCAAGAATTCAGATTAAGAGGAGTGTGCACAAATGTTTTCTTAATAATAATTAATACGTGATTAATAGGAACAAATTCTGAAAATAAATGATTATAAGATGTCTCTATAGCATGCCACCAGGATGATGGGGATAAATGATGCTGAGGCACCTGAAAGTTGAGAGCCCATTACTAAGCATTTATAAATGGGAATGCATAAAAATATTTATCCACGTCTTTCTGAAACATGCTCTAATGTCTTCGAGCAATTTATCAGCTAAAAAGTAATTTTCATTAATCACTTATTAATTATTAATAAAGTGTTTGTAAGTGTCACCTTAATTTAAAGTGCTTTTGACTCAAGGTGCAGTTCCAGACTTTCGTTCTTAAAGGAGATCTTGACTCCCAGACCTGAGTCCTTCAGACTCAAGTGACCTTGGTACATTCTTCTTCGTCCAACCCACACTAGGCCTCTACAACTGTTAGGCTTGCAAATGGGATTAAGGCATGTTTCTGGAAATCACAATTTCTCATTTCAGAAGGAAATTTTTATCAGATCCTCTCTCCCCACTCACAAAGCTGGATGCCCAGACCTGGGCACGCAGCATTCAAATGTTTCAATTTATCATTACAGTGGAACCCTGAAGAGATCACATCTGCTAAGACCATAAATTGGACAAGATCCCACTTCAGAAGGAGCAGGCTCAGCTCGATATTCCCATTCTTGAACAAGGGACCAATTAGGCAGGCTTATTTACCTGCCATAAAATGAGATGTTAGCCAGTGGGAGAAGTCACTTAAGGACAACAACATCAGAAAGTCTTTCTGATCTCTCTGTTAGAAATGGCCAGGTTAAGAAACAGCGGCTCTTCACGTTCTCACTTCAGCCTGTATGTCTTCCTTCTGTTCCTCCTGTTTCTTCATTCCTCCTTTCAAGTCTGTCTCCTGCACCTCTCTGCCTTCTCCCCTTCACCTTACACATTTTATCTTCCTCTCTGTCTCTTCTCTCCCTTTTTACCTCTTCACTTTTCTTTTACTTAATTTTTCCTCCTCCTCTTTTGCTCTCCTTTTTTACACCTGCACACATCCAGCTAAGATCTAATTTTGAGCTTTATTACTGAACAAGCAATCGAACATGTCTTACGTCTTGGAACAGAACCTGGGCTACAAATGAACAAATTGCTCACACCTCCCTCTTTCCATAAGATTTTACAATGAGGATCGGATCTTCCGCTTGCCAAAAACTGGATTCAGGCCTCAAGAGACAGTAAGGGGGAAATCTTCAGGCTTAAAAAGTGATATTTTCTGCTTCTCCTCATAACCTTAATTCGGCTTCTTCACTAAATGGATAATGGTGTGAGAGCGTCCAGAGTGGAAGCAGAGAGAAGCAGACACACATCTGTCAGGGATGGTCTGTGTACATTTATCCTGCCTCTGTGCTGGGGGATGGATGAGATGACCTCTTGAGGTCCCTTCCAGATGTACTCGTCCATGAGTCCGTGATTAATTGCCTTCACGATCTGCAGTTTATCTATCCAAAGAAATAAGCCTCAAAATCTCCTGCAAATATATATCCTGTGGGCTGCCTGGGGATATTGCCCCTCCTTTCCTGAAGTGCTGCACCCTAATTTAGACTCCACTGAGGGGATCTCTCCCTGCTGATCCCTGCACACATCCCCTAATAGCAAAGGAATTAAAGAATAGAGCTGATTTATCTCAGCAGAGAAAAGAAAGGAAATTCAGCCTCTAAATGGGAAAGAAAATTTCTATACACAGCTTCCCCAGAGACAGGGAACTGAGTCTTGGTGAGGACTGCTGACGGCATATTCTGGTTTCCCAGTACTGCCTCCCCTCCAGTATAAGCAAGTTAAATTGGTGGCTGCCTTCCTGGGGTAATGAGATGTGGTGTGGCACAGAGCACTACCATCCCTGCCAGAGGTGAGCCTCAGGAGAGAAGCCCGTGACCCCCTCCCCTTTTCAGTCAGAGGGTGCCCTTGGCTCACACTGAGGCAACGTTCATCCATATAAGACATATTTTGCCAAAGCAGGCCAAAGGGAAGAGAAGTGAAAATAGTGAAAAGGAAAGGAAAGATGACAATGAAGAAGGGGGTTGGACAGAAATCTAACATTAATATCTTATGAAAGACAGATATGAAGGATGGGAACCTCTCACCTGTCTGAAGAGATACAATTGTGAACATCTCCACCTGAACTACTGGACACCTCCAGCTGATTTATTCCAGGTATTTATTTAACAGTGAAATACATTTAACCCTAAAGTCATCTTTTTCTCTTCACAGGCTATTGTGGACTAGCTCAAATAGAGATCGCTGTAGTGCTGACGTTCGGTCAGATATAACCTACCCAAAGAGAATTTAAGCCGAGCCTTCACTATGGCAGGGAAGGCTTGTAAGTAGAAGAGTGGGTCTTCCTGAAGAAGCTGGTCATGCAACACTAATTTACTGAAAAGGTGCCTGGTTAATGAATACAATGCATAATAAAGATACTAAAAACTTAACGTTGCATTTTTAGGCTGGCCAGTTCTAGGCTACAAGGAGTTTATATTAGTGTATCCTTTTAATAGTCATGACAAAAATAATAGAGGAAATTAGTTTGGTATCACCCCTTCTGTCTCTTCTGAATCATCAGAAATCAAACTGAGTTAAAAATGAATAGGGGTGAGATTCAACTCACTAAACATAGATACTCACAGTAACAGTGTACATCTACGTTAGTCACCTTCAACTCCCTTGTTAATCAAAAGAGAGAATTAGACACTTCCATGCATTTCAGCAATTCATTTCCTCCTAAGGTACATATCTAAACCAGAGATCAGAGGATTGTATCAAGAAAAATCTTATTTCTGTCCATTGACCATACTGGGAACGTACAATAAGGAGTTCAGCTGCAGGTTTCTAAAGGGAGAAGTGATTTCTAATTCGTAAATTCCAAAAGAAAAAAAAAATTATAGATAGTAGTGTCCCTTCCTACAGAGTGTAGCAGGAAAATAGTGTCCTCTCTATGATTTCCTCTCTTTAAGGACTATAGAGCAGAGATATGATCTTATACTGAATGTTTCCTGGTAATATGAAAAAACCAATTCAACTCTCCTGACCAATTTTTCATTACTTTTCTTATTTCTTTAGTTTTCCCTGTCTCCTTCCAACAATCTCACTGCTTGTTTCTTTACTTCCTTTTCATCTTGAATACAAAGAGCAGGTTGATCCCAGCTCTGGCCCTGGAAATGTCAGGCTGAAAATGTTACTCTTGGAGTGATTTGCATGCATTACAAAGTGACAGGTGACAGGAGCACACAACCTCAGCTAATAGATGATTAATGATATGATGTTGGCCAGCACTGTTGACTCATTTTCCTGCTCTTTGGGAAACTTCAAAGGCAGCTGGCATTTCTGTTGCCTTATGACAAGCTCATAGGCAAGTGTAATTGTTTAGTCCATATGTGCATAACACAGAAGTAGTCATGAGTGTGTTCATGGAGCACATTTATCTGTATGTGTGTATATGAGGCAACGTGCAGAATCATATGCATGAGCTCCTGGGTGCTTCTGTGTGCATACGAGCTCCTTATATACAAACTGCTTAGTTTCTGTGGGTTGCTGAGAGCATCATTATCCAGCTACTATATTCTGAATAAAATACCATGGCCCATTTGGGGTTACAGTCTAAAGGAATGAAAGAAACTCACTGGAATTTTAATCTGGATGGAGAAAAATCAGCCCTAAAGTAAACAGTATGTTTGGAAGGGAGCCCAGTAACTAGCAATCAGAACAGGATTAGAAATAGGTCAAGGCTGTAAACTTAGATCTTTCCTTCACACCCCTTTTTTTTCTCAGCAAAATTTGGGAGGGTTTAGGTCATTACAGAGATTAAGGATAGTGGCAAAGCATGAGTTTAGATTTCAAACCCACCCAGAATTCAAGGCACAGGCTCACTTCTGATGCATGCATTATCAGTCTGGAGTCCAGTTAAAGAAGTATTCGGAGTTTTCTAGGAGAATATTCTTAGGCAGGGTCCTCCCAACACATACAGATGCCAACCTCTAGATTTAAAATCCTTGTACTTGATAAAGGTAAAGTAAATCTCATTTCCTACTCCACACATGAACACTTCTCCCTTTGACCCTGGGTTTCCCATCCCCCAGCACTCTCTATTCAGGAATCTCTTTCAAAGTTTCTCAGCATCAATGAAAAAGCAACAAAACTGAAGTTGTAGATGAGAGTTAAGGTCTGCAGTTCTGCACAAGAATCAGCCAAATCGGTCTTTTTTTAACAGAAATGAGTAGATTTCTGAATCAAAATTCTGCACCAAAAGTGTGTGTTTGTTTCATTTTTTTTCTGTAGATGGAAAAGAAAAAGTGTGAAATTTGGTCTCTCTTTAAGACAACAAATTACTCAAGAGGCAATATTGCGTGAAGTTTCTGTAGCATAAAGGCAGGATGTCTTTAAGGAGAGCTTAAAACAGACACATTTTGTCTTTGTTCTTCCAGTAGCTACCATTTGGAAAAGCACAATGCAGATGTCAAGAGCTGAAAATATACATCCCTAAAACCAGAGACAAATGGCCAGAAAAGGCCTTGGAAGATTTGTGTCTATCCACCCGAGAGTGCTGAGGGATCTGGCGGAGGAGCTTGCCAAGCTGCTCTCCATCATTTATCAGCAGTCCTGGTCAACGGGGGAGGTCCCGGATGACTGGAAGTTAGCCAATGTGACGCCCATCTACAAGAAGGGCTGGAAGGAGGATCCGGGGAACTGCAGGCCAGTCAGCCTGACCTTGATGCCGGGGAAGATCAGGGAGCGGCTCATCTTGAGTGAGCTCACCGGGCAGGTGCGGGACAACCAGGGGATCAGGTGCAGGACAACCTGGGGATCAGGCCCAGCCAGCATGGCTTCATGAAAGGCAGGTCCTGCCTGACCAAACTGATCTCCTTCTATCACCAGGTGACCTGCCTAGTAGATGAGGGCAAGGCTGTGGATGTTGTCTACCTGGACTTTAGTAAGGCCTTCGACACGGTCTCCCACGGCATTCTCCTGGAGAAGTTGGCAGCTCACGGCTTGGATGGGCATACACTTTGCTGGGTAAAAAACTGGCTGGATGGCCGAGCCCAGAGAGTGGTGGTGAATGGAGTGAAATCCAGTTGGCGGCCGGTCACGAGCGGTGTTCCCCAGGGCTCGGTTCTGGGGCCGGTTTTGTTCAATGTTTTCATCAATGATCTGGATGAGGGGATTGAGTGCACCCTCAGCAAGTTTGCAGATGACACCAAGCTGGGTGGGAGTGTCGATCTGCTCGAGGGAAGGAAGGCCCTGCAGAGGGATCTGGATAGGCTGGATCGATGGGCCGAGGCCAACTGTATGAGGTTCAACAAGGCCAAGTGCCGGGTCCTGCACTTTGGTCACAACAACCCCATGCAACGCTACAGGCTTGGGGAAGAGTGGCTGGAGAGCTGCCCGGCGGAAAAGGACCTGGGGGTGCTGGTCGACAGCCGGCTGAACATGAGCCGGCAGTGTGCCCAGGTGGCCAAGAAGGCCAACAGCATCCTGGCTTGTATCAGGAATAGTGTGACCAGCAGGAGTAGGGAAGTGATCGTGCCCCTGTACTCGGCACTGGTGAGGCCGCACCTCGAGTACTGTGTTCAGTTTTGGGCCCCTCAGTACAAGAAGGACACTGAGGTGCTGGAGCGTGTCCAGAGAAGGGCAACGAGGCTGGTGAAGGGTCTAGAAAACAAGTCTTATGAGGAGCGGCTGAGAGAACTGGGGCTGTTTAGCTTGGAGAAGAGGAGGCTGAGGGGAGACCTTATCGCTCTCTACAACTACCTGAAAGGAGGTTGTAGGGAAGCGGGTCTTGGACTCTTCTCCCAAGAAACTAGCAATAGGACAGGAGGGAATGGCCTCAAGTTGCGTCAGGGGAGGTTTAGACTGGACATCAGGAAAAATTCCTTTACCGAAAGAGTGGTTAGGCATTGGAACAGGCTGCCCAGAGAGGTGGTGGAGTCGTCAGCCCTGGAGGCATTCAAAAAAGGTGTAGACGTGGCACTCCAGGGCCTAGTTTAGGAGTCACGGTGGTGTTAGTTGATGGTTGGACTTGATGATCTTAGAGGTCTTTTCCAACCTCAATGATTCTATGATTCTATGATTCTGTTGATTAAAAGGGGAACGCATGAGAGTCACTGACCACTGAGATAAATCTTCTGCACAGAATCACGTAAAATCAGATTTGAAAGGTCCTCAAGAAATCTGGGCTGGGCTGGGCAGAAATCAAGCTGGGTTCTGGGCAAGAAAACTGTCCTAAGCAATGAAAGCCCATGTCTGAGCTCTGAGTGAGCCCTAGCGTAGGGTGAAGTTGACATATCAGCTGGACCCAGGACTGATTTTGAGCCAGTGTCTGAGTCTGCCTGAGCCAGAGCCTGGCCCCATTGAACAGCAGTTTCTCACCTCTCTAGCTTGAACACAGACGGGAAATAGGCTTGCTAGGTGCTCATATCCTGAGGCAGAGGCTTTGGTGCTTCTGAAACTATCACTTTTTCAGTTTTCCTTGCCTCACAGATTGTTCAGCTTGTTAACTCAATCTAAAGACTTGCCATGTCCACTTCACCTTTGCCAGCCCTCATTAACCCTTCAATTTACAGGACATCACACACTCCAACTCAGATGCCACTCCAGACAGGGCAAGACATTAAGCACCAGGACACCAGAAAGGCAAGAGAAAGAAAAGAGCCAGGAGTGCTTTGATCTATTTCAGACCTGTCAGATTAAGCAGGTCTGGAGGTTCAGGTGATGGCATTTGTGCTTCATGCCTGCTTAAGCTGAACTGCCTTGGAGAAAGCTGAGCTTTCTCTGTGGTTGATGGAAGGAATTCAGTGGGACCAGGTTAGGTGAGCCTTTCTGAATCCTTCCCCCCACCCCAATTATTAGTAGTGTTTACAAGTCATACGAGGGAGTTTTTCAGCCTGGCCCCAGCAAGAAGACTGGTCTGCCTTGAACTAGCTGGCAGATGGAGACATCCTTTTGCTACTTAGTGTGGAAGAAGCCAGATCCAGGCTCACTGCGACAGTCTCTTTTACAAAGGGAAGGTCTATTCCTACTTCCGTCCTTACTGTGCTTGGCTTTCCCTCATGGTGAAGTCTGTGTCACCCTAGCTCCTCCTACAAGCAGCAGCAAAAAAAGCATCAGCGCTTTGGGCTTGTGACAATACCAGCTCCTAATTTGTGACTTTTGTGACATCCCTGTCACAGACTTTCAGGTTAACCTGGATAGGTGTTAAAAATGGTGATTGCTGTTTCTAGTGCTGTTGGAAATGTGGTTCATTGTATAGATTTTATTCAGTCTATTGAATAACATGCATGCATATGACTTTGTGTATGGATGTGTCAAAGGGGGATGTCAGTGTGACAGAAAAAAGAAAGGTAAAAGTCAACCCATAGAAATAAAAGTTTTCCCTTTTTAATATTTTTATGGCACATGAAAATATAGATGTTATGATGGTAGAGAACTAGGTGCATATACACATATAGTCTAAGAAAAAGACAGATAAAGAGATGTGGCCATTGACCAGTAGTGCTGACATTTTTAAGTGATACATTAACTGGTACCTTTCTTGTTTCTTAGCACTTTGAAGGGCTGCTTTGAACATTTTTCCCCAGGTTATTGATAAATACTACCTTCAGGTGTCTGTACCATGATGTTACCTTTAAAAGCTTGAGAATTTAAAATTACAAAAATCAATTCTCTTCCAA
>WAAD01016756.1:303065-323571 GCA_013389945.1 Fregata magnificens
AAAAAAAAAAAAGTAAAAAAAAACCCAGCAAGAAAGCAAGCTTACAGTTTCTGGCTCATAATTTATTTTGACAGAAATTAGCACCAACAGCAATGGAAATGCTTTTCTTCACCATAGTCAAGAATCTGCCCTTACATCTTGCTAAAGATGGGGACAGACATTTTAGTAGGGCCTGTAGCGATAGAACAAGGAGTAATGGTTTTAAACTAAAAGAGGGTACATTCAGACTATGTAAGAAAGACATTTTTTACAGTGAGGGTGGTGAAACACTGGACCAGGTGGCCCAGAGTGGTGGTAGATGCCCCATCCCTGGAAACATTCACGGTCAAGTCAGACAGGGCTCTGAGCAACCTGATCTACTTGAAGATGTCCCTGCTCACTGCTGGGGGATTGGACTAGGTGACCTTTAAAGGTCCCTTCCAAGCCAAACCATTGTATGATTCTACGATTCTATTGTTTTAAGCAAAATTTGGATGGCAACATTTAAGAAGAATGGCTAGTTTGTTCATTTTATTTTCCTTCCAAAGCTTGTACTGAGCAAATGAGGCAGGTCTGATTCCACATAATCATTCTGGCTGACACTAAGAATGGAAATCTGCAGTAAAAGGGAAATTGTCTTGAGGAAGTTTTCAGCACACATAAAGGGTGAGAATTTTGGAGGGAAGTTGGTAACTGGTGATTGCTACTGACATTTGCTATAGCACTGGAGTCGTTGCTCACCTACCACAGAATTGCAACCACTTTGGGGTGGAATGGACTAGCAGCTGTAAGTCCCAGTCCTGTCCTTGAAGACAACAGGAGTTTCGACATGTCCTCCATGGAATCAAGATTAATTACTTACACTACGCAGCAGCTAAGTACAGGAGGAACAATAATTTCTTTTAAAGTATTTCTTAGAAAGTCCCTCTTATGCTCTAAGACCAAAAGGCTTCTACTCCAAAAGCCTTTTGTTGCTGTGTTGGACAGTCCCAAGACCAAGCTCACTCCTCCTGGCTGGCACGATTTCAAGAGCAAAAGTGGCAGCACTGTGAAACAATGGAAGTAATCACAAGGTCCTGAAACTATTAGGAAAAGAGAAGTGTAACATCCTGAAGTTTCTCCTGTGATCTCAGTCATAACTTCATACCATTACATCTTCTACAACCCAGCTCCAAAGGGCTTGCCAAAACGCTGCTCATGCCTTCTAGACACTCAGAGAGTGTGTGTATCCAATCAATCCATTTGATTTGTAGGTTAGGACTAAGTCTTACAGTCAGACCCAATGATTTCATTGCTGCCAGTGTGAATGCAAAATACTTTGAGTGAAAACAAGGGGATTGATCTAAAAGGACACAGGTAATTTAGAGCAAAAGTTGGGCTTTTGTGTATTAATTAAAAAGTTCGCTGTAACCTATGGGACACATCAAGTCTCTTGCAAAGGTTGTCATCTCTGCGCAGCCAGCCATTTGTTTTGCTTTCTTCCTAGAGAAACTTGGTTTTCCTGATGGGCTATGCCTTTCGCTACTATATCCTCTGGGAGAGAGGTCTGGTCAGATGATTAACATTACCTTCTCTCTTAAATATTACATTATTAAAATCGGGCAGGGGTTTTTATGGCAGCTGACTAATTAGCCCCACGTCTCATCTCAGCTGTCAAAAATCTCTATTCATTGACAGTTTACTTTAAGTGGCTCAATTAGCATAACAAATGACTCACCAAAAGTTCTGTAGGCATCCTGTTGATTAATGTCATTTATCTTGCAAACCAGCGGTAGAAGGCTGAGTTGCTCCTAACAATTATTGTATACATTTATATACATTATGTGTCATTCTTAGAGAAGCAATGCAACTTAAGAGTTATTTGCAGACATTTAATAAAAATAAAGAGCTTTCATCAGCTGCAACTAGATGGACAATTTCCTAATTAGGAACCATGTAGAGGATAAGGCCAAGTTTCTTTGAACATCACCCTGCACGCATCCAAGTGATACAATGAACAAAAATTTCTAAGAACACGTGATCAGACTGAGGAGGAAAGAGCCTGATCAGAAGCCTTAGAGTCTCTCTTTTTGACTTTTGCCTACTGTCTGCATATGCCTTTTGGTACATTGGCCTGGTATATGGTACCTTTGCTTATGCTTTATGTGCTCTGTGGGTAATGCACAGAAAAAAAAAGTCTGGGTTCTTCAGTTTCAGCTTCAAAGACTTGCCTTGGGATTTGTGCTCCTAAAACTCTTATGTGATTTTGAAAGCCCAGTGTCCTAAGCCCCTATGGCCAGAGCTGATAGCAGATCAAGGGGCACAGTACGGCAGCAGGGCAGCTAATTTCCTATTAAAGCTGGGCCCTTGACGAGTGACAGTGCAGCAGTATTGGGCAAGGAGTGGAGAGATGAGGGTTTTTTTTTTTTCCCCTCAGCTGTGCCACTCACCTTTGGTGTGGCCTTACTTAACCTCCTCTCTGCTTTTTTTCTGTCCCCTTTGATTTTATCCATGCTGCTCATGAGGTCTATGTGGTCCTTGCCATAAGGACAGTCCCTGTCTGAATGTTTACGCAGCGCTTTACCCTGCCTAAGGTCAGTGCCTCAGAAACCCCCGTTATATAAAAATACACTGTTTCACCACAGAGCAAATTCCACATATTCACCACTGTGGGGGAAAATGGACTTATTAGTAGTATCTCTGATCAGATGACAATGTTCTGAAATTTCTGCAGATAGAGGTTTTCTACCAATGAAATCAGAGATGGCCACATCTTATGCTGAAAGGCATTAGTATGGGTGCCTCCGTAATCATTATGAAAAAGTATGTGTGGGTTTCAGTTGTTTCAAAGTAATTCTCCTAGAGGAAGAAGCTTTTATCACTGAACTCTTTAATAAGGGCTCTTCCCCCCAGCCCCAGGAGGGACCGTGCAAGCTTTAAAGAAAGTACAGCAAGTGCTCTCACCACTGAAGCCACTAGGAGTGTATTTTATAAAGCAATATTAAAGAAATACTGAGAGCAGAATAATTTAATCAGATTCATGAAATCAAATACCCCCAAGGCAACGATGAAGATGCAACTCAACAAGTGCTGGCATTTCATTCCATAGGAAGAGGAAAATTCATCAGCTCCTTTTTTTTTTTTTTTTTTTCCTTTTCTTTTTTTCTTTTCTCCTTATAGAAGTAAACTTGATGCTAAATAAAACTGAAGTCAAATAATCCTAGGACATGAGGATTAGTGCAAAGGCACCTTAGGCCTCCACTCAGTCACACTTTGTCCTGTCTCTTCTTGTTTGGGAGCTGGGAACTATTCACTACTAGGGAGTTGGAGGGAAGGTTGTCAAGTGTTTCTTTAAATGGCAGTTTTTTTCTCGATCACACAATCAGTCACTCGTAAAATATTTTATCACCTTTTCTCTCTCTACTTGCATCATGTTACCATGACTGTATTCTCTTCTGGTAAAGGGCAGCACGGCAGACCCTGATCCCAACCCAGGGTCTCCTCATGCTGCAGAGAGATGTAACAATAATATATATATGAAAACTGGATTGAAAAATTAACAGAAGGAGAACCCTCTAAATCTTGAAACTTAAGGTGCCCACGTGTCCTAAGTGTCAAAAATCTCTTGCAAGGAAAGAGCCTATAATTTTTGTTCTTTTATGCTGTTAGTTGTATATTCAGCTGATGGCTGCTGACCTTCTTTGGGTTGATGCAGGAGCAGTGTTTCTGTAATTATATCAGTGTAGGCTATGAAAACAAGGAGTAAACTGACTTTGATGGCAACTTATACTGCTAACTAGGAGGTCTTGGGAAAAGCTCTTGGAAGAAAAAAAGGTATGATTCCTCAGCATCTACTATGGCCCCACTGAAATACCAACTGAGCAACAACTTTGAGTGTACCCATTCCTGAAATACCTCTGGAGAAGTCAGCTTATTCTCATTTGCCAGGTACATAACTGAAGCCGAGATATAAATTTGTCTCACTTATATTTAACCATCCAAAAGTTGGACATCAGGCTCATTCCAGGCATCTCCGCTTGCTGTATCATCAACAGGGAGTCAGGTGCCCCATGCAGAGAATCATCCTGTGCTGCAAGAGGTGGTATCCATTGCCTTACTAAGGTGCCTGTCTCTCTCCCTATTGACTGTAGAGAGAGCTAAGAATAGTAACTTAGACTGAATACCTTCCTTTTTACAGAGCTAAAATTAGCTGAGAAGATTGCCCGTCTAGCTGTCTTCTCCAAAGTAACAGAAGAGAAAGTGGATAGCAGAGTACATTGTGCCTTCAGTTCACCAGGCATACATGCTGTGCAGGGGATCACTCTTCCTCTTGAAATGGCCATCAAACCATCTTTGCAGTGAGGGGATGGGGTTGAAACATCACACCTGTGCACCTGAGGTCCTGGCGAATGCAGCCCACAAGCACTAAGGTAACCTGGAAAAGCTGAGCGAGTACAGCAGAACAAAACATTTAGGCAGCACATGATCCTGACAAGTGGCAACAATATCCCTGAGACAGATTTTTGAAGAGTATAGAGAGAAGAGCCTTCAGTTTATGATGCATATTTAACAGCTAAAATATAGCAGCAGTACTGTCCTGTCCTGCCTTATGGCTTCTTTTTCCAACAAGGCCGTCATAAATTCTGCCTTGAGCAAAGCAGAACTGATTGGACTCAATTTATTCTTCTTTAAAACACACACACACACAAACACATTCACTAGGGAAGGGTATAGAAGTTACAGGAAAAAGCCGTAACTCAATTGCCATTATAGAACAGAAAGATAATTAAGTAAATGTTGGCAGGGGATAGCATTGAATAACTTTAGCAGAATGAGTTCTTTGCTTTGCCCTTCGCAGAAAGTATACCGCATTCTCCAGAGACCCCACCCTAAACTGCTTTGGATAGCTTCCTTTTCCTTGAAGGAAATCAGAGAGAACAGGGCTGGAAGGAAACTCCAAAGGTCAGTTTCCCCCACTACAAGGCAGGATCAACTCAAACTAAGCTGGTAACGATGCCTATTTTCTCTGCTGGTGGGCAGGAGATTGGTCTGTATGTTGTATGGGTATGCAGTTACCTCTTCCCATATTAGCTACCCAAAACTTGGGAGTGTCCAGGTAACATCTGAATCACTTTGATCTACAGTTTGGAGCAAAGAGAAGCTTTTTAGAAAGAAACGAATAATAAGTGAGACAAAAGTAGACAACCTGAAATGTAACTGCCTTCTGATAGTGCCTGAATATCCAGAGTACCAGGGAGCCATGAGCTGCAGTTACTAATTATTTCCAAGGGCAGATAAATGGCAGCTCTACTATTTATTTGTCCCATGTGGTGATCCACTGGGTTTGTAGACTTTGGCACATTTTATGTCTCAAATTTATCATGAGTTTATAGCCAGCCAATAAGTTAACAGAAGAAGAAAAAAACCCCCATCATTGTAAATCTTGTAAGACTGTACTGTTTTTAACTAGAATATGAGACAGAAAGAGCACATGTGAGAAGAAAAGAAAGAAAACAGAACAGTAAAATGTTAAATTGGCAAGTCTGAGTTCATTGAGGAACATAGGCTTCAAGTAAGATGGCTTCTCTTTAATCTCAGTGGCTTTTGGACAATACGTTTCTTGTTCTTTCTGAGTTCATTGAAAGAAATGTATATAAAATGTTATGCATTTGTATATATATGCAGCCACCTTTAAAATATAATTATTTTAAATGAAAATCTTAGAAGTAATTTATCTCACTTTCTCTCATGGAAGGTTATTCAAGCTTCTTGGTAATGAATCTTTGTCTAAAACATATTCTGCAATCTTTGCACAATCATGTCACTATATTTCATAGACTACACCTTCAAGAATCACCACATGATGTGTGAAATGAAGCAAAAATAGCATATATCCTTAGACTGACTTTGGTACAGCAGTGCTAATTTCTCAGCCTTCAGAAAGATCAGTGTAATCTTAAAGCTTCGTACACATCATCAAAAATATCTTTGAGGGGGAAACAGAGATGTACAAGTGGGCTGTTTTCATTTAATAGGAAAGTTAGCACAAAGAAATTTTGGGCTATCACCACACCTGAAACGTATGGTAGGCTCAGGATGAGAAGAAATGTTTCATGATTGCACAATCACAGGCAGTTCCACCCTTACATGACATCTTTACTGCTGCATTTTGTATCTTAGGGTCTGTTATGACAACACTTGTTCAGAGAGTCTCATTTAAAAAATGATACTTCCAACAATGCTGTCCTGTGCTTGTATGGGAAAGCAAAGATGATCAATAAGAAAAATACATCCTGCTGAATCAGCAAAAAAGCAGCAGTATCATGCTTATCCAGGGCATTGGATAAAAAGTAAAAAGTATACACAGTATAAAGTATATGTATTTAGCATAAGATTAATTTCATCTCAGTCAACTCTAACAGTATAGCATTTAATTTGACCTCATCATTCCAGCTCCTTCCACGATCAAATAAAGGGAAGCACATACCTCCAAAGAGAGATTTATTTTGTTCTTAGGCATAGCTTGAGGATATAGAAGACAAACTTTCTTTTGCGATACTCCTCTTTCTCGATTGACTATAGAAAGGTTGTAGATGACCAGATTAGCCTCAGCACCTAAATTCCAGACATCTAAAAGTTGTGTGCGTTGAATCCAACCCTGTAAGATCTTTCATTTCAGCCTGAAGTGGCTAAGATAACAGTGGTTGAAAAGCAGCTGAAAAAACACACATGTTTTTGTTTAAATACAATATTGGAGAACATAGATGACCTGATTATAGTTTATGATTTGTACTTTAGTGCCACCAGGAAGCTTAAGCTGCCTAAAGACTTTATAGTGTAAGCAGAGATGATGGATAGGAAAGAATGGAAAGTTACAGGAACTCTAGCACTGAGATTGAGTTCCTGAAGGTCATAACAGCTATCTTGTCTATGGAAAAGATAGGAGTTGGAGCTGGATTTCTTGAAACTCAGTGCAGGGACCTAACTGCAAAACTCTTCTTCCCTCTTAAAACCATGATAAACTACTTAAGGCAGAATGACAGTTCCTCATGTATGAATTGTGAACCAGAGTGGCATCAAAAGACTTGTAAGCATGATCAAGAGCCTAAAAAAAATTAAACTGGATTGTGGCTGAGACCTACAGTGAACCCACAAGCCTGAAAGTGAAATCAGAACAAGGAAAGCTCCTCAAATAGGAAGAGCATCAGCTCCTAAGTCAGCAACACATATTCCTTCAGATGAGCAGTTTTTCCACCTTAGTACTATGAAGGTATAGATAGAGACAGTACAGCAATGGGTAGCTGGAGAGGAAATGGAGAGTGTTGGACACAACCTCGTTTTTCCCTAAGGATTTGAATTTAATCCCAGTTTTCATTAGACAAGGCCTCTAAGTTAGTTGTATCAAGTTTCCTCTGCAGTCATCTGTAAAAATAACGGCACCTCTTGAGAATGAATCAAATTGTCAAGGGACAGAACTGCCACCTGGAGTGCCCTTTCTATGCATGTACTGTAAGGAAGACTAATATTGACCCCACTTAGAAATACAGAGTCTCAAGTTTGATGGGAAGAAAGTACCTGTGAAGATCAGATGGATGGATGAACAAATCATGTAACGTGGATGAGCAGGGTTTGACATTGGGCATAAAGTGTTGCCAGAGCTTTGCCGCTGATTTCAGCAGAGCCTGGATTTTACCCACATTGCAGAAGCCCAGAGGGGGAGCTCAGTTTACAGATAGGACTGCCACAGGTTGTCTGAACTTGGGACAGGCATCCAAAGGAAGAATAGGACATCTACAGGTGGTCTAGGCTTTAAATAATCCTCTAGAAGATTATTACTAGCAGCAGATCTCTGTATCTGAGGCTCATCTCCCATAATTTCTTAGTAAAGAAGAAATGAGGGAAAAGATCTGCCAAAAATATATATGATGGATCAGCCAAATTGTTTCTAAATGGTACCTTAGTCAGAGATCTCCACAGGGGACCAGCAGCCAGCTGCACTACACTATAGAGTAAATGCTGCTGCTTTGGAAAAGAATCAGTGGCAAGTGATTTGCATTAAACATTTTTTTTTCTTTTTTGTTGTTGTTTTTGTTGCTATTTTTGGCTAACACAGAACTGCAACAGCCTGTGAAATTCCGAGAGAAAGAGCCCAGTTGCTGATTTCCAGTATATTTTTTGTCTCCATGTTTAGAGATTTTACTCTCAACGGGNTGGAAGTGGTGATAGGGAATCCAAAAAAAACAATCAACCAGAGAGACCATCCAGAGCCAGAAACAGCTTTTGTTTTCCAACATTTTCTTTCAAGCTCATGAATAAACAGAAATCTGTGAATTCAGAACACCTGCGGTTAGCTAGCCTTGGAAAGGAGAACAGAAGAGGGAGAACTAGACCTATGCTGAAAGCCACTGAAGTAATGAATATGAACAGGGGACATGGAGGTAAATGAAGCCCAGGGATTCATGGCTCTCACCATGGGCGAGAGATGCTTCAGCATATGGCTGGTATGCAGCAGGCTCTAGCCATTCTCCTGTTATTTAGACTGCTTTGGGTCTGCTGCTCTCCTACACACGTGGAGGATTGTTCTCACTGATAGGGTGCGATGAAATTCATATCTAAACACTTGCAGGTATATGTAGGGATGGCTCTAGCCATGAGCCTGGTTGCTTGCCCAGAGCAGCACATTGCTGGGGGCAGCAAAGTGGCTCTGCCCCTCAGCTTGCCTGCTCTCATCTAGGGAGGCGTTGGGTGTGTTGGGGAGACGTTATGCTCATCCTACAGCCACCACTCTCTGCTATCTGTAAAGGTGAAGAGAAAGATCAGATTTTCAGGGCTCTGTCCCCAGCTCCACTCCTCCCCTCCTGTGACAGAAGCAGCCTGGTTAAACCCAGCTCCTCATCCCAGGAGTGGGCAACACTTCGATACTTCCAAGTGTTATCTCTACAGATGTTTTTCATATACCCAGACACACATGGATTTATGTGTAAATACAATCACATAAACAACTGTAATAACTGCAATAAGGATGTAGGCGTGTATGTTAACATGCACCATATACATGGACACATATGTATGGATTAGAAAGGCAAACAAATACCTTAAAATATTCAAAAAATCTAAGGCCAGAAAAGACCACTGGAACAATCCAAGGGGTTTTCTGTCTTGCATTAACCAGTCTTTATTATCTAAAGCAAGCTCTGTTAGGCTATGGAACATGCTGAAATCATGCAGTATGATGAGAAAAACAACAAGAACAAACAATGAAATATTTAATATTCTCTAGTGGCACTGACTCAGTCTTTAAGCACAGGGCAGTGCATTAATGCTCTTCACTATGCCTCTTAACTCATGTGGCTAGAACTCGACAAAAAGTGGAGAACAGTTTTTGCAGTCCTTTTGCACTGAACAGGCCTCAGCTGAACCAAGGTTTGAGCACAGTACTTGAAGAAATATGTGGATGGATCAGTGAATTCAGAGGAGGGAGGATTAGAGGCTGAGAAAACACCAGCCACAAGAAACAGTCAAAAGGATTGTGCCTGCTTAGAGTGCAGGAGAAAAGAATGACTAAGTATATGAAAATAGTCTTCAAATATGTAAAGCACTTTGCTGAGAAAACAGTTATGAAGAGGTCTCAATTAAAGTCTGAGATGCTTTTTGCCTGGAAAAGTTACATATCTTTCGGTAAGATAGCTCCTATCTTCTTGAGATGTCACTTTCTCTCCACTGCCTGTGGAGCAAGCCTAACCAACATGCCTAATTTTTGTGTGTGGTGATGAGAACCCTTTCCAGGTGTGACAGCGCTGTCTGAAATACAGATGTTTCATGAATTAGGGCCATCACTGGCAGGCTACACTTTCTTTTTGATACCTTTTCCTTGAGTATGTGCCCCTTGCTACAGTTAGACAGGGCATTACCCTGTGAATCTTCAATCTGACTCCACAGGACAGTACATATGTTCTTACATAAAAAACCCTACCAGAATACCACTGAATTTACTTTGGACTGATGTGCACAGCATGAACCTGAAATTATATCTCATTTGAGATCCCTCACCCCACAGAAGGTATGTAAGGATGGAATTCACATCCAAGAATCAACAAACACATTTTTAATACCCTGCAAATCCCTGTGGTTCCTGCATGTTGTGGTTTAACCCCAGCCAGCAACTAAGCCCCACACAGCAGCTTGCTCACTTTCCCCCACAGTGGGATGGGGGAGAGATTAGGAAGGGTAAAAGTGACAAAACCCATGGGTTGAGATAAAGACAGTTTAACAGGTAAAGCAAAAGCCATGCACACAAGCAAAGCAAAACAAGGAATTCATTCCCTACTTCCCATCGGCGGCAGGTGTTCAGCCATCTCCAGGAAAGCAGGGCTCCATCACGTGTGACAGTTACTTGGGAAGACAAACACCATGACTCCAATTGTCCCCCCCTTCCTTCTTCTTCCCCCAGCTTTATAGGCTGAGCATGACGCCGTATGGTGTGGAATAGCCCTTTGGTCAGTTGGGGTCAGCTGTCCCGGCTGTGTCCCCTCCCAGCTTCCTGTGCCCCTCCAGCCTGCTCGCTGGTGGGGTGGGGTGAGGAGCAGAAAAGGCCTTGACTCTGTGGAAGCACTGCTCAGCAGTAACTAAAACATCCCTGTGTTATCAACATTGTTTTCAGCACAAATCCAAAACACAGCCCCATACTAGCTACTATGAAGAAAATTAACTCTATCCCAGCCAAAACCAGCACACTGTGTTCTTTTGATCAAATTAATGAAAAGTTTGACTTCTTGGGTAAAGCGACAGTGCCCAAGTCTGACACAGAGTCATTTCCTACCTTTTAAAATGTTCCTAGGATCATCCACAGGCTTTGATGCCTCACAGAGGAAGCTCTGTTGGAAGGATTTGGTTGCATTTTAGGTTTTTGGGGGTTTTGTTTTGTTTTGTTGTTCTTTTTTTTCCCTGTGAAAGTTCCAAAACCCCACCTCTCCTCAGTGAAATTTTCTTGGTTACTTCTTTTTCCTTGCTGCACAAGAAACAAATTTACAAGTCACTAAAACCAATTAAAGCTCTAGCAAAGTACTGGTTTCCTTGGTCTGCCTGCAACACACTGCTTGTGTGCGTGAAAAGGACACATGTACAACGATTACCAGATCTGCTGTTCAAGCAGACCTTTTCTCTCTACCTCTACTAGTCCTGGATAAAGGTAGTTTGTTTTGAACTCCACTTGAGGCAGAGTCAGAACAGTATGGCATTCACTGTAGCAGGGCAATCAACTTAAAATTCAAACACCCTAAGTCACAGCTGACTAAAGACTCTTCACTCCTGAATACTCTCTTGACCACCCAGCCACATCTCCAAGGGGTGTACCTCAAAGGCTGGCAGGAGCTTCAACACACTCAGAGCAGGTTTGGTAAATGAGATCCAGTGCTCAGACTGCAGGTGAGCTAATTCGGTGCCATCAGCTGCAGCCAAGCCTTCATCTACTCATTAGGAAAGAGCTAGATTATGCAACGTGTACTCTCAGTACAAGCATTAAGAGCCGACAAAGCCATAGAAAAGAGAGAGATGGAAGGAAAAATAGTCGGCAAAGCAGGACAGAGTAAATGCAACGGGGCATTTGGAGTGGTGGGAGGCCCTGGGTCAGCACCTGGCTAACAATGTGGCTGGGAGCAAAAGAGTTTACCTTCCTTAGCCCCCATTTCACCCTGCCTAGCTGCAGTGACAGTCAAGCTGAAGCAAGGACTCTCCACTTGTATGCTTGCCCGTGCTCCAAAGGTCCCTTGCTAGAGTGCCTAAGACTTTTGTAAGAAATTGAGTTATGCAAAACTCCAGAGCCCAAGAAGGAAAACCTTTATCTCTTATATCCCAAGCAGACCTTCCAAAAGGGATCCTCTTCTCTGACACCACTTTGCAAAGCCTGACTTTTTCCTGATGGCTGTCCCTTGAAGCACGGTATCAATGTGAGCTGTGGTTGTGTTTATTTTATTTCCAGAAAAATATACAGTAGGGAAGAAAGCGACTGTGTGAAATATCCTACAAGCACCTGAGCAAGATAAAATATCCAAAGTGTGGGCAGGAAAAGAATGGTTGACATTAGCTTAGATACCAGACCCTCTCAATCCTGGCCCCTGCAGGACTGTCAAACATGGTGACCAACCATTCTGGCACTCTTCTGTGGGAGGGAAATCCTGCCAGGAGCTGGGCTGGACTCACATTAATTTTCTCCTGGCCAACAAAGACTGACCAGATTGCAAAGACTGTGAACTCACGACCTTGATTTGTTTCCCCTTCAACAGCTCCCTGGAACGTTTGGTTTCTCAGCCTCCTCCTCTTTGCCTAGGAGCCATCACGGGGGCAGATACAGCCTTGACAATGCACCCCTATGCAGGTGAACCTGCCCCACCGGGATGCAGAAGGAGCACTGGATGCTAATGCAGCCAGAGTCCATCACTCATCCCCCAGCACAGGTAGGACTGGCTGGAAGGACGGCACACCAAAGGCAGACTACCTTTAGCTGGATACTTTCCCTCAATCAACGCATTAGCTTGTCCTGATCCTATAGTTAAAAACAGCTATTAATTCTATCACTACATGCTGGCAAAGATATATTGCACCAAGTCAGCACCTACAATTATTATAGTACAGAAAACCTTTGCTGTAGCACGTTTAGTGCTGCTATTTATCAGACACAAGGCTATTACATCCTGGCTCCCAACAAGGCTATACAATTCTGGCACCCAGGAAGGCAGCAGGTGCTCTGGATCAAACCAGAACCCAAAGACTTTCTCTTCACCTTCCTCTGGCTTTCCTTAATAGTCTAGCAAGGACTAGGGGGCTATCAGGAAAGGAAAGGGTTGCAAGAAAGCAATCTGCATATCTGACACTGCGTCTTGGCATCATGAAATATCATGTGTAGGGGGAAAAGTTTGCTGTGTTGTGAGGGAGGTGACGGGGTCTCTAGAAATTACAGAAATTAGAATCTAAGTAGGTTATACAGTTTCTCAAGGTGCCAAAGCCACAGTGTTTAATTATAGTAGAGACTTCTTTGTGAAATGTTTTTCCAATACTACCTGATACCCAAGAATATTACACATAATGGTCCACCTGCTTATCCAGCCATCAGAAAGTGTACTGATGTCACTGCTGTTCCATTCATATGCGAGCCCAGGGCTCTGGACATCTATTTGGTATCTTCACTATATCACCGAAACTTTATTCTATTATTCCCAGCAAAACTATCTTGCCAATGATCTGCATTTTGTTCACAAAGTATACAGATTTATTGTAATGATTAAAAAAGAAAAAGAGAAGGAAATGCTAGAGAATAGCTGATTGATCAGCAAAAAGGGAATTGTTTGGATACTTTCCTGGAAGCCTGCTATTCCAGGGTTCTCTCTCTCCCACTGCCACTAATTTTCAAAAGAAATTCAAGCCTGAATCTAAGAGACTTCCCTGATGATTTCTTTCTGAAAAATGATGCATTTTTTTGCAAACATGATTTTTCAGTAGAAAAACATTGTCAAAATTACTTTGATCAGCCCGTGCCAACATCTTTCCAGCCCAGAGCTGCCAGAGGCTACATTGAGTAATCTGGGTGTGGTCTCTGTGGAGCTGTAAAAAGCACCATCGCTGGTGATTGCACATGTTCAAAATGCCAAAAGGCACTCCATGTCTGTCAGGTCCAAATGTTTGTAGGGGCAGAAGCAAAGCTGAAGAATTTCTAAGTTCTATCAGAGGGCCCAAAGGCAGAGAAGAATATATAGGAACAGCTGAATGGGGATCAATACCCAGCCAGGTGCACAGGACTAAGTAATAATTTTCACTGTGGGCTGGATGCAGAACACTTTGGGTCACTGCTGTCAAGGATATTTTCCTTAAGAAGCTCTTGGGTTACTTTAAGACAGCCAGATTTAGCTTTATTCTCACCAGCTTCCCGCTAAAGGCATCTTTTCAAAGTTGCTCCTGAAGACCTTAAGCTCTCAGGCCTTCTGTTGGCAGGAAGCGTGTAGCCATCTGAAGCACTTTGTCATCATATTATGGAGCTACTACTGACCACAACTATCTGATTGCTTTGCCTTTGCAACATGATAGAGGTGGCTCATGGGATTTTGTGTGATTTATTTATTTAGGTTTGATGCTCCGAGACAGCAGTGTCATCTTGGTAGAAGAAATAAGCAGATCAGATTGTGTGACAGAGGAAAGCAGAAAAAGGAAATGAACATATTCTCAATAATAATAGTAATATTAATAACTAATGCAAAAGGAAGACTTTGCTTCTGGCCATCATTGCTGATGTACAAGACACACACAGTGAGTGGATCTATTGACCTAATACTCCTGCTTACCGTGCAAGTGTTACTGATATTAAGATGATTATATTTAAGAGACAGCAGCCCTTAAGAGACATCTGCTGATGGAGCTGCAGACACCACCAAAGATTCATGCTACTAACTAGAGGAGGGACCCAGACAGTGGAAATAATTTGCTTAAAAGCATGTTGATTTGGACATCACTAATCTCAGCATTGATCTCTGCCGGCATTAACTTTGCTGTTAATGCAAATAACTGAACATAAGGATGCCATTAATTGTATTGATATAATGGAAGGCATTACCCTTGACTTCAAGGCCCCCCTCCTTGATTTAGTGCTTGCCAACAGCTCAACATTTTTGTCTTCTCTCCCCCTTTCTGCTTGTCCAAAATGATGTTTCATTCCTCTTTATGTCCCTGTTATGCTTGGAACATCCTGTCTCCACGTTCTGCTCCTTCAAATGCTCCTTTCCTCCTGAATTCACCTGCATTCACCTTCCCTCCTGTCCCCAAGTACAATCTCACAACTATAACAGAAAGAAAACAAGTTTATACATCCAGAACACAACAGCAGCAACACATCCAAAGAATTCAGAGGGAATTTAAATTCCCTCTGTGATTCCTCGGACCAAGAGTATTGTGGGTTACAAGAGTGAAGGCTTAATGAGGAAACATCAACTTATCCATGTGGCATTACTGAGTGTGTTACTTCAAAACAGTGCTTTTTCCTACTGCCCAGTTTCTAAACTGAATACAGTTTAAAAAATGATGGATCTAGAAGAGTTAAAAAAAATGACTTGGGGACTTGAAACCCTTATTTTAGGAATGGATTTAGGGATTCTACATATATAGTTTCTACAAAGGAAGGTTAGGAAAAGTCTGTTGCCCTTTATTATAACCTATTAGAAGAAAAAATTCTGATGGCAGAGAGCATTTTAGTTTAAGAGGTAAAGACACCACAAAATATCACACTAGACAAAGTAAGTCTAAAATTACAGTACAGTTTATTTTAACTGTGAGTCAACTTTCTAAGTCTTAAAATTTTTAAATCAAGTTCAGTTTTCTACAAGGCATGTTTAAGACACGACGCAAAAAAATAATTATATATTAGGGAGAAAGCTCTTTGTTTTCCCCCAAGAAGTGTTAATTTAGACCAGAGACTTATCAAATACATATGGGAATCACTTCCTCTGACCCAAAGATTTCGCAGTGCCAAAAGGGAAGACACAGGAAGAGAAATGTTATTGCAGAACTATCATGGGCAACTACAGTTTTCATTGAATAATAAAACAAGCATCAATTAACTTTGCATTTTGCTCCACCATTATTAATTGTTTGATTTCCCGAGGGCACTATCATGGTAGAAACTGGTATTGAGTGGATCTGAAGAAGTGAGGGTATGGGGAAGATGTCATACATGTAAGTGGCTTCCTGGATCGGGAGGCCTTCAGGCTGTCTTTTTCAACCAATCACTACAGCTCACTTTAAAACAGGGTTGCTGACTGTTTGAAATGCTGTCAACTTTGAGATAATCAGAGGCATAGCCTCTGGAAACTAGCACATTGTGGGACTGTAAAAGGAAGCCCCTGCAGGGGAGAGTAGGAATAGTGTACGTAGCAGCATTAAATTGGCATCTATTTGTCAAAAACATCCTTTACCACCTCTTTTCCCCAGCAAAAAATTCCACTGAAAAAAAACCCACATGCATCCTCCAGTTCCTCAATTAACCCCTGAATTGTAACCAATGACTTTGCAGTCCAGGAATCTTTGAAGAGACGGGAAAACGAATGTTGTTTTTCAAGCTGAACATGAAAATACAGTAGTGATAGTAGGATTATATTGGAAATACACGGCCAATAGAAACCTTGGATGGGCTTGATCCATTCCAAATCCAAATCCCTTTTGGTCCCTTAATCTATAAAGCTTACTAAAGAAGTATGCTATTGCTAAATAGTTGCATTTAGGATTTGCAGCTGGATTTTCATGTCAGTTGTCTATCATCATACATCTGTAAATGCATCTTCAATAATTGCTTTGCACTTGCAAAGGGCTTTTTGCAAAGTAGTGGTACAAATGTTAATTTTGAATAGCAGTTCTGTAAGTGGGAGATGTTTATTAGCTCTATCTTACAGATTGGAAAACTAAGGGACAGAGGGTTAATTGAGCCTAGTTACAAAAAAAAAAAAATCTAAATTATTTCTATCGAAAGAACACACAGAGCTCCAGACGTGAACCAAAACCCCTTTATAATCAGCAGCATAAAGAAAACAAAGAAAAGAGAATTCCTGTCCCAAGTGGCTTTCACCCTAATTATAAGGCAAGAGCGTATGAACAGGTGGATTATCACAAAAAAATAACAAAAGTTACTTTGTTCTTCTCCCTTCTTTTGACTGTATGGTATCCATGTGGGGCTTAATCTTTCCTGATTTGGTGAAAAGGGCAGGGATTTCCTGGTAAACTGAGGAAATAGGTGTATGCCCTTGGTTTAGCCTTGATTTGCTTCGATGTGGCTAATGCCACGGGCACCACTCACCCCAAATTGTCTTTCTTTAGAGTAGGCTATGAGGAATGTAGTCTGGGATGCTCCTGCCTAGCAAAGCAGCAGGATCTTGGTAGCATCTGCCTTTTCATTAGCACATAGAATATAACATGATCTGTCTCTCCTTTAAACTAAGAAGCAAGCCAAGTCACTCAGAAGGGCCAAATTTCATGCTGCTTTAGTTCTACCGACTTCAAAATCCAAGACCTAACTGGAGACCCCAAATATGCCACAGATCAGTCAAATTTCAGTGGTTCCACAGTTCCTGAGGAGGAGGAACAGATGGACAGGAACACAAAGAGGCTGATTGCATAAATCCTGTATCTTAAGAAACTAGACTAAAATTAGGTGTTTTAAAATCCAGATCGAGGGTTAATTTTGTTTGGAAGTAGGTGCCTGAATACCAATGCATATGGCTAGGACAGTAGCTGCTTCTGTTACTGTTGTCAAAAGAGGTTCTGATATACCAGAATCAGTTCTGGTATATCATTACAGACTATTATGTCATAAAATGAGCCCTGGATCCACATATATCCAGGTAGGTAGGTAAGTAAACTTTACGGTCATTTCCACTTCAACCATGCAACCTCCTAACAATAACTTCCGGTTTCAGTCAATTACTTTATAATTATGTTTTAAAATGTTGTGTCTGATTTGAGCCAAACCCTTGGCTTTTAGCTTTGCCAAGAGAAAGAAAGACCATGGCATGAAATTGCAATATTAAAAGCAAAAACTGTGCCATCTATAGAGGTACTCACAATTCAGGGCTATATTTCTATGCATAACTTGGGACATGGTTCCACAGCAGAAATCCTTCCATCGGAAAGCCCTCAGAAAAGGTTTCATCTTAACTGTTTGTGAAATGATCCATTGGCAAAACAGTAAATATTAAAAAAAAGAATGAAAACAAACAAAACCCCACACCTCCAAACCCCCTAGTCCTAAATAGGAATGTCATCAGCAATGGATTTGATTTAAAGTTCATCCAAACAAACAATTTTGTTGGTACAGATGAGAAGGGCAGTAATCCCTTGTACAACAGTGGTGGGGACAGGAGGCTCTAACACAGAAAATTGGTAACGTATAATGGTACACGTATATAACCTCTTTCGGAGAGGCCAGCAAATGACTGTCTATTCTGACACACACCCTATCTCTCAAAATACCAGAGAGACTCCTTCTTGATTCCCTTTTCTCATCTACCCAGAGGAACATTTTTGCCCTGCGATGAATTTGCACAAAATTATGGAGAAGGTGAACACCTCCAGTGCTATCCTGGAATATGTATGCCATGCAACAGGGTCAAAACCTGCTGCAAATCCTGATCCAGCTGCAGCCTGCCAGGGCTTCCACAAATCTTCCTCCCATCACTTCCCCCAGCATTCCCCACCACATGCCCTGATATGAATCATCCTTCATGGTAGGAAAGAAGGATGATGAAATTATCTGGCAGTACCTAAATACACTGGTTTAAGGACCAGAGTTGTAGTTCTGAAACTACTGTTCCTTTGCACAAGGCCGAAGCACTCCATGCTGAGTAATCCATTAGGACTGCCGCTAACTGTGTATTCATGGCACTCATATGCAGCTCAGATCTCAATTGTGGCTTTGAAAAAAAATCTACCCCCAGTGTTATTCTAATGCAACTGTTTGTCTCCTTGTGAACTTATAATGATAATAATGATAATAATGATAGTAATAATGACTGACATTTATATAGTACCTTTTATTCAGAAGGATCCCAAAGTGCTTTGCAAACTGATTTGCAAACGACTGCATACCCATATTAAACACCCTGTCCCTATGTTAATGCAATGTTAATGTTGCAAATGTGGAGCGGCAAAAAAGACAGGAAACGCAAAGGTTACAGCTTCAGGAACAACATGCCGTGCATCTTGCCTATGAAGGTGTACCATTCACAGTGTCACCTGATAAATGCTGTGCAGCAAATAATACTTCCCGAACTGAAGGAAAGGTGCTCAAAATCTTGTGCATCTGGGCATGAAGGTAATTGGGTGAGAGAGGTGGAAATTTCACTCAGTCCCCTTCCTCAGGTGCCGATGTGGAAAGCTGAGTTCTCTAATTTTCTATTTTTATTTGCTGCAATTGAGAGGGCAATACTAGATGTAGATGCCCAACAGTTAGAAGTAATGTGGCTAATGATGCTGCAATTGGACAAGGGAGGAAATGGAAAGAATCCTGCTGACTTCAGTGAATGCTGGATCAAACATTGTTTGAATTATCTGAACACTAGCAAAATTTCACTGTCTCCCTTTCATGTACTTATTATTGATATTGTGAGTTGCTCTATGTTTTCACAAAGGGGAAACAATTCTTTTATTTTTCACCCCTTTATTCTTCAAGCTATGGAGAGGACAATCTATTTTGGAACCAGATCTCACATGGCAAGTTTCAGCTGAAAGGCGTTTTACATCCATTTGAGCTATGTTCCTCTGTTGACAGAACAGATGAGCCCAATGTTAATGGTGCAAACGGTGCTGTTTTCAATGCACAATTAACCAGGTCAACACCGTGATGAATAAAAAATAAAGCTGGCATCAAGGAGGACCCCATGGAAGTTGAAATCAGTTGTTCAGGTGCTTGTGACTCCCAAAACATCCTTATCTCTCAACAGACACTTTTTTTTTTTTTCATGTAAGATCAAATCACCTGCATCAAAACACTGAAGCAAAAGAGTTTGAAAGAGAGGAATCTGTGTTTGAGAGTGGTTTAACAAAAACAACAGCCCCAACCCTTTTGACTCCAACCAGCTTTGAGTTGCTTTTTGGACCATCTGGACAGAGTGGGATTTTTTATTTTTCCTTTTTTCTCTATTGCAAGATGGCCTGGCAAACAGGGTGAAAATGCATATGCAAACACGACAGAAACTGACTGTATGCACAGGGCAAACACCCATCATCTCATCGCTATAGCTTCTCAAAAGCAAATAATAAAGCTAAGTTATCTGTTAAGGCAGTCATTTCTCACAAAACGGGAAGTAGATTCTGACTATGCAGATCACTGAGTTGTTCTGGCAGGAATTTGGTATTAGTTTGGACTTGTCTGTCTGAACTCCTGCCATACCTTTTATTGCAGAGTAAAGCTCTCAGTAGAGTGGGGAAAAATAAGTACAATTTTATCTATCAAGTTCCTCAAGGCTTTTCTTGCTCCGTTTTGAGAGGATATTTCCTGCCAGCTCTGTGAATCTTCACACAGTGATGGCACCCAGAGGAAAAAAAAAGAAGCAGTAATATATAGAATATAAATGACTTGCTTTGAGAAGGACCTCAACCTGTGTTTGCCTCAACATCCATATCAGCTCACAAGGGTTAAAGTTCACTCCCCTGTATCTGCTGCTGTCAAGGTACGTGGTACAGTGGCTTCCCAAATCTCTTACAGTTACCCTGGGGGTGACTTTAGCTTATCATTTTTGCACCATAAAGGCTTTCATGCTACCTTGGGTAAGACTCTGTACTGGCTGGATTTGCTCAGCTCTGGGAGAAGAGTGGTTAATAGTGTCATTTTGGAATTTCTTATTAACAGGCCAGCAAAACTGCAAGGTTGACAGCACTATTAAATATGACAAAGTCTTCNATCCCTACATTGGACAGACAAATGTTCTGAATGGGAATGTCATGTGTCATGCCCGTAATGGATGACATCACGGTTTGGGTTGAAGATTTCATAGCTGGATTGATATGGCGGGGGGGGGGG
>WAAD01016756.1:323731-343850 GCA_013389945.1 Fregata magnificens
AGTGTCATTTTGGAATTTCTTATTAACAGGCCAGCAAAACTGCAAGGTTGACAGCACTATTAAATATGACAAAGTCTTCTTTAAAACACTGACTGTTTGACTGGTGGGAGGAAAAAAAAAAAGAAATCATGGCATGATTTATACCCGGCTGTACGAGTCACAGACTCTCCTCTATATCTTGTGTCCAAGGAATGATCACTCATCTACAGTCTGCAGTGTCCTCAAACAGTTGATCACAGATGGCTCACCCTGACTCTATAACATTGAAACACACTTGTCTGTCACCCTGCACCTTTCCTGNAAAAAGATTTTATGTATATACCTGGGAGTTTCTGAGACACACAAGAAAAATGCATTAGGATTAGATGAGATTAGATTAGATTAATAAAGCACAGACGTAGTGGACCAGATCAACAGTCAGTCTTAGTTCAATAGCCTGTCTCAGACAGTGGTCAATACCATCTGCTCCTCTGCAACAGGCAGAGCACCCTTCAGCGGGCAGCTGTGGGGATAACATACTCATAAGGACAATGTCTTCCTAAACCCCATTAATTAGAAGTTGGTTTAGGCACTGAAGCAAGAAAGCTTTTATCCACTCTGAAGCTCTGGGATTTCTTTTTTTTTTTTTTAAATCTTCACATTTGTAAACCTGGATGTTCTTGCTACCTAACAGAAGTCTAATCCCATTCTCCCCCTTCCCCTCCTCCTCCTAAACTGTCAAAATTTTGGTTTCATAGACTAGGAACAACATTTTTTTTTAAAAAAACTGAATTGCAGCTTTTGCTTGGGCAGGACTGAGAAACCTATGTAACAGCTCACAGCAGCTCTGCCCAGCCTTGAAGGAACAAGGGAGAAGAATGACTTCGCTCACTGAAATCAGAGATGACCAATTTTGTGTTATCTGGCTGTAATCGTTAAAGCAGCCTGAAAAATGCCCTTCCATGTATTTTCACTTTTCACATTTAACACCCATTTCCTTTATGAAACAAGTCTAGTAACTAAACCAGCTTGGAAGGGATCCAGAGGGCACGGTTAGCATCCTGTATTTCAGACATCTTAAGTGCATATTTCTTGGCTGGGCCACTGTCTTTACACCCCATTTGAATACTACAAGGTTTTACTGAGAGGGAGAGGAAGAAGTATTGTCCAAGAGAATAAGGAGATATATCAACTCTGCCTCATTTCAAATGCCAGCCCAGTGGCTCATTTTACTGGATGAGTTGTGTAAGGTCAAGAATACAACCACAGGGCTCAGGGAGAGAGGATATTGGTAGTATTTTTCTGCATGAATTTTGAAAAATGTTTAAAGACACAACAAAACATTTTTTAGGCAAGATCTTATAGTTGCCAGACAGTGGAGGTTTCGTTAGTTTGGCCAGTCTTGCCTGTTTGCATTTCCCAAAATCTGTGAAGTGTGTGTGGAGGTCTGAGTATTGGTGCAGGGATCTCTAAAGCAATAATACGAGAGATTGTTCTTTGAGGTACTACATTTTTGGTTGATTCACTCTATAGAAACACGGAATGATAGAATCATTTAGGTTGGAAAAGACCTTTAAGATCAAAGAGTCCAACCACTAACCTAGCACTGCCAAGTCCACCACTAAACCATGTCCCGAAGTACAACATCTACACATCTTTTAAATACCCGCAGGGATGGTGACTCAACCCCTTCCCTGGGCAGCCTGTTCCAATGTTTGACAACCCTTTCGGTAAAGAAATTTTTCCTGATGTCCAGTCTAAACCTCCCCTGACGCAACTTAAGGTCATTTCCTCTCGTCCTATCGCTAGTTTCTTGGGAGAAGAGTCCAAGACCCGCTTCCCTACAACCTCCTTTCAGGTAGTTGTAGAGAGCGATAAGGTCTCCCCTCAGCCTCCTCTTCTCCAAGCTAAACAGCCCCAGTTCCCTCAGCTGCTCCTCATCAGACTCGTGCTCTAGACCCTTCACCAGCTTCGTTGCCCTTCTCTGGACACGCTCCAGCACCTCAGCGTCTCTCTTGTAGTGAGGGGCCCAAAACGGAACACAGTATTCGAGGTGCGGCCTCACCAGTGCCGAGTACAGGGGCACGATCACTTCCCTACTCCTGCTGGTCACACTATTCCTGATACAAGCCAGGATGCTGCTGGCCTTCTTGGCCACCTGGGCACACTGCCAGCTCATACTCATCCGGCTGTCAACCAATACCCCCAGGTCCTTTTCTGCCGGGCAGCTTTCCAGCCACTCTTCCCCAAGTCTGTAGTGTTGCATGGGGATGTTGTGACCCAAGTGCAGGACCCAATTATTGTTGTGGTATTGTGGTATGCCCTTTAACTTGTCGAGCTGTTAATTTGGCCACATATAAAACCTTATAAACAACAATTTGCCTCCTTAGGAAAATATTATTTTGGCTTTGCACCCCAGAGTTTTTACAGAAGAGCCCAAGTATTGTGATAAATGTCTGTTCCCACCTGGTCCCATGAGCTAGCAGTCAATTGCCAGAGGTCTCCTCTCTCCTCTGTGGGTAGTGATCCCCAGACCGACTTCATGTCTGGTGATGAGGTAAACTTAGGAAGTGTGGGTTAGATGAGAGGACAGTGAGGTGGATCGAGAACTGGCTGAACGGCAGAGCTCAGAGGGTTGTGATCAACAGCGCAGAGTCTGGTTGGAGGCCCGTAACTAGTGGTGTTCCCCAGGGTCTGTACTGGGTCTGGTTCTGTTCAACATATTCATCAATGACCTGGACGAAGGGATAGAGTGTACCCTCAGCAAGTTTGCTGATGATACCAAACTGGGAGGAGCGGCTGATATGCCAGAAGGCTGCGCTGCCATCCAGCGAGACCTGGACAGGCTGGAGAGCTGGGCTGAGGGGAACCTAATGAAATTCAACAAAAGCAAGTGTAAGGTCCTGCACATGGGGAGCAACAACCCCACGCACCAGTACAGGTTGAGGGTTGACCTGCTGGAAAGTAGCTCTGCTGAGAAGGACCTGGGAGTGCTGGTGGNCAAGTCCAGCAGAGAGCTACAAAGATGATCAGGGGACTGGAGCACCTCTCTCATGAGGAAAGGCTGAGAGACCTGGGTTTGTTTATCCTGGAGGAGAGAAGACTGAGGGGGGATCTTATCAATGCTTATAAATATCTGAAGGGTGGGTGTCAGAGGATGGGGCCAGACTCTCTTCAGTGGTGCCCAACGACAGGACAAGGGGCAATGGGTGCAAATTGGAACACAGGAAGTTCCACCTGATTACGAGGAAAAGCTTTTTTACTGTGAGGGTGACAGAGCACTGGAACAGGCTGCCCAGAGAGGTTGTGGAGTCTCCTTCTCTGGAAATATTCAAAACCCACCTGGATGCAGTCCTGTGCACCCTACTCTAGGTGAACCTGCTCAAGCAGGGGGGTTGGACAAGATGATCTCCAGAGGTCCCTTCCAACCCCTACCATTCTGTGATTCTGTGATGAACTGCTCCTTTTAAAGCAGAAGAGACAAAAGATGCGACCTAAAGACAGAGTTGAGCCTACAGAGGTAAATGAGAGTATGAGTCATTCCATCTCCCACCAGGTGTTGCTCTGACATTTTTTAATAAAAGATTGCAGCTTTCAGATGAAACACCTTATTTTTAAAATGTACTTGTACATGAAGCGTTATATTTTTCCAGGTGAAAGGGGAAGGTATTTTGAGCAGATGCAATTTTAGTGTTTGCCTACTGAGTCCCAACTCTGAAAGGCAGGACTTCCCGTCCTGCCATCCAATCATGAGTAGGTGGACAGAATTCAACAGTTCATATCCAAAGTGATATAGAGGCCCTGGGAGATAGCTGAAAAATCTATGCAGAGAAAGTGTCTGAAGAATACATCTCTGCTTACCTATGCTTGCATGTATATGCGGGTTGTTGTTTTATTTTATAACAAGATCTATTGACTAACTGGGAGCATTTTATTAAAGAGAAAAGTCTGGGTAAAGCCAGGAAACTATTCACTGCCAAAATCTACCCAGAAGTACCTGTGTAATTGAATTTGGTCAGCTCTAGCAAGATATTTGATTTTCTATAATTGGATTGGCTAATGGGGGGAAGAGGGTGGAGAGAAGGAGGAACTGGAAAGTTATCTATCTCCTTTGACAAAATGATCCAGTGACTTGGGAAATTTCTGTGCCCTCAGGGAAAGAAGGGCCAAATAAAAACATGAAAACAAAGCAAATGATGGACGGAAGCAAGAGCTAGAGCTAGAAAGCAGGGGTTAGTCCATGGGTCTGCTACAGACTCCTGGGATGCTTGTGGGCAAGTCACTTAATCTTCCTGTGCTTAAATTCTCCACCCTGTGCCTGTTTTATTTCATATTCTGAGTGCTTTGGGGTACAAGTGTGTTGTGTGCTATAGTGCAACTGGATAAGAGCTGGACCTTGCTACATCACACGGAAAAAACACACTGTCCCATTGGATAAGCAAAAGCCAGTAAGTAAATGAGGATGTAGATAAGGGTTTTTGAAGGGCTATCACATCTCCACCGTACATCTGTTTCTACCACATTATTGTAGACACATTGGATTAGAGGACTCGGTCCATTTATTTTGGGGCATTCAGCAATCCTGGACATACCCACTGCACACAAATCTACTGCATGTGTGTATTTGGCATGAAGCATCCTGATGTTTCCCTTCAGCTCATTTCCTATGGTGGTGGATGCCATTCTCCTATCACAGGAGACCCATGATACTAAATGTTGTTAGATATTTCTAAGGAGTAAGAGCAGCTCTACTGGATCAGAGAATAGGTCCATCCAGCTAAAGTTCCTTTCATCAGCCTTCCCCAATGTTTGGTGCTTAGGGCAAATATAGGTAACAAAAATTATATTTACCCTGAATACCCTCCTAAACTCCAACCGTTTTCAGTTCAGAGTATTCCTGAGATGTAGCATCTGTATAGTCAGTAACCTTCACTGCATTCTCATATCCATCCTGCATGCTGGACCCATGAAAAACAAGGAAAGAAAGCCACCCCCACATTATGCTATAGCCATGTGATTGCCAAAGATCTCATTTTTAGTAGTATGGAGCCTACACTTGTCACCACATCAAGGTCAGATGGGATGGGAGCAAGAATTTAACAAGGGGGATAAAGACAGAGGCTGACAGTTTACCTAATCCCTCCCCATCTCTGTATACAAGTAATACTTTTATACTGGTGCTATAAATATATTATGTTTGGTGGTATTGTGACACTTTTTGATAACAGTATCAAGAAATACTCTAATGCTATCCTTATTCTTCATTAAAAATGTAACATTTTCATTTTAAAGGATTTTAAAATGTCTAATCAATCTTCCCTAAAACCTGAAACAGATTTAAAGCCAGGATGGAATAAAATCTTTGGTTCTCGGACACAACTGTAGTTTGAAATGAGTGCTAGAGTGCTTTTTTAGTAAGTGGAGTTTGGTTTTCTAAAGAAATGAGGCTGACGTGCTCAAGTTGCATGTGTGTTAGTCTATGACTCTTTCCTGATTACATTATTGCATGGTTCAGCTGAATGTACATCAGGATAGAAAAAAAAAATAAAGCTTCAAACAACAAAACACAAGTTAGCACTGTCACTGAGGGGAAGGGTTACGTTAGTAGCTCACTCTTATTAGGCACCAGACAGACATAGTAAGAGTCATCATTAACATCTTGGCCACAAGCAAAGATTGAGCCACTGTATGCACCTTTTTAGACATCTGAAAATCTAATCATCAGACAGAAAGTCAGAGGAATTCCAGGTTCACACGTGCATGGCTTACAGAATAAATTGTATTTTATTTTGCAGATAGATGAGCTATTACACTGACGATTGTAAAACTTTTTGGAATTAAAATAAATAGAGAAGGAAGAAAGAAAAAGAACACATACCTAAATCTTTCTTTAAGATTTAATGACTGTCTACTTCTAAGAACAACCTGTTGGGAGGGCTGGTTTTATAGCCTCACAAAACTGCAGTCTGGGTTACCGTTGGTACACCGTTCCTTGCCTGCCTGCTCTTTGTAGGAAAATGGACTCTCCACTATCAATATACATGAAGTCAACTTCCTTAATCAGTTTAAAAGCCTTTTGAAAATGTATTTTGTTGGTGTCTCACTAGCTGAATCTTTTATTTATGGGCTTGTACTGGGATGGTCATTTGAATTTTTGTTTTGAGTCCATATTTTATTATGCATTTTATTTGGTTTTTTATTGAAAGCTTTCTGAAGCACTAAGAAAGATGCTGGGCAAGTGATTGAATAAAAGCAAACTCATTTCAAAACACCTCCTTGATCTTTCTGCCTCTTCCCACTGCAGATATGCGCACACCCGGATGTCTGCCCTCTGTTTCATAGCACATATCACTACTTTCTTTTATTTTCATCTTCGATGAAAACCTAAACAATTTGTGCTGTTTCCAACAACAACCACCATCAGAATGCTAACAGATGTGATAGAAACTCCAGTAAGTTTATTTATTTTGAAGTAAACCTTCAGAAACAGAGGAGCCTCCTTATTTTCCTAAAAGTGTAGGACTTTTTTTCCCATCAGGTTTCTCTTTGTGCAAGAAGTTTTGTAAAAAATAAAGTTAAATATCACTTCAAGATTTTTTGGAAACTTGAATTTTAAAGAAGATAATTTTAAGATCATTCTTTCTCCCTTCTTTTGTAAAAAGGAATCCTTAATATCATTACCAATTTTTTTGTGGGGGAAAAATACATTTTTCTTGAAAAGAGAATGAAAGAACAGTATGTGCTGTTTTCTGATTTGCTTTGTATTTTCCTGTGCTGCTCCCCATATACTGGGAATCCTTCAAAATGGGCTATTCCACAGAGAGGTGAAGTCACAGCATCCAAGTCCATAAATATACTCCCCATTCAGACTTCTGGCCTACTCTCACTTTCCTTTGGAAACTGATGAAAGATAAAATCTTTAAGGAAGCCGGTGATCTGTTCAAGAGCTTTTTACTACTGGCTGACCATGCTGCAGGAGGAAAATGCTGCCCCAGGTTCCAAAAATCCGTCACTTTTGAACGGAACATCTGCTGATAGAGTTACAGGCAAACATAGAAAGAAAACGGAAAGATGTATATGAATACCAAGGAGAATTTTTTTAAATGAAAAGTATATTAGATTGTAACCACCCTGAAAAATTAAGAAAGCCCATTTATTTGGGATCTTGAATACTCAATCAGACAGATAAAGAGGAAGTACATAACAGAAAACAATTGGCAAAATCGCATCCTACATCATCTAACCTGTCCTCCCAGCTCTTTCTTCAGGAATGTTGGGATCGCTGATATCTCCTGAATGTGGCTGTCCACAGCCATGTTATTGGACATTTACTCATGATAAGCCTCTCCACACAACTCCCCCTTTATTCCAGATCATCCTGCTTAGAGACAAAGGAATCCCTTTATGTTTATATTTTACTTAAAAGGTTAAGTTAACAGCTCTTAACATGATAAGCTATATAATGTATATTCAGCTTATAAAACCCCAACTTTATAGGAACACTGTTTTTAGGCTTCTGTTACCCACATTCAGTGGGTCTTTAGCACCAATGGCATACATGTTTGTCAATGACTTACAGCAGTGATCTCATAATAAATTACACATGAAACCACATGAAAAAGAGCAGAACAGGTTATTAACTGCATTAACCACACACCTTTCACCACGTCACCTGCACTCTGTCCACTGATTTTATCACCTCTGTGTGAGAAAACCAAACCCGGGATTTCAAGAAGACAGTAGAACTGCTGACAATTCAACCCCCAAAGTGCTCAGATACTAGTATTTTCTTCAGCACTTGTGTACAAGAGTCATATACTGAAGTCAGGCAGATGAACTCTTATTGCACTTTAATGTCACATGGTCCAGCTGCATGCAGATCAACACACGTACAACCCATGTTTTGTTTGGGGTTTTTTTTGTTTGGTTTTTTTTTTTTTTTTTAACATAGATAAAAATCTGAGACAACTTGAAAGACTGAACACCTGTAAAGTTGTGATGCTTACTTTGTACAAAAATGCATGTTTCGGTCTGACTGAGCTAGAAATCTTGTAAGAACATATTTCCCCTGAGTCTTTTGCATAACACTCAGGTCAGGAGGAACGGTTCATCACACTACTACTTAGGGGTATGAAGAAGATAGCTGGAAATGAAATATTTTTTTGAGCAAGCATCCTTGACCTGGCAGGGGGTGGGGGTTGAACACCAAAATACGATCACACTGTCACCACATAGTCTGACATATCTTTCCAAGAGGAGGGCATACTCAAATGACACATCTCCGTCCCCTTTTGGTAAAGCTGAAGCCAGAGAAGTATCTAGGACATGTCTACATGGTTTTTCATATAGAGATGCAACTGCACCTTCACTAATCTCTAAGCACACAGGAACCTTTAGGACATTTCTCCTCCAGGAGGCCAGAGTGAGTTTAAGTTTATCCAGCCAGATGTGGTCATTGAACATAGATGACTCCATCTGAGCTAGTCACTTTTGTTTTTCTCTATAATCAACAAAGAGAAATGGGTGCTTTTGGGACACAATTCATTTGACTGATTTTACATTTGAACATTAGGATGAGAGGAATCACATCATAAAAGAGTGTACTTCTCTCTACTGACTGTAACAGAAGCCCACGCCGATTAGCTCAAATATATATACCTAAAAATCTCTGCAGCTACAGATGATGTGTAGCATGTCTGTATAGACAGACTGTAATGGGAGTTCTAGTAAGAAAAGGTGGGGCAAGGGAGTAATTAAATAAAATCTCATCTTTTCTTATTCAAAATTTAAATATAGAATATGGTAAAGTGGCTGAACAACAATTAACTGACAGAGTTAATGAGATGGGGGGAAAAACACTCCAAACAGAATGAGCGCCAGGTTTGGTGTATCAGGATTCCTGTGTGTACCTTGCAAATTTACAATGTCAAATTGACATAATTTGAAGGAGATGGAGGGCATTATCCTAGAAAAAAAAAGAAAAAGCAGCCCATTTGTAATTTGCATATGCATATTTATTTATTTGATATAACAGCAAATTCTGCCGTTCTGTGAGCGGCACCTTTGCATCTTACAAATTTATCCCCATTTGCACAATTAGTGCTGGCAGATAAATGTGCTGGCTGGTGAAGCATTCTCTTCTATCCTCTCCCCTGCCAAGTGCACAGGCCCTCAGATATCTTGTTGAAACGCAAAGCAGGAACATATCACGGATAGGCTAACCTGCAAACTTCGGATCGTAATCCAATGTGAAACTATTTGCTGTGGGTCATGTAGAGTGGGGGGACTTCTAATGTGTACTCACCAATAGGGTGGACATATAGGCTATAAACTGCATGAGCTACAAGGAGATGTGTGACATCCAGAAAACACTATTTAGAATGAGCTGAACATGTGGTATGGATAGTGGTTAGGGCTGCGAAGTGTTCATCTCCTAAAACATCAACACCCCAACTGCTCAACAGTCCAAAAATCAGAACTTCTGAGTTCCGCTTCCAGCTTTGGCCTGTTCTGTTAATTTGCATGAAAGACCTGGATTTCTCAATGGCTCTGTTTATTCATTGGTACAGCAGTTCTGTACCATGCTACAGGCTGTAAATCTTAATGGTCTTAAATTGTTCCTTATTGCTTTTTGTCCAGGAGAGTCAAACACAAAACATATATGTTTCCTTATATAAGACAAGTTTTCTGCTGTGTTCCTCTTCCTCCCACTGCAGAACATGCCCAGAAACACAAATAAAGGAAGAATAGGCTAACAGGGAGGTCATCTGTAGGGGCCAAGAGGTACCCCTTGGTTACTTTCCCCAAGCCCCATAGACCTTTCCAGAATAAGGAAGGGATTTTCAATTAGACATCAAATTAATAACGTGCTTCTGATGCTCCATTCCTGCAGGAAGACATTAGTAATTTGTTTGTTCCAAAGGCGCCACTCATATTCACACAAAATGGCATTTAAATGTTAATCGAGTCAGGGGATGGGGAGTGCTTGCCAATCACTACGCAACTTAAGGTCAAGGTTTTTGTCTTAAAGGAGGACTCAATGTTAATTTTAAATTTAAAATTCTTGACAGATAGTAGGTTTTCAAATGCCTGCTACAATCTGGCTTGTTTGATTCATTTTAATGAGTAACTAACTCCTGGCAAAATGAAGGTTTCCCCATGTCTTCAAGGAAATGGAAGGGCAAAGAGGCACAGTGGACTAATCCCGCATCCACTACAGGGAACAGGAAGCAAAACCAATTTAGACTCCCATTCATCTCCTTGCTCCCCACATAGAGACCAAAAAGAGTAATTTACATTCCTACGAACACTAGGCAATTATTGGAGGTTTCAGTTTAAAAGGAAAANGGAACCTGTGATCTCTTCCTGCCTTTTTTTCCAAATGTGTCAGCCCCCAAAAACAGCCAGAGAGCTTTGCCATATTTACCCCTGGCTGTTGCAAGCTGTGGCTGGGGCTGACATTCCTCTCATGCAGTTCTTGCCACTGCTGCACAGGTACATGACAGACTGTCATATTTCCCAGGCAGCCTTCCAGGGGGTGATGGATTCAGATTGCCACTAACTCAAACTTGTGACCTGAGCCAGGTAAGAAGACACAAGGACTACTTCTGCTGATTTCCTTGCTGAGAGAAGCAAAATTGGAAGGGAATGAGCAGGGCTGTGAGTGATCAGTGCAATCACTGAGATACCAGAAGTTTTGCAGATGCACTATAGAAAGGGGGTGAAGTTAAACTTTGTGTTCAGGAGAGAAATAGTGTTTCTAGGGTACAGTGCATGCAGTGGTAGATGAAGAAGGACACATGGATCTCATAAATGAAAGAGGCCATATGAAAGTCACTCAAAATGACTTATTTCTCTCTGTTGACAAGGTCTTCCATATAACTAACTCAGACACACAGACTGCCAAGTTAGCTTGAAATGAACTCCACACTAAATTTTGATAGGAATAGCGGGAAAGAATTTACTTTGGGCTCTTCTTAGATCAATGAAACTAACTTCGACCCTTTCCTGTGGTTAGACTGGATAGTCACATCTGCTCTGCTGGAATGTACATTGTTGGTGTACGGATATGTATGCGCAGAACTCGTGGACCTGGATACCTAGCACTGTCTGATCCTTTGTGGACCAGTCTCTCTCTATTTCATTTCCCCCACACATGCTATAAAGTAGATGAATAGCATTTCCATGACTCACTAGAACATTTAATGGTGTTGAGATGCTCGGATTAAGCAACCACACAATTGTTTTAGATAGACAGCATTTAAAAAATGAAGGTTTTTTGCTAGTTTTGCCCCACCTAATTAAAGAGAGCAAGTCTCCACCATTTGACTTCATAGAAAATGGAGAGAGATGGGTGAGAATTAGGCCCTTCCAGGGAGCTATTCAGTCCAGGGTCTGAATCGACCTCCGAGAGTATCAAGACTCCTCAGTTAGGTGGAATGAATCTGGACATTAAAAAATGTAATGGTGCTGGAACTATCTGTCCATTATATACATATATAGGCCTCAACAAAGAGGCCTCTGAACTGTAATCTTGATCTCTACATGTTTTGATAACATTTCACAACCCCATAACACACATAGTTGGCTCACTCATATGCCGTCACCATAGACACATGCCCTTTTTGTGATTACACTGGAAAACATACTTTATCTCACTGAATTGGCATACAATTGTATTGAACTGAGTGGCTGACAATCTCCCAGTCCTCAAAATCTGCAGGGCAGAATGTTAAAACCCCATAAAACTAAATAAAACATGGCACATGGAGTCAGAAGTAATCTCAAGAAAAAGAAACAGATCCAACTTATGAAGCCACGTAGTCTAACCTTCAGCTGATGCAGTACTGTTCCCCAAAAATATACTGCTTAATTTGCTGTTATTTCAAAGCAACCAAAAAGGTCTGAGTCTCAGCTTTGATAGTTCCTGGCCTGTGTGACGGTGCTTAGGGAGAACTTTCTATGGATATATAGTCCCCAATTATTGGATTTTATTTATTTATTTATTACTATTTGTTTCATTTTTCCTTACTGTGTAATTCATTCTGAACTCCTTGTACAATTTTTCGTTCTCATGCCATCACTTTTCCTTAAGGAATTACCTAAATTCTTATAGTTAATCGGGAAAGAGATTGATAAAATGAATTATCTTTGCATCTGTTCATGGAATGAGTAAGTTCAAACACACAGAAATAAATTCCTTACTGGTCCTGAATACTTTCATTTATAAGTGACAGGTGACTTACTTTTTCTGCAGAGTAAATACCAGTAAGATGGTAGGATACAGAAATATGGCACTAGTAAGTGTCACCACTGTTATCTTTTCTTCATTTCTTATTTAAGGAAACTAAAGGAATATCCCAGGAGGCCAGGCTGCCAAATAATAATATAAAACTCATTGTTTAAGGCAGTAGTAGAACAACTGCTTCGAATAAAATGAGATCAGTCTATGATTTTCAATTCCAAGGAAAAGGAAATCTATAGGCTCCATCAGATTTGGTTAGTTACAGAAGCAGTTAAGTCATGTCAAACTATTAATGTAACGTGCAACCTAACCACTGTGGGTTACAGACAAGAATTTCCAACCGGCACCTTCCCCAGACAAGTGTTCACATCATTATTATGTCTTTGAATAAGTCTCTGTCAAGACTAGAACTAGACTCAGAACTAGACTGGAAATTGGGAGAACTAAGTTCCCTTCTAATTTGTTAGTAATTAACTGTAATCTTGGGAAACGAATTTCATTTCTCCCAGCTTCTGCTTTTATTCCCTGTCTTAATCTGGTTAGTTTTACTTGGAATTGGACAGTCTTTCATTGGGGACTATACTTGAATGAGTACATGCGCAGCACTGGGCACAGTGGGATCTTCATCTTGGTGGTGACCACTGGGTGCTACTGAAATACAGATCAATAGTAACAGTCAAAACAACTGTCCTCCCTCCCTCCCTCATTTCACCTTCTCCTCGACCAGAAACAAACAAGCGAACAAACAAACCAGGCTAAATAAATGCATAAGTAAAAAAAAAAAAAAAAAAGTCCATATCATTATACCAAGAAAAGGTTAAAAAAAGATGTTATGGGAGCTCTTCAGGTACTAAGGTTGGAGAACTTAAAATTCAAAGAGAGAAAAAAACATCAAATTACCCCCAAAGAAGAAATTCTGCGTCCTGACTACTTAAGCTCTTCTTTAGACTTTGGTTTCCTGGCTTCTTTCAGATGCACATTTCATATATAGAGAGATGGGTTTGTATGGCCAAAAACTGCCCTGGTTTTTTTGAGCATCCTAATCTATGTAGCGTCTTGTAGCCTGAAATATTATCACTTCTTGGGAAAAGAAAAATCTAGGGCATTTCAGTAAGTGTGGAAAAAAAAATTGCTTTTGCTTTGTCTGGGGAAGCAAGAGAAGGAGTTAAAGTTAAGATGAACCGAACACATGAATGCGCTGTGCCCGCTGGGGTCTGGCTGTATATTCATTATACAAGGTCAGGGTCTCACTTCCATTCGTCCTGGTGTAATTTAGGTAAAGCCACCACACAATGCCTGACCTTTCCATGGGACAAGCTCCCTGCCTCCCTCCTGACATGCTGCAGTAAATTTGTGTGTAATTAAACATAGTGTTCCGACACGCCGGGTCTCTGTGGCCGCCTGGCCTCCCCTCTCCAGCTGACCTTTCAGATTGAATCCAGCACAGACCACCAAGGCTGGGAAACGGCTAGTATCGGAGTGCAACACAATAAAGCAGGGCATGTCTGCTCAGATTAAAACATGTTCCCTGCTTCCCCCTCCACCTGGGTCGGCAGAGCCTGCATTGCACTACATGCTCCATGTTGAATCAGGAGCAGGAGCCATGGCAGAAGAGTAGGAAGGCAGCTTTGCTCCTCAGTGATGCTTCAGCTACCCTTTGGGCACAAAATACCTCCAGGTCCCAGCCACGATGAGAATCCAATGGGCAAAACACTAAGTATGTGGGAAGACCAGGTCCTTCTCTAAGGAGTTCCTGATCTGAACAAGCATGTTTGGAAGAATGAAAGCTCTTCACAGTAGGCCCCTTCAAAGTAGGGCCCTCACAAGGTTACACATGTTGTTGCTGGCCCGGGCTGATCTAGTCACCTATCAGACAGCATAACAACTCTGGGTCATGGAGGCGGAAGGAGATGGGTAATGGCCAGATAAAGAGTCTAAGAATTAACTACAAGAACCTCCTCTAGTCCATATGAGTTCACCTAGAAAGCAGGACTTCTGTTGGTAGGAAGCTGTGGGAAAATATAATGATATGGTGCCATAAGGGATATGTTTAGAAATACAGCTGCTTTGAAAAGAAAACACTATATGGCAATACTGGACATCTAAAGACATTCTTTGGAGGTTGCAGATACTGTTCTGGAAGGACTACAAGAGCAAGTAGCTGTTGCACAGGACTTGGTTACAAGACCGAGAGTCAACTCACCTATCTTCATTCAGCTATATCTACATTTGAACTAGTCTTCTAATTTTACTTTATAGTCAAAGGAGAGAAGCTGAAAATTCCACACATCTGACCAGCCTGGGCAGCTAGGCTGGGTAGAGGTTTCAACCATTTAGATTTATAAAGATCAGTTAGAGAAATCCCACCCCAACTTCTTCATTTACACACTGACCAGTGAGTACCATCGCAGTGAAATAAGGGGATTTTGAAGGTCCTTTAAGGCCCTGAAAGTCAGATTGTCTGCTCCCAGCTATATCAACCTCAGTATATTCAAGTGAAATGACCTCTTTGTGCTTCATTTTTTCTAATAAAAAAAAGAAGACAGTGTAACAATAATATGAAAAACTATGTTCCTCTAAATTACAGTAGCATATTACCACCAGCTATGACTAGCACTGTCTAGAATAATCAAAAGTGTGAGAAGCCTGAAAACGAACAATTTTGAAAAAACATTCCTTCAAGCAAATGGTACTGCAAATCTGGGTACATCCCTTGGAAACATTTCTTTGCCATGACAGGCATTTAGGACTAAGATTAACTTCCTGTTAGTCGGAAACATCATTATCATGCTGGTTCTTTTCTGCATCAGGAATGAAGACACCACAAGGGAAAAGGCACTGCGATATACTTTCAGACCAGTCTCCATCATTAGAAACTCTGCTGTTTATCATCACCTTCTCTCACAGACAGTCCTAACAAGGAAGTCGCGGCATCTTAGGCATCTAAATGACTTTTTGAATTCAAGATTTTCAGATGCACCGTATCAAACTTATTACTAAAATCTTATCACACAACCTTCCTTCTGCTTTCTCTTTACACTCGGCTGTTAATAATTCTCAACCTCATCTTGCTCACGGCTCACGATCCCGTTGTCCTCTAGAAGTTTCATGATATTTTCTCTGTCTTTATATTCCATTATTTTAATGGGGAGAGAAGTTAGATTTATAGGATGGTAATTGCCAGGACCAGAAGTAAGAAACAGAAAAAGACGTATTTTTTTTGTAGGTCATCCAGCCATTTCCCTTGCCAGTGTCTGAATGTTCTTTTGTGCATATGTTCCTCTGTTTTGCCCAATGTACCTGTGACTCTCCCCAGCAATGGATTTGCCACCCTTTCCTTTGGGAGACCATGGCTTGATATACTTCACTGCCAGTAAGTGTTTTATTCCTGATATTTATTGTGAATTTTTCTTTGCTTAATTGTATCCCATTACTCTTAGTTATATCCCCATGCACGATCTTAAATAATTCCTTCCGTCATTGGCATCTTTCCCCTTCAAGTTTGTGTATTTATTTCTTGTCCTGTTAATCACCCTTTAAGAAAAATAATCTTTCAGCACCTTCATCCTTGAGATACAGAGGAGATGCCTCTACCTCCACCAGTTAAGGTCATTCTTCCTGTTCTGAAAATCACAGAGATATCTAGGTAATTTCCTCTGCCTATAAACACAAAGGATAGTTAAGAGAAAACGAATAAGCTTTACCATATAGCGGAAGGGTAAGAGTGTTAGAAGAAAAAGGTGAAAGAAAAGGATTTACAGTAGAGTGGCAAAATACATCTGATAATCTTATAACCATAACTGAGGGAGTTATCTGGTACTGTTTCCTTGTGGGATCTTAGGAAAAGTTACCCACGCTGAATTGGCCTCCTTAGTAACCTTTACTTTATCCTGCATGGTGAATGATATACTGCAACAGTCCTCTAAAAGATAAAATAAAACCAAAGAACTGAAAAGAAAATGCAGCGTTTCAGGAGTGACAAAGCAAAATACCTGGACTGAATCATGTAGTTTGGCTCTTTCTGTGCTGTCCCCCTCCCACAAATTAGCAGTTCATAAACTTCAAAAGTCCTTGCTGGGTAAAAAATCTGTTTCCTGCTCGCTTTGAGTTTTAAGTATGTATTTTGCAATCTCTAAGGATCTAAAATACAGGATTTCAATTCAATTATAGGGTGCAGATTTGGTTGCAAAGTGCATATTAGTGCTAGACTTCAGTACCAATACCACCATCGTACTTCTCATTATATCACCAGGGTGCAATGAGGATTACTTACTTAATGTCTGTAAAGGGCTAGGAAGTGCTGTTTAAATGTTATTCTTACGAGCTCTTCAGTTTTTGGAGCTGGTTTCATTTGTGTTGAAACTGCCACTAATACTTCCTTGACCTTTTGATTCAGCTGCAGCACCTCTGGCAAGAGAACTCCCTTTCGAGGCTGCTGGTATTTCATCCATTTGATTTAGCCCCGAGTCTGAAGCACACTTATTTACAGTCAGAATTAAAGCATGGGACAAGGGCTGTTGAGTTAGTTCTTCAGCCCTGGCCAAAAATCTGCAACACAAAAAATTATCAAAAAAGGAGGCAGAAAACAGAGACAAAGTGTATCTGTGTCGAGTCCCTCTTGCCAACATCATCCTTTTGCAGCTTTTGAAGTGGGAGGAAGAGAGGTAAATCAAATCCAATGGAGTGTTAGATAGAGTACAACTGACATTTGAAGCTGCAATACCTTAAAGTCAATATCATTACCTCTGATATTTACTGTAGCATACAACGCTTGGATAAAATGGTAAAGTTCACCTATTCTTCCCATACACACTACATTGTCATATGTGCTGTTACACACACAGTCACACACACACACAGAAATTAAAATTAGCTTCACCTAAACACCCAGTGTGAACTTCCATCTAAGGACATCTGCTGTTCAGACTCCTCAGAAGTGCTGTGTTGGTGGGTGAGACACTTTTTAAATCTGATTCAGCTTATATATATGTTATCTCACTCAAATGCTTTTTTCAAGCATAAATGCTGGTATTATTTGGGATGGCTGGTTGGTGGAGAAAACTAAAATGACTAAAGAGATATAACATCTGAATGGGACAAGTTTTGTGACTTCACAGGAGGGTGCAAGATAATGAGAATCTCACCTGTACTTAGACATCTGCAGTTGGACAGTCAGGACTTTTTGTTTGCAGTCAATGGAAAGAAACATGCAAGCCCTAGAAACATATGGTTGAGTTATCTGAGGTGTGCATCTCAGGATGTGATGAATCACTCTCAGGAGAGGACTGCTTCTCTCCACTGACTATAAAGGGATTCTAGCATAACTAGTCCAGACTTAGATGTCTTTCTTTTGGCCTTCAAGGTTAGGACAGATGGATGTCACCCCAGGTTACATTTTTTTCTTTAGTACAGAAAGATTATAGATCTTTAAAACAGGGAAAAAGGAGAGTATAGGACCAAGGACTCCTGCAATTTCTTCCTAGTTCTCTAATGAAGCTCTGGAGTGGTCTTCTGTAAACTTACCAGAATAGTGTGGAATCTCGTTCACTCAACTTAGGCGCTGAAATCATTGAGTTATTTCTAAATATATCCATCAATTTCTTGACCAGTAGGGACTGCTGAGTGCCACTGAAGACTTCCAGAGAAAAAGCTTTGTTAATTTAACCACTGGACCACTGCTGCTCAGGTCACTATACTATTAATGGAGGAATTGAGTCTAAGGTATTTGGTCCTAATGCAGGAATTTCCTTTAAATTGTATATTGGATACTATTTTATATTTGTTGAACTACCTGTCATGATCTGACATACATTCCTTAAGCAAAGCAAGGTGAGAACAGGTGTCCAAGTTCCAAACGAACTCTGTGTTTGAGTCCTCTTTTCAGTGAACGAATACATCTTCCCATTTACTTTTCATGTCTTTAAACTGCATACTATATACTGTCATCTCTCATACTATATACTGTCACCTCTCTTAATTCAGATCTCACCTTGACACCACTTGTGCCAAGCTGAGCTCTCCTACACTGAACTGAAACCATCCTTCTGCAGCCATGCAGAGCACACACTGAGATCTCACTAAGTGTCTGGTGTCTCAGACACTCACATCCTACTCTTGCCACAATATTGTCTCAGAAAGGACCCAATAGCATGGAATAGTCTACAACAGAGGTACCCAAACTTTTAGTGATGTATATAACTACTGCTGCTGACAGTGGGTAAAGGCTATATGGAAACTCCCGGACCATAGCAGGGACAGGGTTATAACCTCCTGCCTGATCACCTGAAAGGCAAGAGTGTTGTAGGCTGAGAGCAAATTATCCTGGTGATTACAGCAAAGGACTGAGACAAGAATTTCTTTGAGCAGATAGGAATTCTAGGGTTATTTCAAGGGATGCCAGTGTTTCTAGATGCCAAAATGCTCCATACTCCAAGTGACTTAGGTTGTTTCTCCTAAGAAATGAAAAAAAAAAAAAGGGCAAGAAACAAACCCACAAAAATACAAAAGCACCCTCCCTCCCAGTTCTCAGTTTCATTATTAATAAGCCCAGAGTTGCCTCCCTGAGAAATGACCACCAAGATGACGTCAACCATCTTGACTTCAAAAGGAATCCTGCTCATTTTCATGCCTTTGTAATTTTACATGAATTAAACACTTTAATGTGATCAAGAGATGCATTCATCATGTGTGGCATTATCTTGGGAGATGAAGGTATTTCCTTTTTCCCTGTTTTCTTGATGGAAATATTCTTTCCACTGCTTTGCCATTATTTGAAGGTTTAGCCTTCAAGAATAGTCATTCCTAATACTACAGCACCAGCCAAAGTGGAAATAGCAAAACACATAGAGAAACAGAGAAGACAACACTAGAATAAACAAAAAAATCCTGCAAAGCACCGTCAATTTTTTAGAGGGGATTTGAAAAGCTGTCAGTTTTCTGCTGCTAGCTGACTAGTTCTCTGTACCTCTAGCCACGACAAGTAATAATAATGAAGCTTTCCACTTCTTATTTCTTTACCTGAACTTCTCAAAACTCTTGACTAAATCTGAACTTAGCAGCCTGGCATCTGGGAAAGCTAGGTAGGCTTTGCTATGAATTCCTTCTTGGCTGCTCTCAGGATTCATTATTCAAAGACATGTGCTTGGATGGCAGGAGTTGACTTTTTATAGGACAGAGGGCCAGTGCTGGAGTAGATTTGTTTTCTGTGACAGGGACCATAACAAACTCTAGTGGGAAATGGTGTTTCCTGCCTTAGACACATCAACTCCAATGAAAAGAAAATAGTGGCATCCCCTTTCCTTTTTTGGTGATACCAGTGCTTACCCAGATGCTCTTTCCCCACAAGTCCCTGGATCTCAGCTTTCCATTTAAAGAGCTTTGCTTGTTTTAAGTATGTGCCAAGGTCTGGGCCCCAGTTTACCGCCTCCTTTTTTTTCACCTCTCTATTTTTCAAACACTAACTGGTTTTTGCTACTGGCAAGGGAGCCTTTCTCACTTTGGCTCTTGTTCTCTGAACAGCAGAGTTTCTCTTACTTTCTGCCTCATGGATTCCCTTCAAATCACACTTGAATTTCTGTTTTTCCCTACATTAATGGGACCACACCTAGAGGTTCTGAGACTCAATTTATGCTTAATCTGTTAATGATGCTCCACTTTCTCACTGGCCCCATCTTGAGGGAGCTGATATTTCATTCACCTGAAGTGTGACAATTTTTAGCTATTCTGGGACACTCATTGCTCGGAAGCTGCTGTCCTGCAGAGAGTTTTGTATTTTAAAGTGCAGATTAATGTTTCCCTTGTAAGACCATCAGGCCCCTTAAATGAGATCATTCTACTTGTAAGGACTGCAATCTTGTTTTACTGCAGTAAGTCCATTGGGTCCAACTCCTGCTGATC